>JAQJVL010000404.1:482020-762386 GCA_035578905.1 Stictocephala bisonia | reverse complement strand
CTAGTAATAAATGTTATATTGTTTAGCCTCCTAAATAAAAATTAATGGAATCAATATATTTTGTTAGTCAGCATGAGTGAATTTTTATGAGCTCAAATTCTTTCTATAAATAGTATATTAATTGACCCCAAGTAAATTAATGAATCGTCATCTGTTTTCCCATTAGGGTTAACATAGAAAGGCTTTCACTGATTGTAAGGGAAGTGCCCATAGGCAGAGCCTGTGTCAGTAACATAGAAAGGCTTTCACTGACTGTAAGGGAAGTGCCCATAGGCAGAGCCTGTGTCAGTAACATAGAAAGGCTTTCACTGACTGTAAGGGAAGTGCCCATAGGCAGAGCCTGTGTCAGTAACATAAGATGTAAAGCTATGTCTTGTGCTTTCAGCCCTCTTGGAACTCCAGGATTTATGTAGTGGGATTTGTTTTTATCGTCATTTTCCTTTGCTAAGTTACTTAGTTGTTGGTAATGATGATAAAATTTATAAAATAATGCTAATAATACTTTCATTATTACAGTTCATAACTTTACATAATTGTATGGTAAAACAGATTATTATAAAAATGTTAAGAAATGTCTTTAGATTTTTTTAAAATAAGATTCCTAATATATAAAATTAGGTTGTCACTAAAAGAATACATTAAATATTTATAGAAAATATAAATTGCTGTAGCAGAAATATTTTGGACAAATCATTTTTCACAAATAAGTACTGATTGTGTTATAAAATACCGTTATTGTAACCTACAAACCTAAGGATTGTTCTATGAAGATAATACGAATGTGCCAAATGTCTTGCATTTTTACTATAACTTATATTTATATGTTAATAATAATAATAATAATAAGCTCAAAATCAAGAATTTTCAGATATATTCGATAGTATTCATGTTCCTTTTTCGTATAATTCACTATTATTTCTGAACGCACCCTTTATATAGGGTGTTTCTTTTAAAACGCAACCCTATTTACAAGTACAGGAAATGAAGGTTTAAGATAATTTCAAGTTCATAGGTTGGTAGTCCTGGTTCTTCTTCTTCCTTAGCTATCAGCTGATATATATTGTTGTATTGTTGTTTGGGTTTCACGCAATGACATTAAGTTGAGGTTAGAAACGTAGTTTTGAGCAAAGACCAGAGAGTTCATTGTGGAGGAATATTTTAAAATCAAATATTGATGGTTTATTTGAACACCAAACCTAAACAAAAATGTCGTTAAAGTTATTTAAATAGTAGTAATAAATGTTAATAGTAATAAAGAGTGTTATAATATGTTTTGTTTATCATTTTTTTTTTTAATACTGGGTTGCATTTTTAAATAAACACCCTGTATGTACTTCGTAAAGTTCAAGTAAACGACAGACAACAGAAATTTGTTACAATATAAGCACAAAATGCACAAATATATTACAATACAAGTACAAAATGCACGAATTATATGGTGATCGATTTCGGTGAACCACGCTCACCTTCCTCAGACCAGAAGGATTCACAAAAGAGTGTATCCCCCCCCATGTGTTGTGTGACGTTTACTTGTACTGTGTATGTACCAACACGTATTATGCTAATTAAAAAACTATTCGTAAAGTTTACACTCTACTGCCCTAAACTAGTTTCAGTATAAGTTAACGTCACACTCTATACATATATTACAATAAAAGCACAATGTTCACAAATATATTAGAGTGCAAGAACAAAATGGACAATCATACTAGAATTCAAGTACAAAATTCATAAATAATATTTACACAATACAAGCACAAAATGCACAGATATTTACACTGTAAGTACAAAACGCACAGATATTTTTACTATAATTGATATATATGTACCAACACGTATCATCCTAATTAAGACACATTTTTTTATAGTAAATTAAAACACAAAATTTTTATAGTATCTTAACAAACTACTTTTTATTTTTCTAATACGTAAAGCTATATCAATTTCAATATGGTGATGGGTTTTGTACTTCAGTTACCAATATTTAAAAACTAATTTAAAATTAGCTAAAAAATTATATAAATACAGAAAAACTAACACAACTAAGATCTTAAATATTGATATGAAAGTTTTAAACGAGATAAGAAAATCTAATTTTTTGTATATCTTATAGCTGAACATAAGATCAATAAAATGTATTATAGTTTTAAGTGTAAAGTACATTTTAGTGCACAAATTCTATTTACTTTTTTGATAACTGTTTATTTTTAAAAAAAGCAAAAATTTCAGCCCCCTTTTTAAAATATTTTATTTAATTGTTATATTTTTGACATTAAGTTTTAATCGGGCCAGTAAATACTGAAATTTGATTGTTGAGCTTTGTTAAAATTTTTGTAATTGTTTCTGAGTAAAACTTGAATTTTCCCTTTAAAAAAATAACCATTTTCTTCTATTATTTTTGGCTATCTTTTTGTAGCTATTTTTTAAGCATAAGTTATTTTTAAATTAAAAAACAAAACTTTTTTTAAAAATTTTAAATATATCAGTACAAAATGGGGGGTTTTTTTAAAATTTGGTTTTCCCTTTTGTCTAGATTTTTTTAACCTAGGTTCGGGGCCATTTTCCCTCAATTTTACCTTTTTTAACATAAATTTGTTTTCCCTATTTGGTTTTTTTAATTTATAGTAAGTTTCTTTTATAATTTTTCCCGTTGACCCTTTTTAATTTGGGAGTTACCAAATTTACCATAGTTTCGTTCTTTGACAAAAAACCTTTACCCAAAGGGGTTGTATTTTTGATTTTTCGTTAAAACCCTTTATTGCTTCCGTATCTTTGGGCCTTTATTTTTAAAGTTTGTCATTTTTTTTTTATTTTCCATATGTTTTTAAAAAATGGATTTTTATTTGCTAGTGTGCCCCAAATTCATGTACAATTTTGTCTTTTCTTGTTTTTTTGCCATTTCATGTTATTAGTTTTTTATGTGTAGTGTTTTGTTGTTGTGGGTGTTTATTTTTAAATTGCGGGTTTTGGGGGCCTTGAGTCCAGGGTCCTTGAGCGGACGTTTAAACCCTAAAGGTTTTGCCGTCGGGGGGGGGTGGGACCACCCTTCACTCCCCCGCCTGGGCCGGGGGGACTATGTAAATTGAGCGGCTCTGCCCCTCATTTCCCCTCTCTATTTCCCTGGGAAATTATGCCGTCAGTCCTAGGTCAGTGCTTTCCCCATTTTGTTCCCGGCGGCTGAGTGGGGGGGAGTGTGATTTTTATTCGTTTGTGTAAAAAAAAAAAAAAAAAAAAGGGGAAAACCAGAAAAAAAATTTCCCTTGGGGCCACAAAATACGAAACAATTTAAAAAAAAAAAAAATCAAATAAAGACTTTTAACAGTGTTTTAGGGGGAACCCCAGCCTTGGGGGAACTTCTTTTATTTTTAAATTTTTTAAAAGGAAAAAAAAGTTTTTAAAAAACCCCAAAAAGAACTTTTGTTTTTAAAAATTTATTTTTTAATTTATTTTTTTAGTTTATTCTGTTGTTATTTTTTTAGATTTTAGATTTGTTGGGGTCCCTACTGTTAGTTATGGTATTTTTTATTTTTATGTGTTAGGCCTAGTGATATATTTTCGGTTTATTTTTTTTAATTTTTATTTGGGGAAATTTTGAAATTATTGATGTCAGGGGGTTTAAATAAAACGGTACTGTGTTATATTTTTTTTTTAAATTGTTTAGTTTTTAAACTCAAAAAAAGGGGGATTATTGTGCTTTTTGTTTAACTTCTAAACTCGGAGCCGCCCAGGGTTTCCGGTTTTTACCCCCTTTTGGACTCGGGGGAAATTCATGGGGGTGGGCTAAAAATTTTCCCCGGGGTTTTTGGGGGTTTACCCAAAATTTTTTTTCCTTAAAATTTTCCCTTTTCTTAAGTTGTTGATAAATTTTTTATTTTTTGGGTGTCTAAACCCTAGGTGCGATGGGCCCCAATGTAGTTTTTAAAATTGGGTTCATTTTGGTATTTGTGGGTTTTAAGTTTTTTTTGTAGCTTTTGTCTTTATGTTGTTATTTATTAAAAGGGGGTTTATTAAATTTTGGGGGCCTTTTCTGCCTTTTTTTGTTTTAAATAAACCATTTGTTTTACTTGAAAAAATTAGTTTTGTCAGCTCCCCCGAGTTTTTTTTTTGGACCATCAACTGCCCCCGTGACCCCCAAAAATCGTTGACTTTTTTTTGACCCATCCCCGGGTTGGGCCCACGTTTTCCCCAGTTTTGGGTTTGGGGGGGCCGGGGGAGGGGGTAAAAATTTTTTTTGCGAGGTGGTTGCCAAATTTAAAAAAAAAAAATTATTTTATAATTCTCTTTTTTGGTTTTTGGGCGGGGGGTTTTTTGGGGGCCGGGTTAAAAGGTCTATTTTGGCCCGACCAAACCGTAAAGGGTTTGTCTTGGTAATACGTAAAGAAAAAAAAAAAAAAAAATAATTATTTAAAAAAAAAAACCAAAAACAATTAAAAAACCAAAAAAATAATTTAACTTATAAAAAAAAAAAAAAAAAAAAACCTTTTAGGCAACCCGCTTGGTTACTTTTTTGAATGGGTTTCATGGGGGGTTTTGGGGTGGCCCAACCCAGTGGCTCGGAAAGGCTGAGGGTTTTTGTTCGTCTTTGGCCCCTGGAGTTGTCTTTTTTTTTTTTTGTGTATTGTTGAGATTTGTTGCGTTCTCGATGGGCCTATCTGAGAATTTTCCCCTCCTATTTTAAAGGAAAGGAGTTGATTTTTTTTATTGGGGGGTCGCGTGGGGGTGACTCCGGAGGGTGATGGGTTGTTTTCCCCGGGGAGGGTTGCTGCGGGGGCTTTTTTGTCCGGGGGGGTACGGGGGTTTTGGTTTGGGTTAAATTACTGGGGGTTTGGGTTGATGGGGTTTTTTGGTTTTTTAAACGAAAAGGGGGAAGTTTGGGGAAAAGGAAAGTTTTGGGGTTTTTGCATTTTGGGAAAACCCCCCAGAAAGGTCGTGACCGGGAAATCCCAATCTTGCACATCTGGGGCACCTGCTTTCCCGCTTAGGGGCTGGTAAAGGCCGGGGCCAACCCCGGGTTGGGAAAACCCGTCGGATGGGCGTGGATCTTGGGAGTGTGTTTTTTGGGCTTGAGGAAAAAATTTTCAGGCCTCCCCGGGTTTTCCAAACGACCCCTTTCGGGTTTGGATTTCGGGGCCCAATTTCGCGTTTGTGGGCCCAAAAGGGTCGAGGGCCCCAAAGGCTGGGGGGAAACGGACTCCACTGTCCCTGAGGTCCCCCTGACCCTTTTGGCAGGGGGGTTTTCTTTTTGAGGTGGGTTGTGGTTCGGCTCCGGCTCCCCTTTTATTCTGTTGGGGGCCCTTTTGGGGGTTTTAAAGGCCTTCTTCAGCTGAGCAAACCACAACCCACCAAAACCCCCTCTAAAGCCCATGACCAAAAGGAATCTCCCTGTGATCGAGGGGGATGGATCCTGGGAGTTTTTGTTTTTTCTAGGGGGTTTTTCTAAGACTTGGTGGATGCCCTGCATTCAGGCTGGGGTTTTGCTTCGTCTGATTTTTCCCTTATTGCAAAAAGGCCCCGTTGGGGATTTGGGCTGAGTTCTGCCCTTTTGGCCGGGAAAAGGGGCCTCGGTGGACTCGTTCCATCGAGAGTTACTATCAACTTTTTCTTCCCTTTCCCGACTCAGGGAAGGATGGTCATGGAAGTTTTTTATCGGTCGCGGGGGTGGGGGCGGGGTTCCCCTGGTGCCTTTGTCTTTCAGTCAAGGAAGGCGTCAGCGTTGCGCTACATTTTGAAGCGGGAAAACCATTCATGTCACCCTGGATGGCATTTCCCCTGAAGAAGGGTTTTGCGGGATTATTTTTTCCTGGTGTGCCTTTTTCTTTTGGGGTTTTGTTTTGCATCAGATGAAAAATTGTTTCGCGCGGGGCGTGCGGGTTTCTCAGACCAGAAAAGGGAGGGATTTGGGAGTCATCGTGCCCCTCCCCCCCGGGTTGCCCCGGTTTATTTTTTTAGGAGTGGGGTCGCCGGTGGGGGTGTGGTTCTCGGCCCCCTGTTTTTGTGTTTTGCTTGGGGCCCAAAACCTGGTCTTTTTTGGGTCGTGACTGCCCCACGTTGCTCGGGTCGTGGGGGGGGGAAAAACGCTCGCGCGGGGGGTTGCCTCCACCAGTAGTCCCCGCGTTTTTTTGCGGGGTGACCTTGGCCTTTTCCCTCTGACACGTGCCCATAGCAGGATTTGGGGGGGGATTTTTCGGGCCCCTTGTTGGCATGGTTTTCCCCTGGGACTTAGTGCCGGTCCCTCGGTGTGCCCTGGGGGTTTTTGTTTCTTTTGGTGGTAGGGTTTTGTGTCAACCCTTTTTTTGATTTGGTTTGGCAGGGGGCAGTATCATCACCCCTTTCTTTTTTTGATTTCCTTAAAGCCTTAGGACTTGTCAGGCACCCGACCCTTTTTTTTTACGTGGGGGACGGCTTTCCAAAAAATCCCCTACCTATACTTCAAAAAGGTTTTTTTTACTTTTTAAAAAAATTAAAGGGTTTTTCCCTGGAGGTGGGGGTTTTTTTTTGTTCCCAAAGGGGGACGGGGCAGTTTTTGTTTTCTTTAGGGGCAGACTTTATCCCCTAAAAGTGGTTTGGTGCTTAAACCTCCGAAGCGCCAAAATTGTTTTTCAAGTTTATTCGGCGAGTTTTTTTTTCCCTCTAGTAGGTGATTCGGGATTTCCCCCTCCTGCTTTCAGAAAAGGTGGGTTTTTTGGGGCCCCGAAAACCCCCCAAAGGGTCGATCATTTTGGGTTTCCATCCCCCCCCTAAAGCAGGGGGGGGCCCATTAGGAGGCTGTGTTTCCCGGTTTTGATGTGTTTTCCCCTTTGAGTTTGGGGGGGTTTTCCCTCTCTTCGGGAGTAGGAGACCCACCCCCACCGATTTACCCAGTTAGAAGTCTTTCCGTAAAACTTGCTCCACCAAAGTTTGGAGTTTTTTGGGGCTATTATTAAAGGGTTCCTTCTGAGCATGGGGGGGACTGAACCTCTCGTTCCGCTTTTTTGCCAGTCCCAGTTTTTCTTTTTCCCAAAACCCTTTAAGGGAAAGCCCTAGGTTTGGTGATGGATTATGGGGAGGCTCAACGCTAACGTCGCTTTTGGGACCCCGGTACCTCTCCCTGATTTCCCATTCTGCGTTTGTTGGTTCGGAAAAAGGCAAAGTTTTTCATTTGTTTTTGTTTTTAAAACCGGGGCCCTACCATCGTTTCTATTGAAAAAAGGGAATCACGGCCTAGGCCCAGCTTCAGTGTTCCCGGGGAAATTTTCTATCGTTCACTAGGGTTATATGGGTCTTTTTGGGGGGTGCCCAGACTCTCACTCGTTGCTTGTTCCCATTTTCCCATGATGTGAAATTCATGTTTGTCTTCAATTCCCGGGAAACCGACCTTCTTGTCTACAGTGAGATTTTTGGGGGAAAAACCCCATGAAAATTTCGGGGGAAAGTTTTTTAGTCCCCTTAAATCAGCTGGCCTTCCCGTCTTTCCAGAAAAAAGTCCTTTTGCTCGTCCGGGAGATTTTTTTTTGGGGTTTCTCTTTTTATCTTCTCGAGGCGTTGAAATTGTTTTCCCTGCGGGGGGACCCAGGGCATTGGGGTTTTTCCTCCTCCCAGAGATCCCAAAGGGGGTTTGGGCCCGTTTTGTGGGGTTGGTAAAATTTTTCCCGGAAAGGGTTCCCACCCCTAACGGGGCTGAGCTTATCCCCCGGTTGAACGAGTTGCGGAAAGGGGAAAGGTGCCCTTTTGTTGGGGGCCAAGCTAAAGGCGGGAAGCCTTTGAGGGCCCCTCAAGGGGGGTTTTATCAAGCAATCTTTTGCCCTGCGTTTGCGGGAATTTAACGGGAAAATTTCATCCTTCAGAGGGAGCCTCCTCCTCCCCCCTTTGGTTTGCTGTTCTTTCTCGGGAAAAATTAAAGGGGGTCGGCCCCCTTTCGCTTTTGCTTCGAGGACGTTTGTCTCACCAGGAAATAAAAACCCCTTTTTCCCAACCCTATGAGTTAGAGTTTTTGGGTTTTTGTTTTTTGGTAGGGGACAAGTTTCGGGTGTTTTTTGGGGAAAACCCGCTGAGTTTTTGGCTGGGGGAACGGGAAAATCAGGAAACTTTTCTTGGTTCTTGCCCTTTCCCAGACCCTTGGGGGAAAAATTTGTCGTGAGGGGGGCAAATTTTTTTGGGGTTTTTTTTTTCCGGGGCCCCCAATTTTTTCTTAGGGGAAACCCAAAAAATGTCATCGCGGGATGCTCCTTTCCCCCCATGTATCACGAACCCAGTGATCCACCTACTGAGGCTTTTTGTTTCCAGTTGGGGTTTGCTTTTCCCTCGGGGATTTTCCCTTGGTTTTGCCCGAACTGTCCCATCAGCAAAAAATTTTTCCTGAGCGGGCAGCCCATCTTAGGTTGCCTTCAAGAGGGGGGTTTCCCCACCTCCCCTATTTTTGTCCAAAGGGGTACTCTTTCCCCGTCCTCGAAAAGAGGGGGGGGAACCCCCGGGTTTAGTGCTCCCCTAGTCATCTAGTCCCCGATGGTCTTTCAGTATTATCCACTTCTTTTGTGGGCGGTCATTTTGGGGCTTTCAAAAGGGAAAATCGTTTAAGATTCTAGGTTTTTAAATCGGGAAAAGGGCATTTTGGAAACCCGGGGATTTTGGGCAGGCAGATTTGCGGGCTTTGTAACCTGTGCTCTCTCGCCAACCCTAGTCGGGAATCCAAAAGTTAGGCTTGTTATTTTTTTTAGGTGGCCGAGCGCCCTTTTTTGAGAAGGGTTTGTTCATCGGCTAGTGGGTCCTTTTCCCCGTGCAAGTCGGTTTGCTCCAAACCTTACTTGTTTTTTTTGTGGATGCTTTCCCCCCGAATTTTGTTTGGGCCTTTTCCCACTTCGGATTTGCTCGGCTAAGCTCCCCATCCGTGCTCTCCCAGCCCCAAATCTTCCAGCACTTTGGTGTGCCTTCTTACTTTGTGCCCGGGAAAATTCGGTAGCCAGTTTTTCCCTCATAGGGTTTTTTCGTTTAGGTTCTTTTTTTGAATTGGGGGGGATCGGGCATGTGACTACCTCCCCTTATTACCCCACAGCCTTCTCATGCAGAGCGGTTAAAACCCCCAATTTTGGGGCCTGCCTTATTACTTTCCCAATGCTGAAAAAGCAGAACACCGGGGAAATGAGGTCTCTCTTGGTTTCCGGCTTGCTTTAAAATTTTTTATTTTAAATAAAGGTCACAATGCCCCCCCCTTTCGGGGATTCTACATGGTACCCTCCTAAAAACCCTTTGTCCAACTTGTGGAGGTTAGGGGGGATCTTTTCCTACGCCAGGTTTCCCACGGGACGTAGGGTCCACGTGGCGGGCTGCTCGGGGGAAAACCCTGCTACGTGTTAAAAAGAGAGAGAAAGGGGGGTAGGTATGAAAAAGGGAAAGTACTCCAAACCCTTTTCGGTTGGGATCGGGTTTCCCTTTTGTCAGGCTCACCCCGCCCCAGTTGGGCCCCGCGGAACGAAGGGGGGCTGCAAAGTTGTGTTTCGGTGGTTTTGGTCCCCAACCCCCCATCGACAGGTTTTTGTCACCGGGGTGACTGCTTGCTGGTTGTTCCCCTGTCGGCAAGGTTTTGGGGGAAAGCCCATTTTGCCCCGGGTTTAAAGGCCCTTTTTCCCCGGGGGGGGGGGAAGGGTTTTTTGACCCAAGGAGTTGGTTTTTCCTGGGGGTTTCTTGGGGCAAAGAGATTGATCACCTCTGGGGGCCCTAGGGTGGCTGTTCTGAGAGGGGTCTCTTTACTCTTTTCTTGTCGGGGCCCGACAGTAAGGGTTTTTCGCCCCCCTGTTCGAGGGGTTAGATTCTTTTTGGGCCCGCCCTTTTGGAAAAACCACTTTTTGGGAAAGGTTTTCTTCTTCGTCTTTGTTTGGTTTCCCTGAGGTACAGAGTTTTTCCCCCTCCCGGGGTTTGTGTTGAGGTTTTGCAAGGGGGTTGTACCGGGTCTTTTTGGGCCCGGGTTTCCCATTTCTTTTTTTTTTTTGTGGTAGTTTTGCCGGGTTCCCTAGCCCGCTCGTGCCCGGCGTTTCTTTTTCCCTTTGGGGTGGCCGTTGGCTCGGATTCTTTTCGTTCCGTGTTCCAGCGTGGTCTGTCGGGTTGGCCGTCTTTCTAGTGGGTTTCTCTGGGGCCCCCGATCGACATTACCATGAACGGCTGGGAGGCTCCCCCAAACCCCGTAAGTGTTCCCTTTTGAAATTTTCTATTTCTAACCCCCTTTTTGGTTTAAAAAATATTTGTTGTTTCAATGATAATATAAATAAAGGCTTAGTTGTATTTTCTGGGTTTTTGTTTTTTAAATTTTTGTATTTTTTGTCAAAGTTTTTTGTTAAACCTAGGTTCGACCCCACGTGCTAAATTGTTACCTTTTTACCATCAATTGCTTTCATATCTGGTTTTATTTTTAATATTTGTTTTTTATAATTTTTTCGTTGACCCCTTTTTTCTTTTGGGGAGATTCGATTTAAATAGTTTGGGTTAAATTTAAAATTTAAAACCTACCCTTTATCTGTGTAGTTTGGAATTTTCAGGTTTATCCTTTTGTTTCCCCGTATTTTATAGCCAAATTTTTTAAATTTTGGTCATTTTTTTTTTTTTTTTTTTTTTTTTTGTTCCAAAACTTTTTTTATAATTTTTTAAAATTTTATAAGTTGGGTTAGTTTATTCATACCCTAAAAAGGGATCTTTTATTTGCAGTGTGCTCCAATATGAAAAATTTTGCCCTTTTTCTTGTTTTGCCCTTTTCATGTTATTAGTTGATGTGTAGTGTTTTTTTGGGTTGTGGGTTGTAATTTTTTAATTGCTGTTTTGGGGGCCTTGCAGTCCTGGGTCCTTGAGCAGGAAAGTTTCAACCCTCAGCCTGCCGTGGGGGTTGGGGTTTCGACCATCTTCACTGCCCCCCTTTTAGCCTGGGGGACTATGTGATGACCCCGGCTTTGCCCTCACTGCCCCTCTCTACTTCTCAGGGGCTAAAATGCTTTAAAGTCCTCAGGTCGGGTGCTTTCCCCCTTTATTTTGTTCCCGGGGGGTTTTTGAGCTGGGGGGGGAGTGTGATTTTTTTCGTTTGTTTTAAAAAAAAAAAAAAAAAAAGGGAAAAAAAAAGGGAAAACCAAAGAAAATCCTGGGCCAAAAAATTACAAAACCCAATTTAAAAAAAAAAAAAAATCAAAAAAAAGACTGAACAGTGATTTTTGGAAAACTAAACCCCCAGGGGGGCCCTTACATATATTTATTTTTTTTAAAGGAAAAAAGTTTTTAAAAAATTCCAAAAAAAAAAACTTTTTTTGTTAATATTTTTTGTTTTTTATCTTTATTAGTTTATTTTGTTGTTATATTTTTGTTTTTAGATTTGTTTGGGGTCCCTACTGTTAGCCCATGGTATTATTTATTTTTATGTGTTGGGCCCTTTAGTGATTTTAAGTTAGTTTTTATTTTTTCCCAATTTATTTCGTGGAATTTTGTAAAATTGAGGGCAGGGGGTAATAGAAACGGAAACCGTTTTTTACATATTTTTTTAATTTTTTTAATTTTTTTAAAACTAAACAAAAAGGGGATTTTTGTGCTTTTGCTTAACTTCTAATTCGGGGGGCCCCCCGGGGAATTCCGGTTTTAACCCCGGCCCGGGTTTAAAGAATCATGGGATGTGGGCAAATTGCCGGGGGTTTTTTTTGGAGTTATCAAAATTGTTTCTAAATTTTCCCCTTTTTAATTGTTGAAAAAATTTTCTTTACGTTTTGGGTGTTCAAGCTGGCTGCGATAGGCCATGTGTTGTTAATTTTTCATTTTGGTATTTTTTAGCGTTTAAGTTTTTTTTGGTAGCTTTTGTCTTTTATGTTGTTATTTATTGAAGGGGAGTTTTGGGTTTTTTGTGGCCTTTTTTGCCTTTTTTGATTAAAATGAACATTTTTTTTTTATTAAAATAAAATTAGTTTTGCCAGTGCGATTTTATTTTTGGACCATTCCAACTCCCAACCCCGTGCCCCATCGTTGGGACTTGTTTTGGCCACCCCCCAGTTGGCACGCTTTCCAGCTTTGGTTGGGGGGGGGATGGGTCTAAAATTAAAAGGTCTAAAGAACTTATCAAAAAAGTCATAAAAAAAAATTTAAATATATTTGCTTAGATTATTTTAATTTATATATTTATCTCCCCAAATTAATACCTAAAAAACCTTAAACACAATACCCAGGGAAATTATCCCTTTTGAAATTTTAAACGAGATTTCCTTTAACAGTTCCTACTCATACTGTGTCCCTGGGAAAAAATTTGGGTTTGGGGCTTCGGTTTTGAAATGCCCGTGGGTTTTCAACAATTAAAAAATTCACGTCTTCTTGCCCTTTTGTTGGGCAAGGGGTTTTCCCCCCTGGAAAAAATTAAATTGAACAAAAAAATATGAAATAATCAACTACTTTTTAAAAATTATAACTAAAAATTTAAAGAGTAATAAAAATGGTAATCAAACAAAAATATTGGAAAATTTATATTTTGTTTTTTTTTTGGGCCTCCCAATTTTTTTTTTGATTTTTTTTTACAAAACGATAGGCTTTTAATCCCCTTTTTTTAACTTTCTAAACCCCTTTTTCCTTAAAATGTTTTAATTAGGGGGGAAAATTTTTCAGTTTTGGTTTAAGGGGGCCCCAGTACAAAAAAAGGGTCGAATCAAACTCAAAAAACTTCCATTTTAAAAGCCGGGAATTCAAACCCCTGCCCCTATCTCTAACTCAGGTCAAGTTGAAAACCCTTAAAACCACTCGGCTACGGGCCCTAACATTATATACAGAAAATTGTTTTTAAAAGTGAAAAAATTTTATTGTAATTGCGCCCTAATAGCTTAGACGTGCCAAGAAATTTTTGGTTATTTTATCTTCTTTAATTTACTCTTTATTTAGTAGTATTTGATTGTTGGGGGCCCCACGGGTTTACCTTTTTTGTTATTTTTGTTTTTTATTTAAATGAAAAAAATATCGGTAAAAATTTTTATCTTCACGGGTTAAGTTCAAATGTCTAAGTTGTTTTAAATTTTAAAATAGAAAAAATAAAAAACTAACTTGGGACCAATGTAGTTTTAAAGGATTAGTGGAGGGTTTTCCCAATACCACCGTACGTGTAAGGGGTGAGTGGGAGGGTTTTAAATACCACTGTAAGTGAAAAGGGTAAAGTGGATGGTTAAATACCCCCGTAGTTTTTAACGGCGAGTAGTGGGTAAATTTCCACCTTAAAATGAAATGGCGAGTGAGTGGGTCAATACTCCTTACTTTTGAAAGGGGGTGAGTGGATGGTTCAATGCCACCTTTCGTGAAAGGGTGGGGAAAGGGGGGTTAAAATTCCCCGTAGGGGAAAGGGTGGGGTTTGATGGTTCAATCCCAAACCTTTACTTTTGAAAGGGGGGAGATGATGGTTCTTTTACCATCGTACGTTTTGGGGGCGGGGTTTTTTGGGCCCAAACGAAATCCCTTAAAAAATAATTAGTTTTAAAAAACCCAGGGGGAATGCCCAGCCCCCCCAATTTGTTCCTTAAGGGTAATTTTGGGGAAAATTTTGGTTTGTTATAAAATTGTATAACCGTGTTGTTCCATAACGAGGTTATTTTTTTTTTGGTCCCAGGTCAAAAAGTTTGTTAGTTGCCAGATTGTGTGTTACGGGTTTTTTTTTACCATGGTACTTCTTCCTATTTTTAAAATTTTAATTTGTGGGGGAAAAGGGGTAATATATATTTTTGGGAAAACCTTTCTTTTAAAAACTTAATTGTTGCAGAATCAACATTTAGCTTAAAATACAATACTCAAAGCAGTCTAAAGGGGGAGGTAAGCGAATTTTTGAAGCTAAGGAAGATTAATGTATCCGTACCCCAATATGCGGCTTTTTCTTTTAAATTGCCTTTTTTTCAAAAAACTATTTTTTCAAATAAATTGGGTTTTAAAGGGAAACACTTCTTTAAAACATGAGAAAAATTCAATTTGTTCTGGTGTTCGGGGGAACAATTATTGTAAATACTAAAAAAAATGGGGATGATGAAAAACTTAAGAAAATTTTATTAGTTTTATTATAATAGCGTAAAAAAAAACAATAGTTTTGCTAAAAACAAAAAGTTTCCCGGTAATGACCACTTTAAAGGTTTTTATACAAAATATTTAAAATCCCCAAAAACTTTTCCCCGGGATGCTGTGTTTTGTGGAAATCCTAAAGTGGTTTTTATGAGTCTCAAAAGAATGCCAAATCACAGAAATTGGGGAAAAACCTTTGGTGATGTAAATAACCCCTTGAGTGGACGTTTCCGTAAACTTTAGTGTTTATTTAAAACCCCCGGCCCAAATTAAGCCTAGGGTTTTTAAGCAATAATATAAAAATTCTAAACTAATTTTATTTTCCTAAAACTAAATTTGAAAAAACAAAATTTCCTTTTTAAAAAATTTGGGGTTTCCAAATATATAATTTTTTTTTTTTGGGCTAAATAATTATTTAAAATAATTTTAAAGTTTAAAATTATTAATTTAAAAATTAATTTTTGTGATAGTTTTTTCTTTTAAAAAAATTTTTTTTATGTATTGAAATAAAAATTTTTGCTCTGTTTAAATTTTAATTAGCCCTAAAAATTTAAATTTTAATTTCAATTATAACAAAAAAAAAACCCTATTTGGGAAAAGAAATGCTTTTTTTAATTTTCCCAAAAAGGGTTTATGGTTTTTTAAAATTTGGCTTAAAAATTAAATGGACGTTTTGTGGTTTTGTCAATATACAATTTGAATTTAAAATTTTGACAGTTTTTATAAAAAAGTTTAACGTGCAAATAAAAAATTTTATATTTATTTATACATTTAAATTACAAATGCAATTTTTTAAATTTTAACAATCATATTTACTTTTCAACTTAATCCCGTTTATAATTTTATTGTGAGGGTGAGTACCATTTGATCATGTATTTTAAGTTTTAAAAACCTCTATTTTTTAATTTTTCCTTATTTTCAGAAATTTGGGATTAAAACTAAATTTAAACTAATAAAGCCTCCCTTAAATTATATAAACCCGTCCCGTGTACAAATGTTTTATCGACTTTTAAATTTGGGTTATTTTTTGTAACAAGTTTTTCCCTTCCACCACCCACACTGCAACAACCCCGAGCCACTGGCCGACGACGTGGTCACTTTGATGTGGGTTCAATTACCTAAAAATTTTTTAACTAGGCAGATTCGGGTATATAAAACGCAGTTTAAAAATAGCTAGGCTGCAATATTAGAGATTTCATGAGGAAAAAAAAGTAAAATTTTTTGTAAAATTCCAATTTCAAGTTTAAATTCACACAGCAAAAATATAATAAAAATAGTTTTTTTTAAAAAAAAAATATAAAATAATATTGACCCCTTTATTTTTTATTTTTTATTTATAACGCAATCTTGCTATAAAATTAAGTTACAAAAATTTTAATTTATTGATTAAAATTTACAATTAAAATTTTAAAAATGATAGTTTAAAAGTGGGCCCGGGTGGGAATAACAAAAATTAATTATTAAAATTAAAATTCCCATGGCCCCAAAAATTTTTAAACATCCCGTGTACATTCAAAAATTTTTCCCTTTTAGATCTTTCAAAAAAACTTTTAGAAAATCGGCTTCTAAACTTAAACGAAATAACTATTCCCCTAACCTTGGCCCAATTTGGGGTTCCCCGTTTTTTGGGGGGGTTTTGGGGGAAGGTTTTTTCTAGTTATTCCAATAAATTGTACAAAAAAAAAACAATTTTGGGCTGCAAAATTACAAAATTTCGTTATTTTAAAAAATATTTTAATCATCTTTTTTTATTTTTTGTGTTTTTTTTGCTGGGGAAAAAAGAATTTGAAAAATAATTCTGGTCTATTTTTAATTATTTCTCGGGTTTTAATAAAAAAATACTTTCGCCCGGGGATTTCGATTAATATACAAATGTTTCCCTTTTTTAAAGAGTAACCCAAAGGACTTAGAAATTTAAAGGGGGTGGGAGGATTAAATTTAAAAAAACAAGGGGTACCCTTGAAATTCTTTAAAAGAGGGTTGAAAATTTCTAGTACTATAAACCCTTTTTTAATTTTTAAAAACATATTTTCATGTTTTTTTTCTTTTTTTCTTAAAATTTTTTTTCTTTCATTTTTAAATCTTTTTTTATTAAAATTAGATTAAACAATTTTTTCGTTCGATATTTTAAATAAAAAATTTTTGATTTCACAAATTTTTCATATTTTTATATATTTCCCTAAAAATGAAAATATTATATTATTAAAAAAAAAATGAGCAAAAAATTACCGTCTAGATTTTTTTTTAAAAAATATTTACCTTTCTAAAGGGCCCCAAAAATAAATTTAAAAAATTAATTAAAAAAAAACTAAAAAATTATAAAAATTTTTGTTTTAAATATTACCCCGTTTTTTGGTACAATTTTCAATTTTAACAACGTCCTGACCCCAAAACCAGTAAGTCGCAAATAAAGGGCCCCAAAATTTTTTTGGTTTTTTGTGCCCCAAAGCCCGGGGTTTTAAAACCCCCGCAGGGTTAAAATAGGATTTAAAAATTTAAAAGGGTGACCTTTCTCTCAATCGCTTTTAAAAAAAATAGGGGTTTAAAAACAAAGGAAAATTTTGTTTAAAATTTTTGGCGTAAACCCGTAAAATGTTCAGACATACTTTGGTTAAAAAATTAAATCCCCTGAAATTTAAAAAAAAGGGAAAAATTTTTAATTAAAAATTTTACTAATAATATAAAAGGAGTCAATAACCCCCGTATGTGTTTAAAGGGGAGGTAGGGGGGGTTTAATAGCCCCTGTACGTGTATGAAAAAGTTGGGGAAAGGGGCAATTCCATGGACGTGTTTAAAAGGTAAGTAGGAGGGTCAATATCACTGTAACTGTAAGTTTAGGTAGGAAGGGCAATACCACTGTGCATGTATAAGTAGATGGGAGGGTCAATACCACTGTACGTGTAAGGGTAGGTAGGAGGGTCAATACCACAGTACGTGTAAGAGTAGGTAGGAGGGTCCAAAAAACCCCAGTTAAAAATTTTTATGAGTGGCGGGGGGTTTAATTCCAAATGGGACGTGTATGCGTAAGGGGGGGAAAAGGGAGTTTTCAAAACCCCCTGTACGTGTTTGCGTGGGGGGGGGGGTCAATACCCCTGTGTTTTTGGGGTAGGGGAGGAGAGTAAAAAATAAGTGGGAGGTAGGAATGGCAATTTCCACTGTACGTGTATAAGTTGATGGGAGGGTCAATTTTTCCACTGTACGTGTTAAGGGAGGTAGGAGGGTCTTACCACATTTAAGTGTTTGAGTAGGGCCCGGAGGGTCAAAACCAAATCTACGTTTTACAGGATAGGTAGAAAGGGTTTTTACCTATCAAAACACGTCAATACCATTGTAGTTTTTTGATTTAGTAGGGGGGGAAAGGGGGCATGAAACCCTTTTACGTGTTTAAAGGGGAGGTAGGGGGGGTCAATACCACGTTTTAAAGTAAAGAGTAGGCGGGGGGTCAATAAACCCCTGTACGTGTTTAAAGGGGAGGTAGGAGGGTTTTAATAACCACTGTACGTGTAAGGGTAGGTAGGAGGGTCAATGCCACTGTACGTTTTATGAGTAAGGGGGGGGAGGGTAAAAACCACAGTTGTTTAATTTGTAGGTGGGAAAGGGTTTTAATACCCTGTACCCTGTATGAGGGAGGTAGGGGGGGTCAATTTCCCCAGTACGGGGTAAAAAGTAGGGGGGAGGGTCAAACCCCTTTGGGCCCTGTAGGTGGTAGGGGGGGTTTAAAAACCACATTTAAAGTGTTATAGTAGGCGGGGGGTCAAAAAATTTCCATTTTACGGTTTGAGTAGGGTTTGGGAAAGGGGCAAATACTACTAAAATTTGTATCCTCAATTTTTATTTTAATTTCATTTAAAAATTTTCTTAAACAACTCCAAATATATAGTAAGAACCTTATAACAAGATTCATTACAAAACTTAATTCCCTTTTTTTAAATTTTGTTCCCTTTTTGGGAAACAAATCTTCTTTACACAAAAGGGGAGTTTTTCTATTTTATTTACTCTTCAATATTTGTTAAAATTTTAAAAAAATTTTAAAAAATTTAAAATTTATGAGAAAAATTTGAAAAAAATAAAAAATTATTTTTTTTTTAATTGAAAATTTTATTTTAATCCCGTCCCTTTTAAGGGTTACAAATTTTAATTTTTTTCCTTTTCAAAATAAAATCATGCAATTAATATGAAGTTTTGTATAAAAAAACTACTATTTAAATTTAATTTTATAACATTCTACATGGATTAAAACCTAACTAAAAAATAATTTTTTAATATATAATTTTGATAAATATTAGATATTAAAAATTTTATTTTAAAATTTTAAGTATTAAATTTAAAATGGGGTTTAAAAAAATTACTTTTGTTGGGAATAAAATTTTTCTAATACTAATATATAAAATAATTTTATTTTTTTTCAATATAAAAATTTTAGTTCAACGGGGAAAAAAAAATTTACAACACATATAAAACTGTTTTTGGCTTGAAGTCCCATCAAGCCCTTTTCAGTAACACCATCAACAATTACTGATGAACAATATTTTATATTACATTTATACTTTTTTTACTTTGCGTGGCCTTTGAGTTTTGGCATTGGAACAATGCTGCATGCTAAAACTATTTGATCGACTTATATATTTTGAACAACACATTGAATTTATATACATCAAAGTAAACGAAATACAACAAAAACAACAAAAATATTTATTATTCAGTTACATAACCTAAAATGCGTGATCGTAAGATGATCTTCACTCGTAATTGTTTGAAACACGAACCAGATGTCTGGAAAATACTTTTGATCCAAAAACTAAATGAAGGGGGTTCTTATGGAAAAACCCAAAAAGAAAAATTTTTTTACAAATTTTTATTAAAATTGTTTTGAAATATCATTTGTTGTTACCTTTGAATACACTGCAAAAATATTTTTTGGCACTTTTTGTTAATAAGTCAAAGTGAGGATTGAATAATCGGCTATTCAAAATTATCAATAACTAAAGATAGTTTTAAAAAACTTTCTTTTGTACTCCAAAGAATGTTCACAATTTGTCGTGTGAGACAAAGAGCTATTCTGACAGTTTGGCAACAATTTACAGATGTAAATACTGCCCAGATTTGAATTCAGTGAGGGAAAAGTTGGATTAAAAAACTTATGATTTAGTAGCTCGAACTTATATGCCAAACGGGGGGGCCCGAGTTGAAGGGCCCAAAAAAAAAAAAGAAAATAGCTTATGTTTTTTACATGTTTTTCCATAAGGGTTTTTCCTTTTTCCGACTTCGTAAAAAATTTTTGTTTGGGGAAAAATTTTTTATCTAAAATTTTTTTGTACGAAAATTTTTACATTTAAAATACACATAATACAATTGTAATGTATTAGGTATTAATTTTTATTGTAAAAAGTTATAAAGAAGATCATTGTAAGTTTAATTAATGTGTTCCTTATTTTTCGTGTTTAACGTTAGAAAACGATTCAATTATATAGTCTTTTAGTCTGAATAGTTAATCTTTAAATTTGATTTTTGTTAAATTTTTTTTTTAGCCCTTGGATTTGTATTTTGTGTATTTGTTTTGTGAAATGGAATTTTTGATTAAAAAGGCAATTTCTATTAGCAACGTTGAAGATTGTTTTTCTTTCTGACAAAATGTCAGTTAAGCTAAAGCTGATATTAATAAGTTTTACTAACCATACATTTATGACACAACTTTCTAAAAAAAAAAAACTCAAAAAAGGGTTTAAAATTTTTTTAAAAATATTTGGGGTCATAATGTCCTTTAAAAGTCTTTTTTAAAAAAAAAGGATGCATAGAAGAAAAATACAAAAAGAGCGCCAAAAACCGTAATATTTTCCAACAAATTTTTTCGAAATACAAATGGTATAAAAATGGGGAAAATTTTTAAATATACGTATTAAACGATAATATTTTAATTTTTTAAATCGAATTACGAACATTTTTTTTTCAAAAATGAGTAATTTGGGATATTTATTACTTAAAGAAAACAGTATTTATATAAATTCCATTTTGATGCTATTAAGTAAATAAGTCGATAAATGTCAAGAAAATTTTTTTCTTTTTTGGGGACTTAATAAATTTCTTCATAAATACTGCATTATTGCCAAGTTATGTTGTACCTATGTGTTTCTATACCTAACTTATTGTCAAACGGTATTTTTGCCCCCTTTTTAAATTTTACAAAAAATATAAAAATGACAAAAAAAAAGCCCAAAAAATGTTTAAAATTTTAAATTGAAATTATATTGACTTAAACGTCAATGATTATTGGCATTGCAAATCTTATTCGCATTAAAATCTATGTAAATTTACTTTTTGAATAAATCAAAATTTGAATAGAACCTTTAAGGCCCTCATGAGCAGTCTAACTTAAAAGTACAAAAAATCCCGGGGAATTTTTAAAAAAACTTTTTTATGTTTAAAAAAGGGGAAATTTCCCAAAAATTTAAAAAAACATTCTTTAGAGTTTAAGGGAATTTTTTTGACACAGCTTTACGCAACTGGAGAATTAATTCCTCAAAAAATTTGAAACCAATTACATAAAAAACATGTTATTTTGTAGTCAATTAATGGGCTAAATTCCCAAACATTTTTTAATTTTTACAGAGGGGGGGGAGCATTTTCATCAAAATAAATGTTTTTTTATAATCGAAAACCCACGAAAAACGGGCCCCCTTTAAAATAGTTTATTTTTAACCCTTTTCTGTAGTAATACTGTATTAATTTACTGACAGTGGTTACTCGTTTAGGTTTTTAAAAGTATTGTTGAAAAATTTTGTTATAATAATTAATTGGTTTACTTAAGAAAGGGACTTATTCTTAGGGGGGTTTCTGTAGTAGGACAAATTAAAATTAGAGTTTAAAATTTACATAGGTGGGCCCCACAAATAACCCTTAGGGGGGGCAAAAGGGGGGTTTGGGTTGGGAACATGTTTGGGAAAAAAAAGGGCCCTGAATATAAAGGAAAAAAAAGTAACCCAGGCCATTAACAGCTGAAAGGTCCCTACGTTTTAATTTTTTTTGGGAAACCCCTTTTTAAATTAGTTAAGGGGACAGTAAAAACCCCTTTGCAGTTTAGATTACATAGGTTTGGTTTCACTAACAGAGGGGGTCAAAAGAGGGGAGGGTGGCAACATGTTGGCAAAAATGGCCATGAATTTAAGTCAAAAGTAACGAGGCCTTAAAAAGTGAAAGGTCCGTAAGTTTAATTTTTTAGTTAAAGTGTGTAGTGGACAGTAAACCCCTTGCAAGTTTAGATTCATAGGGGGGCCCCACACAAACATTAGGGGGGCAAAGAGGGTAGGGGGGTTGGCAACATGTTGGGGAAAAATTTAGAGAAATATAAGTACACAAGTAAAGAGGCATTAACAGTGAAAAATTCCGTACGTTTTTAAATTTTTAGGGAAACGTGTGTAGTAGGACAGGGAACACTTAGCCCGTTTGATTACATAAAGGGGGCCCTTTTCACAAACAATTTTGGGGGGCAAAGAGGGTTGGGTGGGGAAAATTTTTGGCAAAGTGAGCCCTGAAATAAGTCACAAATTTAAAGAGGCAAATTTAAAAGCTGGAAAGGTCCGTACGTTTTTTTTTCTTAGTTAAAAGTGGGTTAGTAGGGGCGTAACATTGCGTTTAGTTAACCCAAAGGGGGCCTACCTTAAAATGAGGGGTCAAAAAGGGGAAAGGGGGAAAAACTTTTTGGCCCAAAGTGAGCCTTTAAATAAGTCACAGTTTAAAGAAGGCATTAACAGCTGAAAGGTCCGTACCGGGTTTTAAATTTTAGTAAAAAGTGTGTTGTAGGACAAATAACACTTAGCAGTTTAGGTTACATTTGGTGGGCCTACACAAAATTAGGGGTCAAAAAAGGGTCAGGGTTGGCAACATGTTGGCAAATGAGCCCCGAATTAAAGAACCAAATAAACGAGGCCCTTTAAAAGCTGAAAGGGGCCGTACGTTTTTAATTTTTTAAATTTAAACCCTTTTGTAGTAGGACCCGTAACACTTAGCAGTTTAGATTACATTTGGTGGCCCACACTTTAAAATTTTGGGGTCAAAAAAGGGGTTTGGGTTTTGGGAACTGTTGGCAAAAATTTTGGCCCCTGAAAACTAAGTTCACAGTAACGACGCATTAACGCCCGTGAGGGTTTTTACATTAAACTGCCCCACTGAAATATAACAGCATTACTGGATTGGTTGTTTTGGATTGTTTTATACTAAAAACTTTCTTTATTAGAATTATATTTTGATATTTGTACATTGAAAATATTATTTTCGTAACGATAAAGGTGTTAGTATGTTTGTTTATTTCATATTTTAAAAGTTTTTTATTTTTAAAAAAATTTTCCAAATATTAACGTATTTTCACTAAAAATCATTAATTAGGGAAAAATTATAAAATCTTTATGAAAATAAAAAAATGGGGGACATTTGATTTTTCATAGTTTCCCTTTTGAATAATTTCCCTAGATTTAAAAAACTTTTTTTTATTGTGCCTTTTTTTGGAAAAAAAAACTGGAGAAAATGTTTTGTTTCACTCTCGGCAATTTTTATGTGTAAATAAAATAATAGGGAGAAGTTTATAATTTTAAGTTTCAATTTCTTTGTGGGGCGATTTAAAAATTGGGCTGGAAGATTTACAAATTGTATACTTAGTTTTTTCAATTTTGAAAGATTGGTTTTTTGTTTGGTTTATACTTTTACACTATTACAACAATAGGTCTACTCACATATGTAGATTCAACTGATATTACATTGTTGTAGCAATCCAGTTTTTCAATTACGATACTGAGGTCCTTATAATATTTTGCACAAAAAGATATGTAATACTTATGGACGTAGTTTTTATTTTTTTTTTTATTTTTTTATTTTTTTTTTTAGTTTAAAATTTTTTTTTTTTTTGAATGGTTTCTGAAAGTTTAAATAAAAAATGGGTTTTTTTTACGTAAAAATTGTACTTTTTTTGGGGGGTTTTTTTTAAAAAGCAACGACACCGAAAGTATTTTTTCAACCCAAATACTTCCCTTAAAAATCCTTAAAAAAATTTTTACTTGGGTTTTTTTAAATTTTGTTTGCCTTGATGGATCTTTTAAAAAAATTTTTTTTCTTCAACAAAGCCTTTAAAATAAATACTCTAATGAATAAAATAGAATTTAATGGAATACATTTTTAATCCAAACCCTAAAATTTTAAAAAGGGCAAAAAAAACCTGGAATTTAGTTTTTCCTGCCCGGTTATCATGACTAGCTCAACTTTAAAAACATACATTTTTTTTAAGTTGATAGATAATTGTATAATTTACAATATTGGTTTTCTGCAGCGTTATAAAAAATTACTTTTACGTAGGTAGCCTAGGGCATTTTTAAAATAAAAAAATGAAATGGCAGATTTTAAAATAAAAATAGTACGTATATAAACATCGAATATATGTTTCGTAAGGAACATTAAATTATTTATCTTTGTAATTGATAAAATGTTCATATCTAAAATAAATTAGTTCTATTTTTTACTTAGTATATTTTAAATATTCCAATTGCTGTATAGCTAAGTAACCTATCGTACGAAAAATTTTTATTTATAAAAAATAACTTTAATTTTTATGAATTTTTTTTAAAACATAATTTAGGGTTTACTTCCCTGACCCTTTAAAACACTTTATACATAAAAGAGGATACATACAAAATAATAATGTATTTTACCCTAAAAAAAGATCAAAAAGGGGCGAATTTAAAAAAATTAAACCCCAAAGGGTTTTTCCCTCTAACATATGTATGTTTCAAATATATTTATAAAGAATTTGAGGTACGTGAATGATTACAAAAGGGAAAATCTATTTAAAAATTATACAAAAAAAAAAACTCTGTTTTCTGTTCGGGTATTTTTTTTTTAGTGAAGAAAATATTGTCAAAGGGGGCCTATTAGATTCCGAGTTATGCAATGGAAAATTAACGCCCCTTTAAACTAAATCCCCAAAAAGAACTTTTAATTTTATTGGGGTTATAAAAAGGGTTTGAATACTTTTTTCTAATGTTTAAAATCTTTTCCTTGCCCATGATTCAGCCTTTTAAACGCATTCATATTTATTTTTTGAAAGTAGAGCTATTTGCCCCAAATGTTTTATTGTCCTCTTTATACAATTGGGAAAAGCCCCTAAATTTTGTAAAAAAAATCACAAATTTTACCCAAATTTCCTTAATTTTTTAAAAGGTGTTGATATTTTCTTTTTTTTTTTTTCCCGAAATACTAAAATTTTAAAAAAACAAAAAACTGTAAAACCCAAAACCCTAATTTGGGGGAAAATAGGTAATAAAATTTGGGTTTTTTTCTGTTGCCCCAAAAAGTTTTATGTCGCCCCCAAGGGGGTTTTTTTTAAAAAAAAATAATTTTTACGTTCCTTTAGATTTAAAAATGCAGCTTCACTCAAGCAATACAAAATGCGCATTTTTGTCCGGGGTATCCTATAAAAATTTTTGAGGACACGATTGGATTAATAAATATTGTTGAATCAATTATTGAACTATAAACAATGATAAACTATAGACGGCTACATGGTATGATGTAAAGCAGTACAGTAATAGGGAACTACGGTAACTAGTAATCTCTATTTGCCCTCGTGGTCTAGTTGTATTTATTATACATAGACCCAAATTTTTAAAATACTGTAAATTACATTAAAAATGGTAGTAAGTTTTTAAAAAGGGAAAAATTTTAAAATTTACTTTTTTCTTGTCAAAAGGGAAACCCCCAAGTTACTACAAAGCAGTTTATGTAATATCACAATCTAGACGACGTTTCCTTCATATCTTGTTATTGATATTTTTTTTTTTTAGAAATTTCACAATTTATTAAATTCAGTAGCTTTGAGTCACTTCTGTGGTTCAATAACTGATACGTTGTAATAGTATACAAAAAAATAAAAATTCACCCGGAATAATGTATTATTTTGGGAAAAGTTTCACCACAGATAAGCTCGCAGCCCTTCCCTATGAGATCAGTTTAACCTGAGGGACGTGATGGAGGATACGAAATTACCAATTACATAATTGTGACTACTTAACGATAAATTATCCGTTGAAAATATTATAACTTTGATCATTTATTGTCAAACTCACAACTTGCATTGTATTTCATTTTCAAGAGAAACTATTTACTACGTTAATGATATTCTACAATGCTCTTCTCGGTGTCTTCAGTCCGAATTTTAAACTTTACCTTTTCAAAAGTAAATTTTGGGAAAGGGTTTAAATTGTCACTAGGAACCG
The DNA here is from genome assembly GCA_035578905.1 of Stictocephala bisonia. Classification (NCBI taxonomy): domain Eukaryota; kingdom Metazoa; phylum Arthropoda; class Insecta; order Hemiptera; family Membracidae; genus Stictocephala; species Stictocephala bisonia. Next base: position 737,115 of record JAQJVL010000404.1, on the reverse strand, counting down.
GGTTTAAATTTGTTTGGGTATAGTTGGTTTTTGGAATTTAAAACAAAGAGTGCGACATTAAGGGGTTTTTATTATTTCGCCCGGTTTTTTTAAAAAAACAGACAAGGGCAACATTATAAATTGGGGAAATCATTACCGAATTTTTTTGAGTTGGCCTTAAACTTAATTTAGGGACGTTGAATCTTTTTCTTTACTTTTTTTTATGATAGTATAATTCACAAATCCACGTCATATAGTATATGCGTCAGTAGTTTTGATTGGTGGAAATTCCCAAATTATTCAAGATTTTCGATGTTAGGGGTTTTTATATATATAATTTATATATATATAAAATTTTTATATATAAATTTATATATATATTAATATATATTTATTATTTTTATTAAAATAAAGGGAGGGCCCCATCTCCCCCTTAAACCCTTTCTTGACCATTCCCCCTAGGGCCCTTGAAATGGGGCGGCGAAAATTATTCCCGTCAGGTAAAAGGGGGGAAAACCCGTACAATACCCCAAGGGTTTAAAAAAAACCCGATAAAAACTTTTCAGTCTTTGGGGGGCCGGGGGTTCGAACCCCGCGCTATCTCTAACCAAAACTCCAAAAAATCCCGACACCTTTGACCCACTCGGACACCGGGGTTTGCCCAAGCTGGTCCTTTGGGGGAAGGGGAACCCGGTGGAGGGGAAGGGCTTTCCCCGGGTCACCCGCCTGGGCCTTTTGTGGTTGGTTTTCGGAAGGCTTTGTCCCCAGGTTTAAAAAGTTAGAAAAGTTCCTAAACTGCAAAATTCACCCGGGAAAAAAATAGGAAAAACTTTTAATTTATACTTGCCATATATGTTTTTGAGAGCAATCCTGTCTACCCTCTCGTAGATAGCCTTCGTTCCCTAGTAGATAGAGATACGCATGAATGTGTTAACACTCATGCGCATCTCTCCCCTTCCTCTTTATAACAGTAATAAACATCTATACAATTAAAAATACAGAAATAATTTACTTTGGGTTTTGATATTTAAAGGACTACGGGTTTAAAGAAAATGTGTTTTCACTATATTTGTTATGCAATGCCTATCAATATTTTATCGTTTTGCTTTGAAAACTGATAGGCTTCTGTTAGTCTTTGTTTACATTTAAAATTTCATGATCATTTATAGTAAAAAAAGGGGAAAGCCCTGGTCAAAAGTCACTTAAATCAAAATCATCACTAATTCTCCCCAAATTCCCGTGTAGGTTGGGGGAGCTGTGTGTTTTTTTCACTATTTTCTTGAGGTTTTTTTAAAGGGGGACAAGTTAAAAATATTTTATCTTGATCAAAGTACAGTACTCCTAAGGGGCAGAAAACCAATCCTAAGGATTATTTCCCTAAGGGGTAACATTGATGAGTTTCTAGGGATATTTTATTTATTTGTTTTTTTAATTTTGTTGGGCATCATTCTATTTAAGGGAAATTTTTCCCAATTTTTTACTATGAGTTTTGGGCTTTTATCTGTTAAACAAAAACTAAATTTTAAAAGAAACTTTTTTAAAAAAAGCCAAGGTAAAAACTAAAAAAAGGTTTATTAAAAGATAATAAAATTTAATATTGTGATTTTAAGTTCACCCATTATTATTTGTAAATAGTTTTTTAATTTTTGCATAATTTCGTTTTTGGATTTATTCAGTACAAACCAAAAAAACAACAACACCCAAAATTTTTTAACCAAATAAGCAACAAAAGTACCAAAAAATATTTCAATCATAGTACCCAAAAAGGGGGGTTTTTTACTTGTTTGTAAAAAATTTGTGCTTAAAAATTGTAATAAATTTTCGTTGTGTTGGGCGTTTGCTTGTTTTTCCGTATATTTTTTTTGTCAAAATTTCACATGGTCGGGGGGTTTTAAGACTGAGGGGTTACGAGGGGCAAACAAGCATCGGGGGGCCGGGGACGCGCACGTACCAAAAGGGGGGGTCCCCTAGTTATAAATAAATTTTATTTAAAAATTGTTTAAATGCCCCCTTGGGAATAAATGGGTTTTATTGTTTTTTTCCCCCCCTAAAAATAAAAAATTAATGGAATTTTAATATATTTTGTTAGTCAGCATGAGTGAATTTTTATGAGCTCAAATTCTTTCTATAAATAGTATATTAATTGACCCCAAGTAAATTAATGAATCTTCATCTGTTTTCCCATTAGGGTTAACATAGAAAGGCTTTCACTGACTGTAAGGGAAGTGCCTATGTCAGTAACATAAGATGTAAAGCTATGTTTTGTGCTTTCAGCCCTCTTGGAACTCCGGGATTTATGTAGTGGGATTTGTTTTATCGTCATTTTCCTTTCCTAAGTTACTTAGTTGTTGGTAATGATGATAAAATTGATAGAATAATGCTAATAATACTTTCATTATTACAGTTCATAACTTTACATAATTGTATGGTAAAACAGATTATTATAAAAATGTTAAGAAATGTCTTTAGATTTTTTTTAAATAAGATTCCTAATATATAAAATTAGGTTGTCACTAAAAGAATACATTAAATATTTATAGAAAATATAAATTGCTGTAGCAGAAATATTTTGGACAAATCATTTTTCACAAATAAGTACTGATTGTGTTATAAAATACCGTTATTGTAACTTACAAACCTAAGGATTGTTCTATGAAGATAATACGAATGTGCCAAATGTCTTGCACTTTTACTATAACTTATATTTATATGTTAATAATAATAATAATAAGCTCAAAATCAAGAATTTTCAGATATATTCCATAGTATTCACGTTCCTTTTTCGTATAATTCACTATTATTTCTGAACGCACCCTTTATATAGGGTGTTTCTTTTAAAACGCAACCCTATTTACAAGTACAGGAAATGAAGGTTTAAGATAATTTCAAGTTCATTGGTTGGTAGTCCTGGTTCTTCTTCTTCCTTAGCTACAGCTGATATATATTGTTGTATTGTTGTTTGGGTTTCACGCAATGACATTAAGTTGAAGTTAGAAACGTAGTTTTGAGCAAAGACCAGAGAGTTCATTGAGGAGGAATATTTTAAAATCAAATATTGATGGTTTATTTGAACACCAAACCTAAAAAAAATGTCGTTAAAGTTATTTAAATAGTAGTAATAAATGTTAATAGTAATAAAGTGTGTTATAATATGTTTTGTTTATCATTTTTTTTTTTTTAAATACTGGGTTGCATTTTTTAATAAACACCCTGTATGTACTTCGTAAAGTTCAAGTAAACGACACACAACAGAAATTTGTTACAATATAAGCACAAAATGCATAAATATATTACAATACAAGTACAAAATGCACGAATTATATGGTGATCGATTTCGGTGAACCACGCTCACCTTCCTCAGACCAGAAGGATTCACAAAAGAGTGTATCCCCCCATGTGTTGTGTGACGTTTACTTGTACTGTGTATGTACCAACACGTATTATGCTAATTAAAAAACTATTCCTAAAGTTTACACTCTACTGCTCTAAACTAGTTTCAGTATAAGTTAACGTCACACTCTATACATATATTACAATAAAAGCACAATGTTCACAAATATATTAGAGTGCAAGAACAAAATGGACAATCATACTAGAGTTCAAGTACAAAATTCATAAATAATATTTACACAATACAAGCACAAAATGCGCAGATATTTTTACTATAATTGATATATATGTACCAACACGTATCATCCTAATTAAGACACATTTTTTTATAGTAAATTAAAACACAAAATTTTTATAGTATCTTAACAAACTACTTTTTATTTTTCTAATACGTAAAGCTATATCAATTTCAATATGGTGATGGGTTTTGTACTTCAGTTACCAATATTTAAAAACTAATTTGAAATTAGCTAAAAAATTATATAAATACAGAAAAACTAACACAACTAAGATCTTAAATATTGATATGAAAGTTTTAAACGAGATAAGAAAATCTAATTTTTTGTATATCTTATAGCTGAACATAAGATCAATAAAATGTATTATAGTTTTAAGTATAAAGTACATTTTAGTGCACAAATTCTATTTACTCTTTTGATAACTGTTTATATTTAAAAAAGCAATAATTCAGCACTTTTAAATATTTTATTTAATTGTTATATATGACATTCAGTTTTAATCAGCCAGTAAATACTGTAATGAATGTTGAGCATTTGTTCAAATTGTAATTGTTTCTGAGTAAAACATAGAATTTTACCTTAAAAATAACCATTTTCTTCTATTATTATTGCTATCTTTTGTAGCAATTTTTTAAGCATAGAGTATTATTAATACAAACTAAACTTATTTTAAAATTATATATCAGTACAAAATGCGGGAAATATTTAAATTATTTTTACATAAAATAACATTAACTTTTTTAATGCACTAATCCATTCTTTATCTGGCCAATATTAAATTTTTTTTATTGAATAAGTCAACATAGTATATTGTTTGAAAATGTTTCTTCCACGTAAATTGTATGATAAGCCGAGACAACTATTTTAATGATATTAACTATTTCATACATTTTGTTTTGAAATGTTCCAAAGTAATAAATGGTAATCATAAAATGTGTACTTATGTCAACAAGCAAGTCTTATAAGTTTGTATTATTTCTTCATCGATGAATAGTTACAACCTACTTTGTATAATATAAATACCTCACACTGTAAATACAATACCTCACACTGTAAATACAACATCTCACACTATAAATACAACACCTCACACTGTAAATACAACACTTCACACTATAAATACAACACCTCACACTATAAATACAACACCTCACATTATAAATGCAACACCTCACTTTATAAATACAACTCCTCACACTATAAATACAACACCTCACAATGTAAATACAACACCTAACTCTATACATACAAAACCTCACACTATAAATACAACACCTCACACTATAAACACAACACCTCACTCTATAAATACAACACCTCACATTATAAATACAACGCCTCACACTATATAAATACAGCACCTCGCTCTATAAATACAACACCTCACACTATAAATACACACAAAAACAACACCTCACTCTATAAATACAACACCTCACACTATAAATACAACACCTCACAATATAAATACAACACCTCACTCCATACATACAAATCCTCACACTATAAATATTGTCATATAAAGAATTTAGAAAGGGAAAAGTTGGATTAAAAAACTTCGAATAAATCCTGATAACCCAAGGGAGGGCACCGGAGTTGAAAGTGAAAACAGCCAGGAACCCATTTACTGACATGTATACGATATTTACAGGCTCATTATACATTTTTATTTCTGCATACTAGATTGGTTATTTTTAATCCTTTTACTTCCAGAAATTATTTTATGAAATATATTGCCTAACCATGCATAGTCAACTACTTAAACAGAAGTAGCTTTTGTACTTTAGCTTTAAATACATTTAGATTTTTAGTGGTCGATCTAATTCAGAATTGTTATTTGTATATACGATAAAGAAGGCTATCTTGTTTGTTTTATTTAACTAAGTACTTTATTGTGAAATAAAACAGCCATATAGCATTTTAATATACTTTGTAATGCAAAATGTACAAATATTGAAAAAAATTATGAGCTAAATTTATAAGTAAAAAGATACAGGGTGGACAAAAATATGGAAACGCTTTCACAACAACGATATTTTTTTCCATAGACAATTTGATAGTTTAATTTTTTTTAAATAATTTAGTTCCATAAAGTACAATAATTTTGTATCACAACAATTTACTTAAAACCGTTAAATAGTGTAAAAATAATAGTGTTCAAATTATTTACTTTGAAATTCAAATGACCACGACTCTGGAAAAGAGATATCTCTCGAAGTCCGGTTTGTGGCAACTAATTTCTCTTGAATATACCTTTCATTTGATACCAACGGCTATAATATCCTGTTGCTGGTGTATAATAACGCTATAAACTGTAACCTAGATAAATCTCGTAAGGTGAACGTCTCAAAATTGTTTTTGTCGCTTTTGAAATACAGGGTTTGTCACAGGTTCGAATCTCAAAATATTCAAAAGGATCAATTTGTCTGAGGAAATTCACTTTTAAGGTATTTGAATGTTGAACAATGTGACAAATATTTCAAAATATCTTAAGTATTGTCTATATGATAGGGATGTTTTGTGACTTTTTTAGCTTTTACTATTTTACTACGGTAATTTTGTACTGTATTTACATTTTTGAGTTTTTTACTGTAAAGAGCACAAGATAAGCATTAAAATTCTATGTTGTATGATCTTTTTTCAATTGTTTACCTATAGCCTTCGAGTGGACTAGGCTTTGTGAAAAAGCTTAGCCTTCGTCACACCAGGAACCACTTACTTTAATTTATAATTAAGTAGACCTAATAACAAAATGTTATAAATATTCCAAATTTGTTTGTAAACTCTATTAATATAGTGTTATCTGGATTTGATCATTTATTTTGAAAAAATACAAAATATAGATTACTATTCATATCTTTAAGTAATAATCAGTGGGAAGACTAATTTATAAAAATATAAACTAGAGTATGAGTTATGTTAAAATATTAGTATACAAGAATCAAGACTCTTTTAATGTCATCCAGCAAAAAATACTTGCAATGACAAAGTCAAAATATTTATAATTTCTAAAATTATGATCATGTAAAATAAAATCATGACTTAATAACTGAGGGTCTAAACTTTAAATTGTAAATTGCTGAAGTCCTGTGAATAAATTTCAACTAATGAATAAAAGGTATTATTTTTTTACCTTTTTGTGACAACACTTTTTAATGTAGTTATGTTGGTTATTCTGGCAGAAATAGGCAGTTTATTTTAAATTACTTGATACCTGTACTAATATGTGTAAGTTGAGTTTTCCTTAGTCTAGCACATCTGACATCAATTAAGTTTTGTGATCTAGTATTGTGTTTTGAATCTCACCTCTTAAAATAAACAAGTTAAGATTTTCTTTACAATAATTAATTTTAAAAAATAATAAAATACATTGAGTTGTTAATACGTTCCATGTATTTTTTTAGTATACCATTTTAATAGATAAAGTATACTTTTTACAAACATCACACAGATATTTACATTGAGGTACGTATGCCAAAATACAAGTGATGAATGGGATATTAAAAAAATATAAATAAATCTTAGGCACCTACAAAATGTTTCTAAATATTCAATGATAATAATTGGGATTTTGTATTTCGTATGCAGCTAACAACTTTACATTGGATAACACTTCCTCGAGTGGGTACCTGTAATCTATATGTAAATGTAGATATTACATAGCCTGAGGCAAGCTATTGAGTGGAATGAAAGTTACATAACGGCTTAATTAATTATTATATTTCACATGTGAGGCGTAAAGGGTTTTATAGATGAAGTTATTAAAATATGATATGATATACATTCTAAACACTTATTGATATTCAATTGAATACTTTAAATTATATTAAACATTCATAAATGAAACTATGTTTTGGAAAGCATTTTGCAAAAAAGTCTTCAAAGTAAATAAAATTATTTATAACACATTCATATGTTTTTGAATATTTTTCGAAAATATTAAGACCAATTTCTAAGGATGCAGAAATACTAGTTATATTCTTGACTGTGTGACTAAACTCACACTCAACAAGTTAAGCCCCATTTCTCAAGCAAGTGTAGTATGTTTGGGACTCAATGTTGTGTTGGACACTTAAGAATAGTCGGTGTCATGGCCAGTGGATGAAACCATGACACGATGACTTTAAAAAAAAATATTGTTTTGTTAATAGCAGCCACGGACGCGGTCTATCCCGTGTTTGAGTTACTGCATGTATGATGAGTACGGTGTATCCAGTATTGTTAAACTTGAACTTGAAACATGTAGCAAGTGGTCTAGACTACGTAACTCCAAATTTGACTACTGTCGGTGCAGAAATGATGTGCAACCAAGTTTGTTTTCCAAAAAACTAAGAGGCCTATGAAAACTCCAATCATACCATTGTTTTCCTTGTTTAATTGTCCGTTTTTGAATATGAATTTCAAAATATAAGTTCTAATAATTTTTATTTTAGTTGGAACAAAAAAGTACCGGAATTTTAACTAGTTTTCACTGTACATACAATTTACACCGTTATTACTAAAAAACCACTCATTTACCGCATTTATATTTTAATAAGTGGTTGATAGGAATGTGTCTTACAACTTTTATAAATTTTAGAATTTTATGTTTTGAAAAAAAGGTTCTTATCAATTACCTGAAACATTGTTTTATTTACTTCTAGAGGTTGTAAAATTACGTAATTGGTCTTGTTGTAATCCTTATAGCATATATAGTTACGGTACATAATTGTTGTAAATACGAATAAATGCAATGCTTTAAAGCCATTTAAAATACCTTTAAATTGATGTATTTAAATTGATTTATGTCAATATTAAATCAATGCATTAATTTACACTTACGAAAATGATGTATAGTTATTATATTTGTAGTAAGGATTAAAACGTGACCAAGTATTTATATTTACAACCTCTAGAAGCCAATAAAACTATGTATCAGGTAGTTGATAAGAATTTTTTTTCTTAAAAACATGAAATTCTAAAAATATATAAAACATAAGAAACATTCTTACTAACCACGTATAAAAATATAACTGCATTAAATGGACGAGTTTTTAGTAATAATGGTGTACATTTTATGTACAATGAAAATTAGTTAAAATTCTGGTACATTTTTGTTCTAGCTAAAATAAAAATTATAAGAACTTATATTTTGAAATTCATATTCAAAAACGCAAAATTAAACAAGGAAAACAGTGGTATGATTGGAGTTTTCATAAGCCTCTTAGTTTCTTGGAAAACAACCTTCAAACTCATGTGTATATAATTTCTACACACTTATTAAAAATTGTTTAGCTTAACCATTTTATACTGTGTGCAAATAAATCGTTACAATCATAAGACCTAGATTGCAAATTAATACTTTTACTCTAAACACACACACACACACAGAAGGCTGCTGTTGTCATCGGTAGTCACATCGGTGCTCACATACGGAATATCCATTTGGGCCGACGCACTAGACACGCAGGAATCATGGAGAAAGGCGGGCCCAGTTTATCGACAGAGTGCTCTGAGAGTAGCCAGCGCTTTCCGCACAATATCTGAGGAAGCAGTCTGTGTCATTTCTGGAATTCTCCCACTTAAAATCCTAGCCGAAGAACGACGGGCTCTGTACCATCGAAAGAGAACGACCTCACTAAGTCCTGATAAACTGAGAACTGAAGAGCGACAATATAGTATAGTACGATGGCAGCACCAATGGGATGCTGCAGAGAGAGGCAGGTGGACGTACCGTCTTATACCGAAGATAGTAGGCTGGCTGAACCGAAATCATGGAGAGGTCAATTACTATCTCACACAAATGTTGTCGGGACACGGCTGCTTCCGAGCTTATATCTTCACCGTTTCAAGCATGATGATTCCCCGAAGTGTCCGTCCTGTCCAGGAGTCGCTGAAGATGTGAAGCATGTGTTTTTTGAGTGTCCTCGTTTCAGCCAAGAACGTGAAAAGTTAGAAATGATCCTCAACAAGATAATCAAACCAGAGACGATAGTAGACGAAATGATATCAAGTGAAACTGACTGGAATGCATCAAGTGCATTCGCTACGGAAGTACTAAGAGAGTTGCGTTCCATAGAAAGAAGAAGAGCAAAAGCTAGAACTTAGAAGGAAGGTAGAAACAACACCTTAGTCACCCGAAGGAATAGCGATAGCTAATTCCTCCCTTCGCGATGTAATGCCTAGACGGCGGTTTCCGTGGGGGATTAGAGACCAGAAGACAGGAGTGGTTTTAGTGAGTATGTACGCTAGTGTCAAGTTTAGTACGACACTGCGTCGAGTCTCACATATCCAGGCAAATAACTACTATAATCAATAACATCACCAATAATAACAACTATAGACCTCTGCCTGGAATGCGTAAATGCATTTCCACTTCTGTATAAATAATAAAAAAAAAATAAATAAATAAAAACACACACACACACACACACACACACACACACACACACACACACACACACACACACAGTAGTAATTACCTAATATTTGTAGGTAGTACCAATAATATTGATTCAAATAAGTGTTTTGATAGAATGAAAAGTAAAAAATTAATGAAATAAGTATGCAAATTAAGTAAATAGATGTGAAATAAGTATACAAATTAAGTATATAAATGAAATAAGTATAGAAATGAAGTAAGTAATACCATAGTTTGCTAAGTAGTTATGTACATACCCTATCCACTTGTACATAGCTAAAACTGAATCTAAATAAATATTAGTTAGTAAATTAATTAAAACATATTAATATCACAGATTAGTTTTAAATATGCTCTGTAACACGTGCAAAAATGATTTAATAGAAGTAAATTTCTTCGCCTATTTTCGAAAGAACCATTGGCTAAAGATAGAAACAGACAAACCAAGGCAACCAATGCATTTAGACGCGCGCATGTGAATGTTGTGATGGTTAAATTCAAGTAAGCACTAGGAAAACTTTTTGGTGTACCACCAGTCACACCAAAATTCCCAGGTTAATTACCTTAAAATAATGTTTAATAAGCTAGAAAATTCTGGATCATTACCATTACTTTTATACAAACAACTGAAGGTATGTTCAGTTTCTAATGGGTTTGTCACTGAAAATAACGTAACATATATTTTATTAAGATTATATTTTTCCTCAATTACCTCAACTATTTTCACTATTTTCGTATTGGTAGAATATGATTGTTTCCCATGTAAGACTTCAATAATGCTGGATGATGTAGAAACTACATTTTTATATAGTTTTAGATATTGAGGAAATGGTTGCTTAAACATTACTTTCAAGTAGTTAAAATGGTTTTATGATCATGGTAGTTTCACCTTAATTATTAATTTTTACGTTTGCATAAGTCAGAAGTTTCTTTACCATTATATTCATTTAAATATAGATAATAACTGCGTCTGGATATATCGTATGAAAGTGGTGTAACAATCACTTGCAGCCTACTCACGTTCCTACGACTCCATTAACTTATCTACGGACATCTTTATTACGTAAAAAAACTTGGTAAATGTTGGAGAAAAAATATATTCATTGAATGGTTTATAGAAAATTCATCAGTCAAGAAAAGTACTAAATTCTAGAGTTATCTGAAAGGTATCTTTGGCATGCATAATTTGTGATGTATGTGGGAGATGAACGTACATTCTATATTGAGGGAGGGATGATCAAAGCCCCTGTTTAAGTCTTTTTCAATTCCCAAGCTGTGTTTTACTCAGTTTGTACAAGTATTGTACAAGTGAAATCTTGTACATCATCATGATTAAAAAACATACTTTTTGACGTCATTAGCGATATTTTATCTGCTCAGGGGGACGGCCTACGAGGTTGAACGAAAATCTTCAACGTAAGCCTAGATCGAGTTTGGTATCAAATTAAAGGTCTATTTAAGAGAAATTAATTCCTGCAAACCGGACTTCGAAATGTGTTTCCTGCTCTGGAATCATCTGAATTTCAAAGTAACTAGTTTGAACAATATTATTTATCTGCTATTTAACGGTTATAAGTAAAATATTCTGATCAAAAATTATACTTTATGGAATACAATTATTAAAAAAAATTAATTTGTCGAATTATCTAGGGAAAATATATCGCTGTTCTGAAAGCGTTAACATTTTTTCTACGCTGTATATGATCTCAAATATATATTTAAATGTATATGATCTCAAATATATATTTAAATTACTCTAGAACGTTCTTTCAACCATGCTATTTAACAATGATTAGGCTTGTTATTAAATAACAGTCCACTACAATTTTAAATGTTACTATCTACAAATATCTTAAGAAAGTGCCGTTAGCATGAACAACGATGTCTTTAATTTACGTTAAAGCTCTAGGAATGTATGTTGTACTTAAATTTTGAGAAAACCAGAATTAGCACGTTCGAAGTTTGACCAATCTTAAGGGATTTCTTTCTTTTACTTGTAGTTATATTCATGTGTTAAAAAATGTAATCGAATGATCTGTACAGCGATATCTTGAGTAACATTAAATTTAAAGATACTACCTATACAAATGTCTAAAATAAACATTTTCTTTGAGGGATAAGTCACCTTTGTATATGATTTAATTACTATCTATTGCATTAATATATTGTTACTAACTATTTAACATAATTCATAGTGTACGTAATAAGCTTATAATATTTAAGTTTTTAAGTTATTAAATTATGTAACTGAATATAAGATGAAAAACATTTTCCAAAAATGAAGTTAAATAAAACTTGTATAACCAATATTATTATATAAATTTACAAAAATATTATAAAACAGCTGTACCACCTGTTATTTTCTAATCAAAGTTGCTTTGTTCACAACAACAACGAATATGAAACATGTTTATTGAAAGTACAGTACCAATTTCTTGTAAAATATCTCCATATTTAATCCCCTTGTTTGTCAAACCTTAAAAGCTTTTGTGTTTTTACACTGTAAATTTTTCACCCTGTGATGTTTTTACTAGTTTAAAAGAATAATGTGTATAAACATTATTTTTAAAATGTTTGGACAAGTGATAATTTATTTTGTTGTGGATTTTATCGTAAATAATTTTGTATTACTCAAATAAAAGAAAGAACAAGATCATAATCACTAAAATAACAGTAAAAGTTTGATTAGATTTAGTTTAATAGTAAGTGAAAAATATGCATGAGACAAAAAAGTTTTTTTTATTTTGATTGCAACATTATTACTCATTATTTTATATAATAAGCACGGACGTGGAAATTGAGGTTAAGCTTTGGAATTGAATGTCCAAGGTTCGAATCTCAAAGTTAACTGATGGTTGGCATTTCATGCGTTAAAAAAAGTTCCGCACAGGCCTGCAGACCACTTGAAATTGTTTGATAAACATCTACTCTATTGTAATAATTTATTTGAATACAATAGAATAGACATCGTATATAAATCAAACTTCCGTATTTTTGTGTACACAAAACTCGAAAATTAGTGAAAACAGAAAATTGCATTTATATACAAGGGTGTTTTTATATACAAGGGTGTTTTTATATAGAAGGGTGTTTTTATATACAAGGGTGTTTTTATATACAAGGGTGTTTTTATATACAAGGGTGTTTTTATATACAAGGGTGTTTTTATATACAAGGGTGTTTTTATATACAAGGGTGTTTTTATATACAAGGGTGTTTTTATATATTGTTTTCCTACAATTAAAAAATGGTAACAGGGAATTCCAAGCATTTCCCGGCCTACCTACAGTTTACAAATAACAATAAATGCCATTGTTAAAAAGTGTTTCTTTTATCAGTTGATTTATGTGTATATACTGTACATATATATGATTGTTTATTTAAAAAAAACTACTGTAAGTTACTTTATTATATATAAAATCAAGTCGATAGTCGATATTTATTTGTCAAACAACTAAAGTCAATACTTATCTAATATTTTAGTATCAGACTAAACTTCAACTAAACCTGGCCGGTTTATCTAATATTATAGATATATGTCAAATACGTGTCAAAATAGTTTTTAGATGGTGAACAATAAATTAAATGATTATTTATAGTATTTGACTTTCAACACAAAAGCTTTTGCTCCTCAACTAATCTCACTGAAAGTTAATTCGAATATTGGAACTGTAAACAACTTGGAAAGGTCAGTTGTTTGGGAGAGTGTATATTGGGTCTGGCGACAGACCGATAATATAAGAGACGGGAAGGGGGGATGTGGACACAACAGATAGAATACAGCAGGGAGGTTATATGAATTAACATTTTACGTCCCTAGCAAATTAGATTTGACGTAATTTTATTAAAGATTTACGCTTTGCATACATTTAAAAACAAAAGTATTACTCAAATATTTAGTTAAATTTCCACGTGGTATAAAATGCATAAATAATTATATATTTAAACTTCACTTACAAGTTCATATGGGCCTACAGGCCTGTGTGTAAACTTTATTCAACGAGTGAAATACCGACCGTTGGCTCCTTTGGGAATTCAAAACTTGGACTTTGCCCTCACACCATCAGCATATGCTTCGATTGTCGATTAGTATTTCATTTTTCGTCATTTTATATGACATATACGAGTATATAGAATTAAAGATTATTGAAATCATGAAAGTGTAATTATTATCGTTGAGTAGTCAAAATTTATTTCAAGTAATGATTTTATTACAGTTAAAATATAAATATAAATCTATTCTACGATGGCAATACTAGTTTATAGATTAGAAACCCCATTTAATTACGAGTATAAATGAATAATTATATCAGCACATGCGAATAAAGATCAATAACGTGATAACCAAGGAAGGTGTCAAGGTTTTATAGCTATGGTTACGGCTTGCTAATATCTTCACTTCATTGGTCATATAATTTTTAATCTCCTCATAGCTTCATCTGTAGCAGAGCTCTGAAGTTATCAACTTCTAACAATAATGATAGCAAGAAATAAAAAGGAAGTTGGTTATACTGATTAGAACTTTAGTTTTGAAATCGACTTCTCGGTAAAATGTAAACCTTACTTTAAATATAAAGTTGTCTAAAAGAATCTCTATGAAGACGCTTGTGTTGTCTGTGTACATATTAAGTCTTTTTCTTGTTAAAAGTTTGACTGATTGTTTGACTTTGTTCAGATTAAGTAGATACAGTAAGAGGGAAATCATTTGCATTTTCATTCAAAGCACGATTCTCATTGGCTGTCGGTAGGGCTTTGTTGAGTGAGCTGTCCGTCACAGAGGATACAGTTCAATGGAATGAAAATAACCTCTCTTTCTTGATACTAACCAACAATTCCTTTGTATTATGATACAGGTATTATTACAAAATTAACCTTGTATAAAAAAAGGTCTACTACAATACATTTTACAGAATGTTACAAGGGCGTATTCACCAAACGGTAATGTATTAAAGTGAACTGCTAAAACCGATTAAATGTCTGTTGACATGGAATTTAAGGGCACACTTTTGTATGTATACTTTTAATTAGTAGCATTCTGAATTTAGTTTGACTAAAAGAAAAGAAAATAAAGTAATATCCAGACCAATATTTGTCTCTCTACACGACAAAGAATAAAGAAACACGTGCAATAGAACGCTGAATGGGTGTCGAGTAGTTAGTTCTCCACTTTAGCCAGACCAGTATTTGTCTCTCTACACGACAAAGAATAAAGAAACTCATGCAATAGAACGCTGAATGGGTGTCGAGTAGTTAGTTAGTTCTCCACTTTAGCCAGACCAATATTTGTCTCTCTACACGACAAAGAATAAAGAAACACATGCAATAGAACGCTGAATGGGTGTCGAGTAGTTAGTTCTCCACTTTAGCCAGACCAATATTTGTCTCTCTACACGACAAAGAATAAAGAAACACATGCAATAGAACGCTGAATGGGTGTCAAGTAGTTATTTCTCCACTTTAGCCAGACCAATATTTGTCTCTCTACACGACAAAGAATAAAGAAACACATGCAATAGAACGCTGAATGGATGTCGAGTAGTTAGTTCTCCACTTTAGCCAGACCAATATTTGTCTCTCTACACGACAAAGAATAAAGAAACACATGCAATAGAACGCTGAATGGATGTCGAGTAGTTAGTTCTCCACTTTAGCCAGACCAATATTTGTCTCTCTACATGACAAAGAATAAAGAAACACTTGCAATAGAACACTGAATGAATGTCGAGTAGTTAGTTCTCCACTTTAGCCAGACCAATATTTGTCTCTCTACACGACAAAGAATAAAGAAACACATGCAATAGAACGCTGAATGGATGTCGAGTAGTTAGTTCTCCACTTTAGCCAGACCAATATTTGTCTCTCTACACGACAAAGAATAAAGAAACACATGCAATAGAACGCTGAATGGGTGTCGAGTAGTTAGTTCTCCACTTTAGCCAGACCAATATTTGTCTCTCTACACGACAAAGAATAAAGAAACACATGCAATAGAACGCTGAATGGATGTCGAGTAGTTAGTTCTCCACTTTAGCCAGACCAATATTTATCTCTCTACACGAGAAAGAATAAAGAAACACATGCAATATCACGCTGAATGGATGTCGAGTAGTTAGTTCTCCACTTTAGCCAGACTAATATTTGTTTCTCTACACGAGAAAGAATAAAGAAACACATGCAATATCACGCTGAATGGATGTCGAGTAGTTAGTTCTCCACTTTAGCCAGACCAATATTTGTCTCTCTACACGACAAAGAATAAAGAAACACATGCAATAGAACGCTGAATGGATGTCGAGTAGTTAGTTCTCCACTTTAGCCAGACCAATATTTATCTCTCTACACGACAACGAATAAAGAAACACATGCAATAGAACGCTGAATGGGTGTCGAGTAGTGAGTTCTCCACTTTAGCCAGACCAATATTTGTCTCTCTACACGACAAAGAATAAAGAAACACATGCAATAGATCGCTGAATGGATGTCGAGTAGTTAGTTCTCCACTTTAGCCAGACCAATATTTGTCTCTCTACACGACAAAGAATAAAGAAACACATGCAATAGAACGCTGAATGGGTGTCGAGTAGTTAGTTCTCCACTTTAGCCAGACCAATATTTGTCTCTCTACACGACAAAGAATAAAGAAACACATGCAATAGAACGCTGAATGGATGTCGAGTAGTTAGTTCTCCACTTTAGCCAGACCAATATTTGTCTCTCTACACGACAAAGAATAAAGAAACACATGCAATAGAACGCTGAATGGGTGTCGAGTAGTTAGTTCTCCTTTAGCCAGACCAATATTTGTCTCTCTACACGACAAAGAATAAAGAAACACATGAAATAGAACTCTGAATGGATGTCGAGTAGTTAGTTCTCCACTTCACCATGTAGATGGGAAGGCCAGCACCGTTGTCAGTACCCACTGAAAATACTCTTTGCTGAACATAAATCAATATATTTTCTCAGTGTTCAATAAAATTTTTTTGTCTTAAAATATAAGATATAATTATGAGTAATAAGAGTTAATCTCAATTTATAAGTGGAAATGTTATAAATTTTCAATAAGTGCTATGGCTTTTTAGGGTATAACTGTCTTGGAAATGAATGGCAGTGGACAGGTTAGTGGTTGCCTGATAAATAAATTTTATAAATTAAATTTTATTTTATTACAGATTATTAATTTATAATTAGCCGTCTAATATGTATTAAGAATTAACAAAAAATTATTAACTGTTATTTCGTAGGAAATAAACATTTAAGTTTTTTGCTCAGTGATATTGCGTTATACGTATAACACAAGGTTGTTTTTCTGTGGTTCACTTAATTTGGTTCAAGAGTTTGTGTTTATGAATAAATAAGAGATTTAATGTAAAGATAGTAACTCTACTTATTCAGATTAAGTATAAAACATAATCCTCATTATGGTATACATACACAAAAAGAAGTTTGTATTGCCAACTAATAATAAATGTGATTTATAGTAATCATATTATTAAATTAATATTATTTATTTTAATAAATAATATTAATTCATTATTTCATTAAAGTGTTAACTTAGTTTCAACTAATTTTAAATGACAATAAATAATTATCGATTTTTCATATAAATTTCACTTTTTTTAATACCCTTAAGGTGTGAAAAATCGGTTTAAACTGATCAAAATGAGTGAAAAACAACCAAATTTGTTAAAATGAATAATAACTAAATTAAGTACCCTTTTATTCATTTTTTAGTAATAATACATGACCGGTTTCGGCTCTTAGGCCATCTTCAGAGTGTAAATAATATAACATAATTTTTGTATATGAAAAAATAAGAGAAATTAAAAAAATATAAAAATCAAAAGTAAAATTCAACCTACTCACACACTAAATTAATCATATGTTATGTTATTTTCATCTGTTTTATTTTTATAATTGTTCATTTATTGTAGATTATATTATTTACACTCTAAAGATGGCCTAAGAGCTGAAACTGATCATGTATTACTATAAAAAATTAATAAAGGGTAATTATAGTTATTATTCATTTTATTAAACTATTATTAGCCCTAAATCATGAACCAACTTATACATTTAAAAACCAAATCTGAATACATGGTGTTCATCAAAATATGAATATTCTATCACTAATTTACTTATTTATACTGTTTTCTCTTTGGTTATCGTTACTATTGCTCATTTATTTATGTAGAATAACCTCCCATCCATTCATTTATTTATGTAGAATAACCTCTCATCCACTCATTTATTTATGTAGAATAACCTCCCATCCATTTATTTATTTATGTAGAATAACCTCTCATCCATTCATTTATTTATGTAGAATAACCTCTCATCCATTCATTTATTTATGTAGAATAACCTCCCATCCATTCATTTATTTATGTAGAATAACATCTCATCCATTCATTTATTTATGTAGAATAACCTCCTATCCATTCATTTATTTATGTAGAATAACCTCCCATCCATTCATTTATTTATGTAGAATAACCTCCCATCCATTCATTTACTTATGTAGAATAACCTCCCATCCATTCAATTATTTATGTAGAATAACCTCCCATCCATTCATTTATTTATGTAGAATAACCTCTCATCCATTCATTTATTTATGTAGAATAACCTCTCATCCATTCATTTATTTATGTAGAATAACCTCCCATCCATTCATTTATTTATGTAGAATAACCTCTCATCCATTCATTTATTTATGTAGAATAACCTCCCATCCATTAAATTATTTATGTAGAATAACCTCTCATCCATTCATTTATTTATGTAGAATAACCTCCCATCCATTCATTTATTTATGTAGAATAACCTCTCATCCATTCATTTATTTATGTAGAATAATCTACCATCCATTCATTTATTTATGTAGAATAACCTCCCATCCATTCATTTATTTTCACCTTTGGAATTCCCTGTACACTAATGCATTATAAACTAAATACTCCAACAATTGTCATTATTATTTTTTTAACTGTATAACTTGTGGGTATTTTGACGAGAAGTCACCATCATAAGTTACAGTACTAGTGGCGTAGTGTTATAATCCTGCTACTTGGGGCTGTGTTGTGCAGATAATAGGCGACATGTTCTGTTCTCAGTCCTACATTTTGGATCCTATGTAAGTGCAGACCTACATTTTGCGGTTCGAACTCCACTAAGAATAGTTATAGGTTCTTAGTTATCCTGGATTTTGACCTACTAATAGACTTGTTAAGGATCAACCAACCTTGGAAAGTAACAAATGCTGCATACGTTTATTTACATAGGCATAATCACATTTATTCACACCCATTACTATAATTGGTGTTTTTGGAATTAAATAGATAAAAATAATAAATTATAATATAATTCCAGATAATCTCTTATATACCTGCCATCCTCAAATATATGTCTTTCTCGTCTGACCTATATCCTTTAAACTCTCAGTGGCCTATGTGTCATATAGTAAATCACCTTACATCCTTTACAAAATAAACAACACATTCATGATTTGAGCATCATACAAACTAACCCAAATAAAACATGAAATAATAGTTATAGTCATTTTCACAACACAAAACAGGTGAATATGGACAGTTTAATTGCTGACTAGACAATATGGTTGTTAATAAAAACATGGATAACACCAGGGAATTATGTGGTATTACAGAATATACGTTACAGCTGTGCTGACAGTTATATTTATTGATAGGCCATAAACAATTGAAGTAATAATGTACATTTTATTGTAGAGGTGTATAAACATTGCTAGTAGTTATTTCCACTACAGTGAAATATATGGATGCATTTTATAGGTTATGTTTGTAATGACGGCCTGAACGACACGTCATCAACAATCGTTACTGTTACGACAACAGACCAGTTAGACACATAAAATGGTAAAATTTTTTACTTCAAAAAATTTGAACATAAAGATTGTATTTCCCTTGGACAATTACGTCAATACATATTCCTTTTAACCGTATTAGAAAACAACTTTGGAAAAGTTTTATGTGTGAACCAACCAAGGAATAACTAGATACAAGAACAATATGGACCGTTATAGTTTATTTATACTTTTAAGATACGGTAAATTGTTTTGTTTCATAGGATAAAGTTTAGATAGCATGTACTTTTATCTATAGTAAATGTGTAAAAAGAATATTTTACAAATAACTCAGCAGAACAAATTTATTAAGCTGTGTAAAACCAAAAAACCCCATTTGCTAAACATAATAATAATAAATTTATTTAATTCAATAAATATTTTAGAACTCTTTTAAATATTAAAATGTCATCTCTTGAAAAGGTTAAACAGCCATTTTAATAAAATTATCGTGTATAGAGTGGGAACAGAACAGTGGATATTTCCACCAACAAGAACTAAGCCATTTGAAATATATTTCAGCTTCAAATCATGAAGATAAAAAAGAAATATCAAAGAATCTTAAACTGTTCTATTTCCATAATATTCACAAGTTACGAACGGACATATTACGTTGCGGATGTAAATCCGACGCGGACTTCCGGAAACTAAGCGTTTAGTTCTTGCAACTAATGAGTTGCTAAAGTTTAACTCTGCAGAAATCAATTTCCTTCAATTGATGCAATTTGTCTCACAACTAATTAATAATAACTTTTAGCAAGATATGAAGTATTCTCAATTAAACTAATTACATCCTCTGTAAATTGTTTGTCTTTGGAAAACAACTAGTTAACTAAGTTTTATCTTATTCGTACAGGAAAAAATTATTTGCAGCAATTTGGCCTCAAGTAACAAACGTTTTGGTTTCTAATTAAATGCATGGCATCCGGTTTATAATGTACTTTTATACAATTGTCCTCTTCCAGTATTTACATTGTATTTACAACTCGTCCTATATACGCTATGTAAGATTCGAACATAAAGTATAATGACGGAAAGGGGGCAGCTAAACGTGGAGTGCAGTAATTGTAAAACTGCATTTGATGAAATAAAATATGAGACATTTATTTTAAATGGATTGGTACGTATTTCATCTAAAATATAAAATTATGTGTATCAATACCACTGTACGTGTATATGTGGGAGGGTGAGTCAATATCACTGTACGTGTGTGGGTGGGTGGATGGGTCAAAACCACTGTACGTGTGTGGGTGGGCAGGAGGGTCAAAACCACTGTAAGTGTGTGGGTGGGCGGGTGGGTCAATACCACTGTTCTCGGGAGCAGTTTGATTGAACGATTTTACATTACTGACACGAACAAACATTGAAATATAGGCCCACTCAGTTTTCGTTCATTATCATTCGGGTTTCGGTTCTATCCTATACCAGATTTGTTTGGTTGGATCATAGATCTCGGTGTCGGTAACTTGTTTGACTGAAACTGTTTTTTTTAGCATCGTAATCCGGATATCTCGTCACTTAGATGGTCCTTGTCAAATTACCAAATGTTATACAAGCTTGTATAACAATGTTTCTCAAATTAAAATAATATCAAAGGAAGTAAAGTAAAACAGGATTCATAAAACTGAATTCATCTGTGACAAATGTGATTGGTAACAATTAATGTTAGGCTTCTTCAATAAGTTGAGATGACGAGAAATATTTGAATAATAAATAAAAGAGCAAACTTCACTGGATACTTTTTTAATCTCTTAAAAATTTTTTTTTCTAAGGATGATATTGAGGAAAGTTTATTTAGAACTGTTGTTTGATTTGTTTACCACAATCTAATACTTTATTATGAAATTTTTATGGTAAGTATATGTGTGATTATCTTAATATGATACATAAATTGAAGGTATTAATTTGTTGTTTTCCAATATATTTAATTATATAAGTTGCATAAGTGTGTGTATTATGTTCTCTGTGGTAATAGTATTATGTACTTTATGTACAATTATGTATATATGTGTACATGTGTGAGTATTTTAGTTTATAGCTGTATGTGTTTATATGTGTATTTAATTTACCTTGTATTTTAGGATTTTTTATGTGTGGATTAAGAAGTATTTATTTCATTATATATTCAATAAGCTTGAATTATAAAATGTATGTTTGTGAGAGTATGGATGGTTATGGATTTTTTAATAAAGTTATATGAATGTGAGTGTATGTTTTCATGTAAAATTTGTGTGTGCGTGCATGAATTTGTGTCTATGTAAGCATGTGTGTGTGTGAAGAATTGTACTCAAGTTTAGTATGTAAATTGAGAATTTAATTGTGTATTTTTGTTAGTTATATGCCCGTGGGATTTTAAATTGTATGTTAGCATAAAGAGAATTATATTTTATTTAGAGTGTCACTAATATGGATAATGTTGTTTTTAGAGTATAGGTTCATGTAGAGAAAATTATTTAGTCACATTATTATTATTTATTTTTTTATAATATTTGTGAATGTAGCTGTTAAGTAGTTATTATTAAGTATATACCTTCAAAAAGGCCAAGCCTTGAAGGTTAATCTTTATTTCTCATTTCCTTTTTTAGTAAATAAGAGCATGTAAAGTAAATACAATATTTATTTATTTATATTTCATAAAATAAATTATTGTTGACCTGAACATTGAGAGATGCTAGTTTTAATGCTAAAGTATTTATTTAGTTTTAATCTGTTATTGTTATATTGCATGTATTTTTGTAATATGTTTTTGAGAAATAAAGCTGTTTTCTAAGCTATTCTTCTAAATGTTGGAAGGTAGTAGCGGTGTCACACGGGGAAACTAATTATTAAAATTCTTATTATTAATATGTTTAAATGAATGTTGATTGTTCAAATGAAAGCCACGAAATTCACTCTTTTGAAATACAATTTAAAATAATTGAATTTTTTTATTTGTTTGTTACATAACTGTTTTTATATTAATTAATTAAGAAATTGTTTTCCGAAGTGTGGCCATTTCCTTTTTATTTTATTTATAATTATTCTTTAAACGTAGTTGTTAGTTGGTATTTGAAACAAAAATTTGCATCTGAGTTAGCTGTATATTTCATTAGCAGTACATAGGGAAAGACGAATAGATGACAAAAATCATAAAAGTAAAAAAAATTAGATCATGTAGATATTTCATATACCAGCTGAGTAAATTGAAAAACATAAATATGAATCAACTTAGTATGAGCGTAAAAGTATTTATCTAAGAGAAGTCAAAACTACTGATACTAACTGGCACAATTAGTTAAAACATTTACTTCCATGGCTAACATCATAAATATTAGTTGAGTAATTAATGTTTAATAAAATCACTAAAATACATATTTTAAGTTACATCAGAGTGTTCTAATTATTTAACTAATTTTAAAACAGTTTTTGGGCTTTCCGTAAAATTACTCTCGCAATCTGTATTCAGCCAATCCATTATTCATCTTGAAGTTTAACACAGAACAACTCGACGGAAGGAAGTTGTCGTGCAAGCTTGAGTTAACGCTATTTCTTAATTCCTATCATCAATCACTCGAAACCACCTGAAGAACTCTGACCCAGATCCGACTTAAAAACTACTTAACGAAAGTTTTTCACAGTTTTGTATTTTCGTACACATAACTGAAGTAAATATAATACATAAACAATAGTTATTTCGTTTCATTCATTAGTGCAGGAGACATTTAACATTGTATTGCACAAGTAAATTACAATGCTGCAATACAATGTTGCAATAGTTCGGATGGCCTTTTCTTGTAATTTAAACACTCTAAAAAAAATAAATGTTTGCACTGGCTCCCCACAACACCACTCCATAGGAAAGATGTGAATAAACCAGACCATAATACGCCGTAATCAATGCCTGACTTGGGCAGTATTTGGCCAAAGATCTTAAAACAAATACCCCCGAGGACAATTTGGCACAAACATAGTCAATGTGGCGGTACCATGTCAAACCTCGATCGAGGTAAATTCCAAGGAACTTTAAGGAACTGCCTTCCTCTAGATTGGAGTCTGCCACCATGACGGTGGGTCCCCCCTCAGACTCTGTAGAGCGTAATGAAAAATTTAGAACATTCCATTTTGATAGGTTTTTTGAAGATTGAGTGTGTTAAATTGTTTAACGCAGTTGTTTACGTCAACAAAAGTGTTTGCCTCCAACTTTAGTTAAGAGCTTTATCTAAAACAGAGAGTTGTGTTATCAGCGTACTGCACTAGCTTTCCGTGCAGAAGTGATGAACCTATATCATTGACATAAACCAGGAAGAGAATAGGACTGAGAATTGAACCCTGGGATACTCCATATCTGACTGGAGTTTGTTTTGGACAATGATTCGAAACAAAAGCTGTTATGGCCAACTTGTGTTCTATATCTATATAGTTATGTGCATAACTAACTATACACAAATTTTGCCATGTTTTGTGTACACGTTACATAAAAGTATATACAGGACATAAATGTTTGCTTGGTTAATACTAACAAAACTTTCTGATGTACAGCAAAAATGTTTATAACAAAATGTAGTGAGTTGAAATACATTGATTAATAAGTAATAGTGTTTTACAAATCTCCATTACGTAACTTTGTACTTTTATTTGCTATTAAATCATTTTAGCAGCAAATATTTTAAGTAGGAAAAACATCATATATTAAAAACGGCGCATCTATCATTATTCTGTGTTTCCATTGAATAAGATGATGGTCAAAATCACTTATTTATGTTCCCATGTTTAGAATAATTAAGCTTACGCTTAAGTTTAAGTCAACCAAACTATTGTTACTTATTCTAGCTAAAAAAAACACCCATCATTATAAAAAACTCAAAATTAAAGCTACTGCCGATGACTCAACTTTATTACTATAACCTTCTCTATCCTTCCTACAGTCCAACAGGCTAGATAGCTTTGAATAAAAGTCTTCTTCATCCACACAAATAACTACTGATTTTTTCTTAGAATCATTTAAAATTTAGTCGACCATAACACGTACACATATGACAAAAGATAGCCCGAATCTAAGTCATTTCAGAATGTCATAAATCGAAATATCTTGGGTCTAAAATACCTTGTGACGTCGATTCGGTCTATCCTTTGTCATATACGGTCGACTAAATGTTATATGATTGTAAAAAACACTATTGTTATTTGTGTAGATGAAGAATACTTTTTGATGAAAGGTGCCTAGCCTGGATTTGTATTAATGGATATGTTATCAGGCTAAAAAGTATCACTATACTTTTGTTAACTATAATACTTTTACTGGCCTAAGACAAAACACCTTATTCCATAAAAAAAATTAGTTTCCTTGGAAATTCAGAAACTTCTACCATTTCAGGAAACATTTTTGGAACACGTCTTTCGGAATAGTGTGTAGGTTGACTGTTTCAGTATGATGCTTTCTCTTCCTTTGAAGCGAGGTCCTTTCAGGGAGACTTTTATTTTCGTAAATAGCCAGAAGTAACTATTATCCATGGTGAAGGGGATTTGACAAAATATATAATATTTGTTTTTGAGAGTTGTTAAAATAAGACAGAAACATAAATTTTACTTGGCGTTGAACATGCATAATTTTTGCCATCAAAGATGTCGTTTGTCCACAGCGGTGGCTGCATCTGTCTCTCGGGTGTATCCATAAATACATTTTAGTTTCGTATTTCGACTAACCCTTAACTAATTGTGATTTAGTTCTCTCTAGTGGAAAATAATAGGGCAATAAATGCGTTTACTTGAAAATAGACAATATAGTGTTGCTGAAGATGACGCATTAAGATTTCAGTTGATGGCTGGAAAATTTCCCACCATAACAGTTCATAAATTTCAAAAATTTAGAGCACTATTTTTATTTTTAAAGTATGTTTAACAACAAAATTCTAATTTATATATTATGGTTGATTAAATGTACAAATATTGTATGTTTGTCTCAACAATAGAACAAGATTAATCTTTCTCCTTCAGGTGATTGTTTTACTTGGGAGGGCAAAATAATTTAAAACAAAGCGAAAAAGTGTATTGAACTAAATTTAATAATTGTAGATGTTGTGCGATTGTGTATATGAAATTTAATAAATCAACTCACATTCATAGTTTTGGGATCATAGAAGACGTTTTACAAAATAAAATAATAATAGAAAATAAACCAAAGGTGAAACAGCTATGTATTGGTCAAAAGAGGTACTTAAACAATACAGTGACTATTTTATTTGCTTGACAGATTTATCGATGTCTGTATCCTTGCCAACATCGGACGCTGTTTAAAAGAGCTTTGACATTATTGTTACATAAATGTCTGTCCCATTTCTTATAAAGTTCTTTCTCTTATTTATTTTATTCTGTTTGAAGTTCCAGTTTAAAAAAATAAATAATATAACGGATCATTGTCTGTGTTTTAATGCACTAAAGTGTTTAGTGTGTGTGTGGGCTAATTACACCTTGTTAAATGTTTTTACAGTTTTAGAAACATTCCTAGTAAAATCATGACATAAATAATCCATAAATAGATCACCCATTGTGTAGTAGTATTTACCTACCTGCCCAACCACACACCTAAAATAGTATTGAACCACTCCCCCCCCCCATACTCGTACGTTTAGGTATTATTTACGGGAACTTTTAAGACTATTAAATAAACATTTAAACATTTTTTCTAATGTATTATCCTCCAAACCAATCTAGAGATATAAATGAATAAATAATATTATTCACTTCTTTTAAGCACCACATTAAGCACATCTACCCACCCATACACGTACAGTGATAATCATCATGGATTTTCTAAACAAATATAGATCTCTGAAAAACAGACGATTTCTGAATAGTTAAAAAATAAACATACTGCATGTTATTTTTGCATTATACATCACTAGCCTTCGCTTCAGGAGGATTCTCTACGCTTGCTTGTCCACAGGTACAATGGATGTATTAACCCACCCACCCACTCATACTCGTATTGACCCTTCCACCAGACCTAAAAAAATGTTAACTATCCTATTATTTTTATATCCACTGTAGGTTTGGTAAAACTTAAATAACACCTAACTGTATGTGTGAATGGCAGCCATTAACAGATCACTGTATGTGTGAATGGGTGGGCAGTAACATCTCACTATATGTGTGAATTGGTGGGCAGTAACACCTCACTGTATGTTTAAATGGGTAGGCAATAACACCTCGCTGTATGTGAGAATGGGTGGGCAATAACACCTCACTGTATGTGTGAATGGGTCGGCATTAACACCTCGCTGTATGTGTGAATGGGTGGGCAATAACACCTCGCTGTATGTGTGAATGGGTGGGCAATAACACCTCACTGTATGTGTGAATGGGTGGGCAATAACTCCTCACTGTTTTTTTAATGGGTGGGCAATAACACCTCACCATATGTGAGAATGGGTGAGCAATAACACCTCACTGTATGTGTGAGTTGGTGGATGGGCAAGAACACAACGATGTATGTTTATGGGTGAGCAAGTGGGTCAGTAACACTTCACCGTATGTGTATGTGTGAGTTGGTGGGTTAGCAAGAACACAAAGATGTATGTTATGGCTGAGCAGATGGGTCAATAACACCTCACTGTATGTGTAGGTGTGGGTGAGTGGGTGGTTCATTACTATTTTACGTGTGTGGGTGGGTGGTTGGGTAAATACTACACATTTTGGGTGATATATTCCCACTTAGATTTTTTGTAGATTATTTCAGTCATGATTTTACTACGAATGTTCTTAAAGTTTTAAACGTCTGTCTGGATATATTATAAATAATGCAGCCACATCTACAGTATTTCATTTACATTTATTCAAATTCCAAGCTACGACAGTGGTGAAAGATTAATGATGAATCATCATGAACTATTCATGTTACTTGTTTATTACTAAACTGTTAGACTCATAAAAAGCTATATATTAGACTTTAAACACTTTACATATTAGAAATTAACTCTACAAAATATTTCCTCAAAAAAAAGGCCCGTGTCTCCCCTTCAATATAACTGTAAAATATGTGATTTGATTACAACTACATTTAACTATTAATTTTAATGACTAGTTTACGATTTTTCTGATTTAGAAAAGGTTTATATGGTAAAACATTTTAGTAAACAATACATCAATTTTATAATGAATTACATGTCTTCAAGTTACATGTATTACTTAATTGAATTACATGTAATAATTGAATTCATCTCTATTGCATTTACAAAGGAATTGAATTTAATCTCTTTTATTAATTTAGGATTAAGTGGATTAAAATAAGTTCAAAAAGTCATAAACGTACGATTTACCATCCCTCTTGATCTCTGAAGGTTGTGTGGCCAAAACTGATTTTTCATGACCATGCTTCATATCGTAAAATTCAATTCAATGACTGTAAATATTCTTGCTAACTGATAATAAAAGGATACATTGTTTTGGAGTTCTTGGGATTGTTGGGATCACTTTTTGGAATCACCAGTCTCGTCTGTTTATATGCCTACAGAAATATCTACTAAAAACTTAAGCTTATATAGTAAATCATAAACAACAAATAAGTCGAGACTTTCGATAAAAAGTTTACAGTTTTGACAAGTTTACAACACTTCAGACATAGACTTGTTTATCACTAAAACTATGTTCAATATTTGTATACGAAATTAAATGTAATTGTTAAAATAGTGTCATCTGCGTTGATGTTTGATTACACTTATTGGACAAAAATTTTTAAGTAAATAAATAAAAAGTATCTCTTAATTTTTTACACTTTACGACATTTTGTTTAAATATTCATTACTTGATAACTATTTCTAATAGAATTTCGAAAAGTCCTTTCAGATATATCACATATAATCTGCATTACGTCAACATTTTAAGTCACTAAAAAATAACAAATCAAATATTTAATATTGTTTTTTAATTTGTTATGTATTAAAAAAAATATAACAGTTTTAAATCATCAACGTATAACTGACTCAAAGAATACTATGACTCAAAGAATACTAGCCAACATATTTTAAAACAGTACTTAAGAGGCAGTGGTGATTTTATGGCATGTCATTAAAATATTTTAGAGTAGAATAATTTATCTTTAGTTCAGAAATAAATAAACTAATCATTTGTCAATATTTTACAATTCCAATTACTAATGTTATTCCTCTGTAAATGAAACACTACAATACTTCCAAACCCAAATAAATATAAGTAAAAATTTAAGTGGAAACTGTTGTTTGGCAAGATATACTTGTGATCTACTAAACACATAAAGTATATGTAAAAAGATCTGTGTTTATGCATACTTTTGGGAGTAGGAATTTTTCACACCCACTGGGATAAATAGCAGGAAGGCTTTACTGAGCTTACACAGTAATTGATTTACACCCTGGCGTTAAGTAGGGCCAGAATTTATACCCGCGCCCGAAAAGTCTTGTCGAAAAACAGGGTTAAACCTTGTTCGAAAGAAAATAAGGAATATTTTGTGGTCAGGTAATAAATTTGTGTTACATTAACTGAGTCGTATTAGAATAAAAATATATTCATTAGCAATGAACTACCTGAGACAATTCACTTATTCATATATATGTTTCTTAAGGATTACTATTTACCACAGTTATATGTAATCATCTCAAAAACGCTCTACCTCCTTTAGAATAGAAAATAACGAGTATTCAAACAATATGTTAAAAAGTGTAAGACAATAATAGGTATATGTTATTTATTTATTTTTAGCTCTCTGAGAGGTAATTTACTTTTAAAATGAAGTAAATATTTTATAATTATAATATTAGGAGTGAGAATCACAACACTATACGTAACTCATGTTGTAACATAATAAACTGCTCAACAACAGCAACATGAAACATAATAGATTGCTTTAAAGTCTACAAATTTAAAATTATATGAAAGTAAAAAAGTATTATTATTTCTTTTAAATAGAAATTATTACAAAATTTAAAACTGTTACTGTATAATGGAGACAAAATAATAAATAGTAATTCAATATATACTTTAGTTTTGAAAATTTTATTGCATTAATCAGCATTTCTTTAAACATATAATACTAATTACTTACATTTATCTAATATTAGAAACAATACAGTAATACAACTTTGTAAAAATGTCTTATGCATAAGCCTTTTAAGAATTAAATTAGTACTTGATTGTTAAAAATTAAGAGAAATTTTGAAAGTCACACAGTTACTCTTGTATCTTCAATATGCATTTGATGTTACAGTTTTATGGGGAAAATTGCATATATAGTTGACATCATGAAATAAATATTGCCTAAACATATATTTAATGGGAACTTCAAATTCAATTTAAGTGTTCCAATTTAAAGTCTAAACTATATACTGTAGATGAATATTTTAGTAACATTTATGTTATTTGAAATTTTTGATGTCATATATAAAGTATTTTATAATTTTTTACATATTAGTAGAATGTAACTTGACACACATACATTCAGTATTTTGCTAAGAATTAATTGATAAAATAATTCAATTCAATTCAAAATAATTTATTATTTTTTAAATTGATATTCCATTGCAGTGTTTTTTAATCTTTAGCATATAGCTATTTGAGAGATCAACTAATTTTATCATTTATCTTTAGTATATTAGTAATCTTAAAGTAACTAACAAAAAAAAAACAAAATAAATAACAAATCAACAAACGCCAAGGAAACATAGTTAAAGGAAACCAAACAACAGTTTTTATTCATTATAAAAGTCAATTTTTTTATATCAGTAATCCTAATTTTTATTTTGAAGTTTATCTCAATTAATTGTTTGATTGTTTAAAACTTCCTCCTGGATCACGACTGGTATTCCTAACTCTACATGAGCCTCAAAGCATTAAATATTGAAACAATCGAAATAAAACAAATAAATAATATACAATGTAACATATATATAACTATATAAAACAAATACACTATAAATCGGTAATAAATAAACAATATTAAATACTATATGGACTATGAACAATTAAAAAAATAAATAAAATAAAAAACAAATGATATCAACGATGTAAATGTAACATATGTATAATCCAAAGAAATAACGATACAAATAACAACAAATAAAATCCAACAGTAATAAAAAACATAATATTCTAACTATAAAATATCTGTTCTAAGAAATGACAGTGAAAATTAGTCTCACTGTTGTTCACCAACAACCTTATTATAAATTAAAATGTTATTGGAAGTTTTGGTCCATCTCAGAACCCGGTTAGACAAAATATAATGATACCATTCTTAAAATATTATCCTATAACATGTTATCAGCAATAAAGGCACTATCTTTGTCAAAACCACCCATCTACAAATAAATACTCTGCTGGCAACGTCTCAGTACAGGAAACGATCGTCTAGATTTTGTCAACGTCTTAATTCCTAAAATATCTGGTAATTTTTATTAGCACACTGTTTTTATTAAGGCATATAATTGTTGTAATAATGTTTATGCTGACGTAAGCATAGCGTATTTATAATGTGCTTTTGAATAATAAATAAGCAAAACCCGGACTAAATATTTGTTCTGTAGCTTTTATTCGAAGGCAGAAGTATGCCCTAGTCTCATATACTTTTAAATAAGATATAACTTTTCTTTTAAATAGAATTCTGTATTTTATGAAAACTGCAAGAAAACTACCTTTTTGAAGCAAAACTTCTACGTTAGTTATCATAGTACATCTTTTTATATAAATTAGTCTAGTGCTATATTTACTAACATTGATACAATTAAGTAATTCAATTTCAGACACTCTTGTTTTAGTATAATAACAATAGAGGACACCCCTGCACGCTTCGCGTGCCAACCCTGACTCTCGCTGCGCTAGATACACCTCATCCTTCGGCCTCGGCCTGTAACAGACTTTTGACTAAAAATAATAGTAGAATAACTGTATAACGTAAAATCACAATATTAAATGTATTTACAGTATTTCACTTACATTACTTGCGTTGCTATCTATTTATTAATATAAACACCCAATAGCAATACTTAGCCTATTTCAAACTTGTTCATTTAATTTGTGTTTTTTTAACAGCTGAAGATTAAACGTTTAATGCTTCAATAGTATAATGTCAAACATACAAAATAAAACATGTTTATATATTTACAAAACTGCTTTTATTAATTTACTAAACTCAACCCAATGTTATTCTTATGGAAAAAGGAGACTTTGAGGGGCTGTTTGTATCCCTTAGGAATGGAATTTCAAAAAATCCCTCCTTAGTGCGTCTCCAGGACATAAAATGTACTAAATGTCATGTGTCTATCTTTTATGTTTTTTTTCTGGGTGATGTTGAATCAGTCAGTGAGTGAGTCAGGACTTGTCTTTTTATATATTTAGATAAATATTTGTGATAGTTGTCAAATGAAACTTAGAATTTTATTTAAATGAAATAAAAAATTTCCCTATGTTTCTTTTGTAGTTGAAGTTAGGGCTGTAAAGTCTTTCTTATGACTTAACCTCATATATTACTTACGGCTATCTTTATTAATCAATTATTGATCCTCAGTAACTTATGGACTGCGTAATTTAAACATCCTTTAAATACTCAACTAGCATTTTCATAATGACACAGATTAAAACATGGTTTGTCAATTTTACTTTTAATATTCCGTACAAATAGCAGGATAAAATCTGGCAAAGTAAAAAAATAGTAAACAAAACTTTTTGAATACCTCTGACTTTATCAACATCAACTGACACTATACTTACGGTATGCCACATTGGTTAATATATTTTTGAGGTTAGAAAGCTTCTTCAGTACCTCAAAGCTTTAAGGAAGAAAGCTTGTAAGTTTAAGCTTTTTCTAAAAATGTAAGAGCACGGATGTTTTTCTGTGTTATCTAGGCTTATTCAAGTAAACACTGGTTTACTTTTTATATTTATACTGGCTGTACCCGCCCACTTCGTCGGTCATAATATTGAGTTTGATTATATAATCGAGATGTACAAGCAAGCTTTCAGTTTAGACTGTATCCAATTTATAACCAATTTAGAACAGCTGAGTTATGTACAATTAACTACTGTAGTCAATTATTTTTAATTTTAAAAGTTTAGTCTATAACAATTTTATTTCATTTGTTTTCATTTAGCTGTTAATCAGATAAATCAATTAATTCCTCACTAAGAATACCAGGAAATTTTGGAGACAAGAGAGATGGAGTTCTGAGGGAATTTTGAAGGAAGGTTTTCATATAATAATTATTAAATTCCAAGATATCAGGATAGGTTTCCATTTTAATAATGGATATCCTGTAATCCGTATAATTCATAAGATTGAATGTCCTGTAAGTCCTTCCTATGTTTTAGCATTAAGTACTTAAGTATATTTTAAAGAATATGAGATTAAGGTTTTATATTTTTCTCTTATAAATTAATTTGTTTGCTATTTTTCATCATAAAGAAAATTATATAAAATTGTTATCTTTTTTTCGGTTGTCTAGTTAAAGATTTATTAATTTTGTATATTTCATTGTCTACTTATTAATAACAAACAGTTTAGTTATTTTTTTTAATTTACGGCCACAATGCAGATCACCATTATTTATAATTGACTCTCAAATTCACATAGCACTAAAATTAATTAGAATAACTAAAGCCTAAGTAACTGAACTCAGAATCAGAAAGTAACTAATGCACAAGTGTAGTTACAATCAGATAAATCAGTTAGGTTTCAAGAGTTAGTTAGGAAATGATTAATTGCATTTCAGTTCAATTACTCACAAGTGTCTAACACAATTAGGGAAAGGGTTGAATTGTTTGTCTAACAGATAATCTATAGATAACTATGTGTAAATCACTACTGAGCTAATTAGTGAATAAATTAGTTTATTACAATAGTGTAGTTAACATTTTATGTACTACCGGGAAATTGATTTACGATCAAAGGTAAATATATTTTTACAGGAGTTATGAACTGTTAGGGAAAAATCCAAGGATTAAATTAATTATAATGTCAAGAATAAATTTAGTCCGTGTATTTTAGTTAGTTAACAATTTGTTATTATTATATGAATGTTATTCCTAATGATAATTAATATTTCCAAGTATTATAAAACTAAAATAACTTTAGACTATTTTTTTACTTTATTTTACCCTATTCAGTCTGACCTATACAGGGTGGAAATAAAATATGGAAACGCTTTCACAACTTGTCTATACCTTCACTAGTAAAAGTGAAATCTTATACATCATCACGATTATAAAGAAGACACTTTTTTACTCACTTTTAGTGATATGTAATATTTTCAGGGGGACAGCCCACGTCGAGTTGAACGAAAATCTGTAATGTAAGCCTAGGTTGAGTTTGGTATCAAATTAAAGGTATATCTAATATAAATTAACTGCCACAAACCGGAATTCGAAAGGTTGATCCTTTTCAAAGTAGCGGTCATTTTAATTTCAAAGTAAGCAATTTGAACCATATTAATTATCCGCTATTTAACGATTTTAATTATATTCTAAACAAACATTTTATACTTTATGGAACACGTTAAAGTTGTTGTGAAAGTGTTTTCATTGTTTCTACGCTTTCATAACAACTTTATTTTTACCATAGATAATTTGATAATTTAATTTTTTTCATTATTGTGTTCTATAAAGTATAATTTTTGATAAGAATAATTTACTTACAATCGTTAATAAGGGGAGAAATAATATTGTTTAAATTAATTGTTGAAATAATATTGTTCAACTTTGAAATTCAAATGACCAAGAGTCTGAAAAGGATAAACCTTTCGAACTCCGGTTTGTGGCAATTAATTTATATTGAATAGACCTTTAATTTGATATGAAACTAGTAGGCTTACATTAAAGATTTCCGTTCAACTAAGGGGATGATATTTTAACTGTAAGGGGAAGATTTTATTGTAACTGATTGTGGACGGTCTCCGTGATATGCCAGAAAAATAACATATCCTTAAAAAATATTATATTTATAGGTCCAATACACGTACATTCATAAACCCACCCACCCCCCTCCATAGACGTACAGTGGTAATGACCCACCAGTCCACCTATACACGTACAGTAGTAATAACCCACCCGCCTACCCATACACATAGAGTGGTAATGACCCACCCGCCCACCCATACAGGTACAGTGGTAATTTGGCCGGGTGAGACAATGCCACTGTGCGTGTATGGACGGGCGGGTGAGCCAATGCCACTGTGCGTGTATGGACGGGCAGGTGAGCTAATGCCACTGTACGTGTATGGACGGGCGGGTGGGTCTGCAATCAAAAACCCATAATTAATTGAGTTTTAGTGCTATAAATGAGCTATACAATTTTGTACAATTTGATTGGCAGAGCAGGTGGGGATAGTGAAAAAGAAAGAGGGAGGGAGGGGAACACGTTGTGTATGTTAGTGAGGCATGTCCTTTGCTACTTCTGTTGCCAGTTACGATAAAATATAGAAAATTAAATATAAAATTTTACTTGACAGTAAAATGACAAAAGATGTTTGCTTAAGATACTCATTCTTAAAGGTGGTGCAGTCGGTTGTCGGAAAGTTAATTATTTCTTAAATTTATAATTAAAACTAGTTAATGTACCTTCCCTTGAGACAGGACAAATATTATAAAAATGTTAACCACTAAATTAGCAATTATGAATTGACGAATTTAGCTGATTTTAAATCGATAATAACACAAAACCACTCAAAGTAAAAATTTAATTTGTCATAAATACGTTTTTTTACTCATAAATGAGGTATTAGGATGTTTTCAATTTTAAAAAACTTATAATATTTATAGTTTTAAAGGAAAACATTATTTTTCACCTTTAAAATTCTAAATATTTATTCATTTTTTTAAAGAATACCTCGTAATTCCTTATTTATGTTTAAAAAACGTAGTTATAACAAATTAATTTGTTCTTAGAGTGGTTTAGCCTTAACAGTGATTAAAGTCAGCTGAATTCGTCACTTCATAAGATCACAAGTTCTAATATAGTGGTTAATTTTTTTCCTGTCTCAAGGGAAGGTACATTCACTAATTTTTATTATAAAATTAGGAAATATTTAACTCACCAAAAACCATGAGTTAATTATTAAAAGAGGATACTATATTAATATATTTAAATGATATTAACAGCAACGATTGCAAACTACGAAGAGAAAGAGGTTATTTTAGTTAGCAGTATACTCGATTTTATTTCTTTAATTGGTTAAATAATAATTTATTGTGGTTACAAAATAATCACCAATCAACTTTTCCCCATATTTTTTTATTGATGTGGGTATTTTATTTTTAAAAAGTACTGAAAACAA
Organism: Stictocephala bisonia; assembly: GCA_035578905.1. Classification (NCBI taxonomy): domain Eukaryota; kingdom Metazoa; phylum Arthropoda; class Insecta; order Hemiptera; family Membracidae; genus Stictocephala; species Stictocephala bisonia. The sequence goes on along the minus strand of JAQJVL010000404.1, from coordinate 700,953 downwards.
ATGCGTTACAAATATTTTTAATTAGCAACATTCATGTTATCAAATCAAATCAATCAAATCAAATCATCTTCATTTTCGTGTACATCGGTACAGTAAATAGTGTCCCAATAGTTTACAATTCAATGCAAATCTACAAACTAATACAAAAATACAGTAAAACAGTTATTACATATTGGTATTAGCCGCTAACTAAGTGTCTAATCTTTTAGAGAACTTATCCAGTGAATATGATGGCTTAGATAGCAAGAAAAGTTTAAGTTTAGTTTTGAATATATTTAAGTTTCCTTCATTTTTTAGATCATTTGGCAAGCTATTTATAAATTTTGTTCCAATAAAAGAAGTTTTTTTATTATAGAATGTTAATGTATGTTGTGGTATGTGAATTTCATTTTTCCCTCTGGTATTATAGCTATGTATGTCTTTTCGGAATGTCAGTTTATTTTTATTATTTTTTATGTACAAAATGCAATCAAAAATATATTGATCGAACACTGTTAGAATCTCTAAATTTGTAAAGTGTTTTCTAGCATGATCATAATATTTAAGATTTAACATTATTCTAATTGCTTTTTTTTGCAATAGGAGTATTCTTTCCAAATTTGTATGTGTACTTGCACCATAAACACAAATACCATAGGATAAATGTGAGTGAATTTTTGCATAATACACAAGTTTTAAAACTGGAAAGGTGCAAAGATACGACATTCTTTTTAAAGCATATAATCTAGAGTTTATTTTCCCAATAACATAGTTTATATGGTTGTCCCAACTTAGATTTTCATCGACCTGAAGACCCAAAAATGTAGTACTCTTTATTTTTTTTAAATTATTCCCATTTAGGTTTATTGACGGTTCTACTAAATTATGTCTTTGTTTTGTACTAAAGGAGATAAAATTGGTCTTCTGAATGTTTAAGGTTAAACCAATATTTTGAAAAAAATTATGAAGATTTGACAATTGTACTTGGCAGCCTATTTCTAGATCATCCTGATTAGCTGCAGACACAACCATGTTTGTGTCATCAGCATAGATAACCAGTTCATTATTACTATTGTTTAGGTTAGCTAATACATTAGGCATTCCATGCAAGTAGCAAAGGAACAAAAGTGGCCCAAGAATTGATCCTTGGGGGACACCATGCTCAATTTTCAACATTTTGGATTTTACCTTTGTTATTTTGCCCCTTTTTATTGAGTTAATTTCGACGTATTGGTATCTGTCAGACATGTATGATTTGAGCCATTTTAGAGCAACTCCACTTATCCCCATTTGTTTTAATTTTTTTAATAGAATGACATGTGAAACTGTATCGAAAGCTTTTGCCAAGTCCATAAGTATATCAACTAATTTATCGCCTCTGTCAATTGCTTCAATAATTGATTCAATGAAATCAACTAATGCTGTTACTACTGATTTCCCTCTCCTAAAACCATGTTGTTGGTCATCAAACAAGTTATTTTCTACCAAATATTTAACAATTTGGTTGTACATCACCCTCTCATAAATTTTCGAGAATGCCGGAAGTACTGAGATGGGACGATAATTTAATTTGTCAGTTCTATCTCCTTTTTTAAAAACAGGGATAACTTTGGAACTTTGGAAATTTTGAGTTCCTTAGGAAAAATGCCTGAGATATGCGAATAATTTATTAAGTGTACTACCGGTTTAACCATAGATGTAATTGAATATTTTATTAGTTTTAATGGAATATCATCATATCCACTTGATAACTTGTTTTTAAAAGCTCCAACAACCTTTAATATGTCCTTTTCATCAACAGGAACACAACGGAAAACTTTGTTAAGCATTTCCCCATTCACAGAATCTTCTGCTGCCATTTGAGGTTGGGACATTTTATCAGGGATATCTTTTCTCAGATTAGAAGCAGTGTTTATAAAACCCTCATTAAATATGTTACTTACCAATTTAGGGTCAGTAACTTTCTGGCCATTCTCCACCAAAGTTATTCCATCTACATGATATTTTGCATTTACCCATTTCATCATTTATTATATTCCATGTAGTTTTACTGGTATTATTTGAATTTTTTATGAGGTTATCAATAAATTCTTTTTTTGCATTAATTACTTACTTTCTGAAACTTTTCTCTCTTTCCTTTACAACTTTATGTAATACTGGATTATTGACCTGTCTTGCTGTTTTTGCTAAGTATATATTACTTTCTTTCTCTTTCTTTAAATTTATATTGAACCACTTGTTTTTCCTCCTAACTTTCCTATTGTCTTTTGTGGAAAAATTAAATCAAAATAATATGTAAAAATACCAATAAAAGTTTCAAATTTTTTGTCAACAGGTGCATTATACACCTTAGTCCAATTCTCCTTTGCCAATAAATTGCTGAATATTTTCATGTTTTCCTCAGAAAATTCCCTAACAACCATTGTTCGTCTGTTCTGTAAATTCAAATTGGGTGATTGATTTTTCAGCTCTAGTATTTGGCCATCATGGTCGGAAAGAGCAGTAATGACCCCTGATACTTTTAAATCGTTCCTATTAATGTTTGTAAAGATATTGTCTATACATGTCGATGATGTGTCTGTAACTCTAGTTGGGAAATCGACCAAAAAATACAAGCCATGACTTTTTAATATGTTATTTAACTCTCTCAATTCTGATGACAGTTGTAAAACATTTATATTAAAATCACCGGCCAGAATTAATTTATTTCCTTTTTTCAAGAGTAAATCAATTAATGAGTTTAACCTGTTTAAAAACTCCATATTTTTCAGCTGCGGTTTTCTGTAAATACCAGATAAAATTATGTTTTCCTTTCCTTCTTTGAAAGTAGCAATGCAACATTCAAACAATTTATCCTCACATAAAGGATCTAAATCTGACATTTTCAATTGTTTTATTTTCAAATTGTCTTCTGATAGTATGGCAACTCCACCTCCAGATGTTGAAGTTCGAGCATATTGACTTATTAATTTATAATTATTTAATTTAAAATGATCAAAATCTGTTGTTAACATATTGTGTTCTGTCAGAACAACAATATTAGGTCTTAACTCATCTTATTTCCAATAAAAGGTTATTTCCAATGACTCTTTACGGTGATTTAAATTTTGAATATTTTGATGGAAAATAACTACTTTGTTTGTACTGTTTACTTTTTATCTATCTTATTTACGGTTATGTGGGGGTTTTCTATCTCTGATGTTTCTTTTGGTTTTAGTGTTTTTGGTTTTGTCTCAGAATTAAGAGAATTTTTTGTTGCAACTGTTCCTATTTCACCTAACATTTTGCTAAATACAATGCTGTTTAGTCCCTATTTTCACAGAGTTTGAGATCAATTTTGTCAGGCTAATCTTACCATTGTAATTTAAGTGTAGCCCATGTGTTGTGTACTCAATTCTTTCAAAGTGAGTGGTATTACAATACAATGCATTTGTTCTGGAGCTAATATACTTATGTACTGAAGAGTTTAAACAATGTATGGCAAAATTTTTTTCTGGTCTGTCAAAACGAAACGGTATATCTATAATTCTTAAATTTGTACGTAATGCTACTTTACCTAATTTATCTAAATTAAAACTATTAGTGTTTACTTCTTTTCCATTGATTAATCTGTCTACATCATTTGTCCCTGCCATAAAAACAGCCACATCTTCATTTGTGTAGTCTTCGGTCATACTCTCCAGGTTGTTGGCGACATAGTTAAAGGTTGCTCCCAGATTGCAGACCACGGTCACATCGTAGTCTGGGAGTTCGTCTTGTAGCTGGTTAGCCACATTCTTGCCATGGCTATCAGCTACAACTAGGACTCTTCGTTTCTTCTTGACTTCTGTGCAGTGCCAAGTCTCTTTTGTAGTGGAGTTTTGTAGACTATCCTCAGTCTCTATGGTAGATAGACAATCAAATCTATTTTATCATTGTATCGGTGTCCCTCTTGTTGAAGTGTCTGATTGTTTCCTCCGAGCACTTTTTGCCACTTGCAGGGATTCACTAAACTGGTTTTTCTGTTCACCTCTTTTTCTAGTTTTCCGTCTTTTTATTAGCAAAAGACTGTTATCTGATTTTTTTTGCTGGATTTCCTGTTGTTTGAGGTATTCAATATCGGCACGTAGTATTTCTATAATTGAGTTTTTTGAGACGAGTTCCTGCTCCATATCTTTTAAATCCTTTAAAGCCATTTCTTTATCTCTTGTTAATTCTATGTTAGCCTTTGGATAAGGTTGAATAGTTTCCATTAGTTGTAAGTTCTCCCTCTTCAATTTTTTTTATTTCTTCTTTCTGTTTTCTAATTATAATATTGCATTCACTAAGCCTCGAGCATGTATTAATTTCATATCCCAGTTTTTGTCTATGAGTTTCACTGTCTTTAAACTCAGTACAGTTGTGTATTTGTACCGTACATTCATTAAGTGCATGGCCATTACCAATATTTGACCATGTGTAAGGGCTACTTGTGGCATTTACATGTCGTTGGCTGTGCACTAGCAAGGAATTGCTTTCATTTATTTGACTATTTCCTATTATTTTTACAACTTCCTCTTCTTTCTCCAAGACCATTGCTCTTAAGCGTGAGTTTTCATTCAAGGAAACTTGCAGTTGTTGTCTAGCTTCCTGAAGCTCTGAGTGGATATTGGTAACAACATTGTAAGAGTTCTCAAGCTCTCCTCTCAATATAGACACAGACTCAATCAGAGCTATCTTCTCATACTCACAGAAATCTGTTGAGTTATCTTTATTTACTACTGCAACTTCTTTTTTACATGTCTTACATTTCCAACAATGATTTTTTTCTTTTTTTAGTTCATTTAAAGTTTTACTTGACATGCCAACACACTCAGCATGAAACCATGTTTTACATTTTCCAGAGCAGCATACTGCCTTATATTTGACCCCTATGTTGCATGCTCCACATGGAAATTTTACCATTTTTTAACCGTATTATAGCATTTAATAATTAATAAATAATTTAAAAATAAATATTTAAGATGGTAACAATAATAAATATTTAAGGTGGCAACAATAATAAATTTTAAATTAACATTTGTTAACAATAAAAAAACCAATATCCAACAATTACTAGCCAGACAGTGTCTCTTTTTATTTATTTCTACAAACAGTTCACTCTTAACAATTTAAAATCAATAGTAAAATATTCTGATCTATGAGAAACTTTTGTATAATATTTATTATAAAACATCAGCTAATCAGTTCAGACAGCAAAAGGTTCATCACAACACAATTATTTGTTTGCATTTAAACAGCTGATATCTGTCAGACTACACAGCTGATTGTAGTGCCAGTGACAACCTGTAGTTATCCTAGTGACAGGAAGATATTGAAGTACTTTAGTTTCCTTTAGTCTTTTATACTTCCTGTCAACATTTCAACAAAAACAAATTTAAAATACTTTTAAAAAAAGGGTTTTTTAAAATGAATAAATAATGTAATGAGTTCCAAATTAATCTATATAACTTGCTTCTTTTAATGTGGTTAAAATGTTTTAAAACTCATATCACTGCTCTTCAATAAAACATGTGCTTCTGATGAAACAAAATGTAAGTAAATCTGTTTTCATAATATTATTTCAAATACCTTAAGAAAACAAAAGTCTAATGCAGTAACAGGATTTAAATACTTGGTTTCACTGGTTTAGTCAGTTTATAATCAAATAAAACATTGTTAACTATTAAAACACTTTAAATAAAACTGGTTTAAATTGCCCACTGTTTTATCACCACATAGCAGACGACGAGAGTAAATGTTAAGAACTCTTTTGAAGAGAATGATGTCTGAATAATTAAAACTGACGTTAAATAAAAATATATATACATTTATTAGTAGGAAGATTTGTTAAACAGAATAAAATGTTGTAATATTATAAATTTATAACAAAATGTCCGATGAAATGCGTTCATAAATTGAGAGGTTAACGTCTCGTTGAATAGAGCAGGTCCCTCACGTAAGAGGCTCACACATATTGACAAAGTAAATTACATATTTACTGATTTGAAATTAGTAAAATCAGTGGCCTTGTTCGGAGGGTCCCGACGTTATCGCAAGATAACGGAGTCAAGCAACATCGAGTGTGGCTGTCCCTTGGTCTGAGAGATCCCGCCCTTGTTCGGTCACTGGTGGTAGTTCGGAATTCACCCTTTAGCCGTTGGTCCCCAGATTAAGTGTTAAGGAGGGTTTCTTATCCATAACTTCACCTGGTAAAATAAAACTTTTTATGTAAATATGTATGATATATTTACAAAATTATATTTTTACTCATAGAGAAACAACCTATCAACCTTCCTAAGGACATACTATCACAGAACACCTACTCTATTGTTTGAGTTTATGGCCGAGTGGTCAAAGAAGTGAGAACTTTGAGCCTGGGTTAGATATATTGCAGGTTCGAATCCGGCCTCGAGTTGAAGCATTTATCAGTAATACGTACCTTTCACTGTACTGATTCTTCCCCTTACTCGGTCTGATATTCCCCGCACAGATCTATATTCTCTAGGGAATGAGCAGAGTCAGGGTAAGACGTAGATTGGCCTTTACTTTGATTTATAAAAATCATATTTCGTCTTTCAACTCAGTCTTTGACATCGAAAGAGTCCAAAAGGATTTAGTTCTTTTTTGAATCTAACAAGCATCATCTAACAACTTTGTGAGACTTTTATGATGTATGGATTTCTTATTTTCCTACATAAATAATTATGAATAAAGATTAGATTTTAAAACAAAACAAATTCACCAAACCACATATTGTGAACGAACGCAGTGAAAGAGGTTCAGTTTGTGTTGACATAAACTAGTTATATTTCATAAAGCCATCAGTCATTGACAATTACAACAGAATTAATTTTACTCAGATAATCTAGACATGACCATTAGCTCATAATAACCCCCCACCCTCCCACCCTCACTCTGTCACTGTGTGATTATGGTAATTTAAACAAAGTGATTAGATAACCATGTAAAAACCATTTACTCTTCATAATTAGCTGTTTGGAAAGCTTTCTAATTTTATTTTTAACCTTATATTATGAGAAATAAGTATCGACAATGATATAAATAATTTAATATAAAATAGAACATACTAATATGTCACATTAAATAATGCATGTTTTAGTATTCTTAACTCCTAAGTAATATAATAATAATTGCATGAATGGTAACTTGCAATGTTGCAACTGGAAGAAGGATTAAGTTTTTTTCATTATTTTATTTAATGATTTATATCGGACTTTTAAATCCAATCGTGTTTGAAAAAGCTGTATTTAAAGTGTAATTGTAATGAGTGTATGTAAAAAATGTTCTAAATTGTTTTTTAGCAAATAAATTATCCTTTTTGAATCCATTATTTAACAAATTCATACTTGCATAATATTACTAACATACATTTTACTTACAAACTGGTTTAGATAAATTATATGGGTGTCCCAGAACTCTCTGGACCTTTTCTTTAAAAATTGTTCTTTAGGTCAAGACCAATATATTATACAATGTAAACATGGTTCTACGGTGACTAGTTTACTGTCTGTATATGGTTTTTTACAAATTATTTTATATCTCAAGAACTATTTAATATGTAAACTTCAAATTTAGTATACATGTGTAGCTAAATAGGTAAAACAAGTGAATAATATATCATGACTTTAACTAAATAAACTTCAAAATGGTGGCCTTTTAAATAGTTTAATGTCAAATTTGACAAAAACCATTATAGCTATAAAAAAAGTTAATAGTTAAGTAAACTATGCACAATCAGGATACAAATCAAACAACATCTTATTTACCAAAATCGAATAATAAATATCCCAGGTGTGAAAATGTTTATAAATAAATGTAATTTCCATAATACAACAATACATACATGAAATATAGTTTAACAGAAAATATGAGGCGCTGTGCATCACTAATTAGCTGTTTTCATTTCATGTCAACAATGAGTCCGTGATTTATGAACTACTAGCTGAATCTGGCGGACGTTGTCTCGCCTTTCATTTTCATAAAAAGTAAACTGCAAAACAAATAATTATTTATTTTTATTTTCACGTCTCACCACATATTTTAATTACCGAGGAAAAAAGCTTAACACCAAATACAGATCACCTGATCAAGTAAAAGTAGTGTGTGCTACACTCTCAAGGTGAAATGTAGAACTACAATAAATCAAAACATATACAGTACTGTTGTTGTGAGAACTTCAATCTGCTTATGGCATGTGAAACTACATTAAACCACACAGTCATATGTTTTTTGTAAACAATTCAGATTCTCCATTTGAATAACATGGGATCTTTAGGAGCCCGTGGGGCGGGACCCTGTGGACGGATCTGCATCAAACTTCACAGAAACCATCTCGGGAGTATACAGGACAACATCCTAAAGTTTCATGGCGATCGGTTGGATGGTTTGGCAGCGCATAAACTTCAAACATATATATATATATATATATATATATATATATATATATATATATATATATATATATATATATATATATATATATACAAACATACTCTTTTATAAATATAGATTTAATTTGAACTATAAATCAGTTTTATATTTGTATCGCATTGTTGATATAAGGAAAACTAGGATTTTAATGTTATTATTAATTTGCCAGGGCAGGACCTGATTTTATTTGTATTACCTACCCCTTGATGATGCCTCCAGCAAGATCAGCCTTTTGGGGATGCCCCTTGGTTCATCACCTCTGCAGGAATAAGAGAAATCACCAAAAGGTAATAATACAAAGAAAAGTCAAGCACTACCTGTTAGGCGTCAACAAATTGTTTAAATACAGTAGTATTGGGTTTTTTTTTTATTATTATTATTAAACAGATAATAATACAATAATAATAATTTATAGTAATCATAATAATATAATAATAATAATATTTAAAAACGTGAATAATGATACAAGTGAGGAAACTGAACTGAATGTGAAACTTTTATGTCGTGGCTAATCGCAGTCCAAAACAAGCTTGATTATCTTTTAATAGGACCCCACATTTTACCTAACAGATTTAACGTTCCCATTTAAGCCTACCTTGTTTTTTTCCAGAGATATTTTCCATGAATAACCTTGGATAGTTAATAGTCGATGTGCCACTTCGTATCAGACATTCAATGGAGCTCCAGCTCATATTGGTATGTGCGTCAGAGACTACGTAAAAGTTACGTTTGAGCAGAGGTGAATGGGACGTGGTGGACCTGAACATTGGCGTGCCAGATCCCCTAACCTCAAACTATTAGAGTTTATTATGTGGGGGTACTTGTAAGAACTGGTACACGGCACAACAGTGGAGAGTGAAATGGACTTGGTTAGCAGAATGAACATATTTTTGAACGAGTTTATCGATCTGTAGTACAACGTTGGAGACTGCAATCCTGTTGTAGGCCGTCACTTTGAGCAACTTTTATAAAGTATTTTGTAGAAATATTTGCTTATAATATTTATTTTCAATAAAAAGCTGACATATTGCTAACATGAAATGGATATAAAATAGATGTTTAGTGATTCGCAGTGTCTCATATTTGCTGATAAACTATTTTTCAGGTATGTATTGTTGTATGGAATTTATATTGATTTTAAAACATTTTTACACCTGGGTTGTTTATTATTCGATTTTAGTAAATAAGATGTTAATTGATTTGTCTCTTAATTGGCCATAATTTACTTAACTATTAACTTTTTTATATCTATACCTTTTTTGTGAATTTTGACATTAAAAGTTTTAAAAGGCCACCATTTTGAAATTTGTTTAGTTAAAGTAATGATATTTATTGTCATTGGGTGTGACATGACTATTCATAGAATATTTAACATTCAAACAATCGACATGATATAGGAAATAGTATAGTAAAAAGTTATTTTTATTTCTTATAAATTACCATAATATTTTATGGCATTAAGTTTATAATGATTAAACAGTTCCAAAATAATATTTGAATATAGGCTTTAAATTATATGAATAAACAATATAGACTAACAGTTTTGGTAAAAATCAATTTGGGTAGTTCCTAGAGTTATATATAATGTATGTTATAGAGAGAAACAGTATGTGTTTACCTTAATACCCCCTGAAGTTGAGTTACACCAGTCCTTTTCAATAAACCTCCTTATCAATATTGGTCTATTCAGGACGCAGGAGGAGGGATTTTCCTAATTTATATCTCGGTTTTACAAGGAAATGTATGTATCTCTCTTCCTTTCATTCAGAATGCGAACTATACAACAAAATATAATTTAACAGTTATTAATAATTAATAATGTTAACTGCTGTATAAATGTTATCAGTCTACTTTGCAGTACAATGTTTTTTTATTTTAGTCTAAAAAACTAGCTAAAAACTATCTCAACAGTAACATGTAAAAGTTACATGCATGTGAAATATTAAGTTTATCTGTAAACACGAACAAAATTCAAATATCCTTTAAAGAATTAAAAGTGAGTTTTAAACATAAAAAATACACGACTTACAAAATATGTGTGAAACAACTTAAAGAATGTAATTGACTTTGTCAATACACGCAAAACTATATTCTTTCTAGAAAACGAATGTAAAAGAAGGTAATATCAGAAGATTTAACTTTACTACAATACAAAAGCACATAACTAAAAAAAACATTATTAACATAATAATCCAAATCCTTATACTTTAAGATACATGAAATAAATAAAATAATATGGATGAATTCAAATTTTATTGTAATACTAAATTTGTTTCTAATGTTTGCTTCTACCAATTATCACAAGTATAATTAAGTTAATTTTATATTGTTATTTGTGCTGTTTTAAATAGCTGATTTAACAAATACAATCATAAAAATAATTATAATTCCAATGCAAATAAATGTAAAACATAAATATTATTATGGTACAATAAGAGGTCTGGAAGTATACCACTTTTCTTAGAGCAGTTTTCTTAGAAGGACATTTAAAATCTAAGATTACTCGTGAATTTAATGTTATGTTGCTATGGAACACCCAATACCACTCATAACGTAATGAAACGTTGTAAAAATAATAACCACACTGTTCGATACTATAAAGTATCTCCTGGTCTGTTACACAAAAGTCACATTGCTCTGTTACACTCAGGTGACAACTCAAAGCCTCTATTAAACTTAGGTCACATTTCAGGCCTACGTTTTATTCAGGTCACATCCCATGGCTTCCGTTACACTTTGGTCACATCTCAGGGCCTCAGTTACACTCAGGTCTCATCTCAAGGTCTATTATACTCAAGTCACATTGAACGGCCTCCATTACACAGGTCACATCCCACAGCCTCTTTTACACTTAAGTCACATCCCAAGGCCTCTGTGTCACTCCGGTCGTATCCCAAGGCCTCTGTGTCACTCCGGTCATATCCCAAGGCCTCTGTGTCATTCAGGTCACATTTTAAGTGCTACATTCACTCACTATCTCGTGTTAAACGTTCTTCTTAAAACGTGAATTTATCCCATCCTATAAAATCGAGTCTTCATTTTGATATACTTGTCTGCCATATTACTTTTATATATATATATTTATTTTTATTTATTATTCTTAGTATATATACAACCCGAAAACAATTTTTTCACTCGTCATGAACCACTAGACAGATTTTGATAAAGCTTGCATGAAAGTTAGCTATGTATTAAAGAGGTCCACTAAGAAAGAATTTATCTAAATTCCATTTCTATGGGGTAGAAACAACCCCTCAACATATTCTTGTTTTCCATATGAGTAACATTGGTATTAATTTGAAATAACTGATAGAAAAAATATAAACATGGCAAAGAGCTTGCCTAATTTGGTTTTCATTATGAAATTTTTAAGGTCATTTCTACTGGTTCTGGCGTAATTGCACTACATTGCACCTCTCTAAAGTAGTCTTATAGTTGGGATTTCTAGACTATAAACTTATGTTCTTATCTAGGAGAACGTCTCATTGGTTTCATGGTTTAGAGGGAGCCACGAAGGGAAGCGTAAACAAGCGTAGAGAACCACCCGGTGCGATGCAAGGGCTGTTGGTTGGTGTGTATATATAATAGTGATATTTAATTACTAATTTAAGATCAGTATATTAATTTTATTGTATTGTTTGTGACACCTTTTATATAAGTAGTTTTGTGGATCTGAATTTCTCAGATAATAAATAGTTATACATAAATAGAATTATTTAGTCAGATTATTAGAGGGCCACAAGTTGTTTTCTAGTCATATAATCTAAAATAAAACAATGTTTTTTTAATTTATTATTGGGATGCTGATCTTCTCAATATTAGCTGTTTATAAGAAGAAATATTATCTTTGGCTCACTTTCCTTACTGTATACAGGGTGGACAAAAATATGTAAACGCTCTAACAACTGTTCTATGACTTCCCTTGTAAAAGAAAAATCTTGTACAACATCATGGTTACAAAGAACACATGTTTTGACGCCATTAGTGATATTTCATCTTTTCATGGGGACAGCCCAAGTGAAGTTGAACAAAACTCTTTAGTGTACGCCTAGGTCAAGTTTCGTATAAAATTCAAGGTCTTTTCCATATAAATTATTTACCGCAAACCGGACTTCGGAAGGTCTATCCTTTCTAGAGTAGTGGTCATTTGAACTTCAAAGTAACTAATTTGGAGAATATTATTTCTCTGATATTTATCGATTTTATATAAATTATTCTGATAATAATTTAAATATAATCCAAAAATTATACTTTACGGAACACAATAACTCAAACAAATTAAATTATCTAATTATCTATGGAAAAAATGAAGATGTTCTGAAAGCGTTTCAATATTTTCTACAATTAATTTCGAATTCCGGTTTGTGGCAGCTAATTTATATTGAATATACCTTCAATATGGTACCAAATTCGACCTAGGCTTACATTAAAGATTAGCATTCAACTCCACTTGGGCTGTCCTCCTAGATGAAATGTCGCTAAAGGCGTCAAAAATGGTGTTCTTTGTAACCATGATCATGTACAATATTTAACTTTTACCACTTGGTACTTGTTGGTTGTTAAGGGTTTGTCATAGTTTAAAGTACAGTTATTATATATTTCTATTGCTATTGTTTGGTATTACAAGGTTAGAGAACACATAGGCCTAAGTATGTCTATCACACATATAACACTTTGTTGATCTATGAAAAACTTATGACAAATAAGAACAGCATGAAAAATATTATATATGTACCAAACCATTAATAGGAAGTTATAAAGTTTATCATTATAGCACGGAAGTGTTTTATAGTCTACCCTAATCTATTTATTAGAAGGAAGATTGCTATTGGCCTCAAACCCTTTGAAAACAACTAACTCAGAAAAGTTGAACCTTGTTTACGTTCGACTTTGTGTAAGTTGGCCTCCAGGGTAACACATATAAGTCAACGCCGTTTTCAGTCAACATTATTATACGTTGTAAAATGATTGTTTACCAATTGCTAATTAGGATGGAATAAGTAAGATATCATTCAAATTCAACAATAATTAAAAGAACAATATCTACCTTAAAAATAAACATAATTAAATTAAGACTGGACCCATAATAGAAAAGATTAAATTAATTGATTCTTTCAAAGTATATTACATTATTTTCAAGTAAATAAATCGTTTTAAAGTAAATAAAAAGGTCTGTAATAGTTCTAGTAATATTATAATCATGTAACATTTGTAAGTGATATGAATTTCTATCTATTTAATCAATGATTTCATTGTTTGCTCAAAGCCCCCATTTCATTTTCAAGGGAAGTAAACTGTAAATATTTGAAAACCTAAGTTGGGTTCCCGGCAAATACGCGTCACATATGTGAATAAATGGCCTGCGAAAACCAAAAATAAGAGGATTGTACATTTGCCAACGACCTTTCGAGCGTTAAAGATGTTCTTTATGCAGCCATAAGCATGTCAGTGTAAATACGAATGTACTTCAAACTATAAGATATTTGTTATATTTTTGCTTTTCAGCAGGATTTTTTGTTACATTACAGTTTATTATATAAGGCTATAGTTTACAGTTACTATATAATAGGCTTATACTCATACTCTAAGTGAATTTAACCTTTCGAATTAGTAGGCTTAGTGTCAAAACTGAAACCATGAACTAAACTAATATGTAAATTTGATATTATCTTAATGATAATATATATAAATACATAAAACGTGTAATTTATATACATTATCTTAATGATAATATATATAAATACATAAAACGTGTTTTATTATAAAAAAAAAAAACACGAGGTGATTATTTGAAATTTTTTTGAAGTTAAAACCGAAATAACTAGGAAAACTTGTCAGTTCCATTAGTTGTTGTTTCATATTTACAACTATATTAACATGGGTTCACCTTAAACACAATAACTATATTCTAAAGACATATAACAACAACAATGTGTTCGCTTATCAACTACACTACTAACTATTCATTTGCTTATTTCCGGTCTGATATTAATTACCAGATGATATAATTTGCTACATATGAAAGTAATTTAAAATTAAAGCAGTAATTTGTAAACATGACTCGTTCAATGACCAATTTGCCTGCCCATTGTCATCATTTATACGCCGATCGTAGGATATTGGCAAATATGTAAGGTGAGTAAGTGCGAGGAATTTAGATGAATGATAATAGTAATTATTACTAACTAAAGTTGACTTTACTCAGTCATTTAACAGTATTCCAATTTAGCCAGGTTAATGTTAGTATGTGCTTCACGTGGAATTCGAACCACGTAGTATTCTTCTCATTTTCAGCTAATTGACAGGCCTGATGCTCAGTTTCCTTCCCTACATAACATCAGGGCTCTGACCATCAAACAACATGAATACCCCAGATTTACTACACCTCTAGTGCCGACAACCTTAGTACACAACTGTTTAAATAAAGAAAATATCCACATAGAATGAGTTTACAAACAGAAAAAATCGTACTTGGTATTAAAAAATTTATTAAACAATTTTTAACCACCAATGCTTGGGTTATTGCGATCTGGAAATATATATATATATGTATATTTAGAAAATATTAGTCTACTAATACATGTTGATGGATATAGACATTGGCCAAAAGGTCAAAAGAACTAACTTGTTGTATATAATTTAAAGTACAGCTATTATATATTTCTGTTGCTATTGTTTGGTATTACAATGTTAGAGAACACAAAAGTACGTCTATCACACATATAACACTTTGTTGAACTATGAAAACCCTATGACAAATAAGAACAGCATGAAACAATATTATATAGATTCCAAAAAATATATATTATCAACTAACTTCCTTAAGTTAGTTGATGGTCGATGAAACGGTTTACACCTCAAGACAATGTTTACGACAGAGTAGTTAAGTCTTCAGTATCGAAGTTAACAGTATTATATTGTCAAACGTAATTTCTTTATTGGTTGGTTGTTGTATTGTTGATATTAACTACAACTGAATTACTATCAAGAATAATATTCAGTGTTATATATCATCCAGGCCTAAAAACGTTACTTATGACATATTCCGTATACAAGTCTTTGTAACTGTGTGACATAGATAAATGATTACAAAAACTGTTTAACAGTACACTGTGAAGATGGGTGTTGTAAATTGAAACATGTAAGAACGGGTTAAATATTTTGAAGTTTACCTTAGCCTATGTTTATAGCTCTGGTGAAAATATTTTATTTTATTGTCAGAATGAAGTTTGCCTCTATATTAATAGTGTAGTCCTTTGCCGGATAAATGTAAAGACAATATTTGAAGAGTTTTCCAATAAATCTCATCTCAGTTTCCCCTTTCGTGTTTACTTTGTGAGAGTTTATCACGATGTTTGAGCGTGTCTGTTTAGGCTGGGCTTTGTCGTTCATCTAAGTGTATTATTGATTTAAGTATTTTCTAATGTCTTTCAAACTAGGTTAGGGTAGCTTAAAGTGTATATATGGTTGTTATATATATATTTTAAGAGTTACACTTATAAACAGGTAGTAATAAATAACTTGATTAAGAATGGGAAAATATTTTACCCATTCTAAATATTTTCGTCAGTAGGATTTTACTATATTTAACCTCAGCATCAACGAAAACTTAAACAAAATTGAAAAAGTCAGTTGTCTTTGTAATAACTAATCAAATGTTAAGAAAAAATATATATACACAGTATATACAATATACACTTGTTTCGCATATAATGTTAACCATATCTAAATTCACTCAAATTATTATAAACATTAAAACATTACCACTAAAAAGGTTACAATAAGGCTATGTAAATAAATACAGTCCGCATAGTTTCAATTTACACAGAAGTAGTCACATTCTTTATTTTTAATTTATTATTCTTGAAGGTAAAAAAAGAAGAATATTAGCTATCGGTTATTTAATTTATAAGCTACTACATTGTACCCATGAGTGGATTATACTTGTGATTTTAGGTTATTTAAATATATATTTACAGGGTGGTATAATTGTAAAACAGGAAAACAGTTGTTTTCTTATTTCAAAACTACTTTTTACTATGGATTAAATTAAGAATCAATTTACATCCAAAATAATTCACTTAATGAATAATTTATTAGCATTAGCCCGTTCTTAAACTTTATCTATATTCAAAATACTACTTATTTAAACGTACCGTAACGTATACAAACAACTAAACAAGGGAATTTTAAAAGGAGTGAAAGAAAAAGGATTTTTATCGAGTTCTCTGATTTACTTCGGAAGGCAACTCGTCCAACGTCAGCCCTAAACAAACCAGAACGGATTTGTTTAGTTTTTAACATCTTTTAAAACAGAATTTATTTAAATTGGCCATGGATTGAAGACATAAAATTCCCTATTATTTCAGGTGAGTTTAATTTTACTTAGACCTATTCAATAACAATCATTTTTTTTTAAATAGACAAATTATAAAAAACAACTAATCAAAATTATTTAATTCCTACCTTTTTAACAAAGGGAGCGACGTTCCTTCGCCGGAGTGAAGTCGTGTGGAACTGACAAAAACCAAAGTGGACAGGAAACTTAAATTTTGACATGAAATCTTGGGTTGAACGGAGAAAACAATTGGCTTGAACAGCTGTAATCGGAAGGAGGGGAGTGCGTTCAAGGCCACTCGAGTCGCTCGCTTTATCCATACCGAAGAAATGCGATTTATTATTATTACTGTATTATGTTAAATCAAAATCTTATGTACGTTTCATAAAAGAAAATAAAATATGGTACATTTCTCCCCTTTGAAATCGCATTTCTACGGTAGGATTTTCCTAATACACTTTTAACTTAAATCTCATTTCCTATTTAAAGTTAAATTGCTTCAATCCATGGCATCCTATACATTTAAGAAACGGGCCTTACAATAAACACTCTTAAAACTATAAACACTCATTAAAAGAAAACTAGGTTCCTTCCTGGAGTATACAGTCTGTAGGGTCGCAGCCATCCTTCTCTATCAGTAGTATAGTCTGCTATCAGCTCCACGATATTCCTTGAAGAGGGTATTTTGGGTTAGGGCATAGGAGGGGCAGTACAGTACAATATTGTCATCTATTTTTACCTCGGAATTTTACCAACAACCTGTTCTAGCCTTCATTTCCCAGTCTATGCCGTGATTGACGATTGAGTGGATTTTACTAATGCATTACTCTACGAAAAAAACTTTGTTTTAATTCTTTTGTATTACAGTATAATTTTTTAATCCTTTCTTTAACTCAGGGAACGTCCAACAGTGTTTGATTTTTTTTTTTTTTTTTTTTTTTTTTTGAGATTTGAAACTAAAGAAGTGCAGTGTACAGTAATAGAGTTTAGTGCAAGGTGAAGAGTGTTAGTGGTTAATAGTGTTAGTGATTAGAAGAAACGAAGCTTAGCCTAGATTCAAACACACACCATTCGTTGCCACATATACACACACATACACACTTTCAAATACACAAAGAACCTTAAGAAAGAAAATTAGAGCAGGTTTGTGAATTAAGCAGTTGGAGGTAGTTAAGCGGGATAGTGGGTTTATAGGCTATGTAGTACGGTAGGGTCATGAGTGGAAGAGGTTTGGTGGGATATCAAGGATGCTCACACACAGATCAGTTCCCTTTGTCAAAAAAAAAAAAAAAAAAAAAAAAAAAAAAAAAAAAAAAAAAAACATAACTTGTACTCCGTTTTTATTAACATTATTATTTTGCTAACTTAAATCATACACACAACTTTTTTTTAAGAATAATTTCACTAAACTTGTTTAACTTATTTTATTTAACTTGTTCTTTTTTTTACATAATTCATTTTTTTTATATAACCTATTGATTCATTCCCTTTTTAAATGTACACTTTAGTACTTATTAAGGTTTATGAAATTATAGATTCTTATTTAGGACTTGGTACTCTCAAAAATAGTACCATAGTTACATTCACACACTAACTCTAAATTCGTCATATTTTAATACTGCTTCAATTTGTCATAATTAGGCAGGTGAAAAGCAAAATATTTTTTTTTTATAATTATTATTATTATTGCTCCTTGCGCCTAAAGATTCTTTTAGCAAATCACTTATAGTTATTTACATTTTTAACAGTTGTTTTATCTGCTGGTTCTTCATTTACTTTTACAAAACCCTGGGGAACGTTACATTTTTTTTACTAACTACTATATACATACATCTCTTCATTCTTAAATCTAAACGGGCTGTGCAAATTTTAATTATCTTAATTTTAACTGTTTAATATGGGCTCTTTTTACAATATTTACATCATTACAGTCTTGAATTATTACTGAAACTGGACTGAGGAAATACAAAATGCGGTATGGACCTTCATATCTAAGTCCCATTTTTCCTTGAAACAAGTTTGCTTTGTTACTAAGGTAGTGTGACTCTAAATATACATTGGACCCTACTACAAAAGGATGCTGACTATTTACATCTTTATACTTGAATCTCTCTTTGTTGTGTTTGAATTGCCTTTTTACAGTTTTTTATAGCTTCACTTAATAAATTTTTTACTTCCTCCTTACTTAAATATTATTTATTAGGTCATTAAGATTCCACAGATTACTTAATGCATGATTCGGTGGGTGCTTAAATATCAATTGAAATCCTGAATGTTTAGTACTTTCATTTATTGCAGTATTTAAACATAATTGTAAAAATTTTATATCTTTATCCCAGCTAACTTGGTCGTCATGATAGAAGGCTCTTAATTGGTTCTTAAGATTAAATATGTATCTTTCTGCTTTATTAGCTGAGGCTTGATAGGGGATAATTTTACAATGATTTATAGCATGTTTGAACATAAAATTCTTAAATTCAATACTTTTAAAACAGCTACCGTTATCAGACACCAGATTTTTACATGTTCCAAAAGAACTAAAAATTATGTCATCTAATTTCTTAATTACAGTACTTGCCTTTATATCTCTAATCGGTATTAACCAAACAAACTTAGTACAATCATCTAAAACTATTAATACGTGTTGATTTCCTAAACTAGACCTCGTGAGGGGACCAGCTGTATCAACATACAATTTATCTAAAGGACAAGTGCTATATCCAGATACAAGTTCACCATAATATTTTCTTTGTGCTGGCTTGGAATTTTTACAAATCTCGCAGGATTTTACTCTAGCTGTTATTTCCTTAATTAGTTTAGGATGATAAAAATGTTCCAATATTCTTGCAATAGTTCTACTTTGTCCTAAATGACCGCCATAAACACTACTATGATAATACATGAATATCATATCAATTAAATGCTAGGACAAATAGATCTTATTTTTACTATTAGCATTTTTCTTTTACATTAACACATCTTTTCTAATTAAAAAGTTATCCTTATTAGTATTATTTTTGACACTATTTATTATTTCCAGACAATTAGGGTCTTGTAACTGATGCACTGAAAATTGTACATATGCTAGTGGAAACTCATTAATCACATATATTACATCTAATCCTTTTGAATTAACACATCTAAATTTCTTACTGGGTTTATATTTATTTATAACTACTTCAAATTCATGTGGTTCAACATCCACTACTTTTATGTCTGGGATTTCTTCATTTACAATTCTAGAAAGGCAATCAGCTACAGGATTTTGGGCTGATCTGACATGCATTACTTTAAAAGGTAAGCCTATTATATATTCTGCCCATCGTCCAATCTTGCCTAACTTACGAAAATGTGTTAACACCCATGAAAGTAAATGAAAAAGGCGTAAAACTTCTTAATACTTAAGACTACTGCCAGGGTTTCTTTCTCTTAAGTACTTAGACTACGTTCACTATGAGTAAACTTTTTACTAAAATAGGCTATAGGTACTTTATTATCAGCGTCTGTACATTGCAAAAGTACTGAGCCGCAAGCGACCTCAGCAGCGTCAGTCATCAAATAGAAGTCCTTGTTGAAATCAGGTATGGCCAAAACAGGGGGTTTAGTAATTGCCTCTTTTAGCTTATAAAAATTGGTTTTACACTGATCTGACCACACAAACTTTGCACGCTTCTTACGGAGTTCGTTAAGGGGACTTGCTAGATCCGCATAATTTTTAATAAATTTTGAAAAGAATGAAACCATTCCTATGAAGGTACCTATTTCCTTTACATTTCGGGGCTCTCTAAAATTCCTAATAGCGAGGGTGTGCTCTTCATCTATTTTTAGCTCATTATGACTTATGATATGTCCTAAGTATGACAGCTCTGAATGAAATAGTTTTACCTTGCTACGATTTACAGTTAGGTTATTCCTACTAAGCCTACTAATTACTTCATCTAGATGCTTAACATGTTCTTCCTTGGTTTTAGAATAAATTAATATATCATCTACAAATGACGTCATATAATCTAATTTAATATCTCTAAATATGTTATCTAAATAACCACTTAACACACTTGATCCAACATGGAGACCAAAGGGTATTGAATTGAATTCATACAATGAATAAGGTGTGGAAAATGCAGTTAAATGCTTACAATCTTCAGTTAAGCCTACTTTCATAAATGACTGTGACAAATCTAAAACACTAAATATTTTAGCATCCTTAAGATGGAGATAACAATCATCTAAATTTCCTAGTGGGTGATTAACACGTTCTATTTTTGCATTTAATTTTGCATAATTAATAACCAACCTACTTTTGTTAGAATTAGGTTTCTTAACTAGAAAACTTGGTGAGCTATATGCACTAAGAGATGGCCTTATAATATTTTGCTTTAACAAATCATCAATAATTTCTTTCATTTCCTTTAGCTTAGGTGGTGACAATGGATAAGGTCTTAGGTTAACAATATCATCATCTTTTAGCTTTAACTTAAACTCAATGTTTAAAGCCTTCCCTATCTTATCGGTAAAGACATTTGGGTACTTATTGACTAAGTTCACAACTTGTTCTTTCATATCTAGACAACCTATGTCTAAATTTTCTTGTTTTATCGTATTTAAACTAACGTGGCCATTATGTTGTCTATTGCTTAATTTTAATTTTATCTGAGGGTTAAAATTAAAGTAAAACTGGTTTTTTGTTAAATTTAAACTTAATTGGGTTTCCTTCATGAAACAACTACCCAATAACAATGGAAATTCCAGCTTTGGAATTATATAAAATTTCACATTCCAAGTAAATCTTTGTATTCTCACTTTAATTACACAACAACCAGTAACATATATTTTTGAACTATTGGCTGCATGACAAGCTAGTTTATTACTGTTAATTTGTTTTAATAACTTAAGTTTTAAAACTTGATTTAACATCTCTTTACTTATGGCATTAATATTGGAACCAGTATCTAACAATGATGGTATTACTAGATCATTAGATAGATTAACATCTATTAGTGGTACATTATCTACTTCACTATTGCTGTTTACATTGATAAATTTAGCCTTAAGCTTAGCTAATTTCTTAATAATTCTACTTTTTTGTCTTTTTGCTTTCAATTTTTCCTTACGAGTTTATATTTCTCCTTGAATACTGTTATTGTACAAATTAGGCTTAATTTTATTAAGGGAAAGACTCATTTGTTTATTTTTTCTTAAATGTACATTATTTACACAACTCATAAGCCCTTCCCTGCTTATACGTTTTTTGTCACTTTAACATTTTTACAGAATTTTGCTATGTGTCCCAAAGTATTACAGTTATAACATCTTTTTACACTGTGGCTATTATTACGGGACGGTCTTACATTATTTTGACGTTCCCCAGATATTAACCTGTATTGTACTTTACTGTCTTCATTATTGCTACGACAATAATTTGTGTATGCTACATTATTATGGAAGATTACAACTTCACAACTCCTTAAATGTATTAGGTTTACTGGTAAATACTAGGTTTGCTCTTACACTGGGTTCTAACCCCATATATATGATATTCACAAGCTCAGTTTCTGAATAAGTACAACAAAATATTTCTGCATGTAGTTTAACATTTTCTATGTACATTGATAAAGGTTCATTTACCTTTTGCGGTCTATTTACATGATCTCTTATCAATTGCTCTCTTACATTCAAAGGTATAAAGTAATTAATTATGTTTGTTTGAACAACATTTAAACTTTCTTTCCTTAAGTCTAGCATTTTACTATAAAGGCTCACTCGTTCTATGTAACAATAGATCTAATAACCTCCTATCCGATAATTCTGACTCTTTCTTTATTTTAATCATTGTGCTTATAAAATTGATTAATTCATTAATTACCAGACCATTACAAATTTGTATATTTCTTAAAAGTGACTCAATTGGATTTGACAACTTTTGATACAAACTTATATCTAGTCTAGCACACTTCCCTTTGATCTGTGTTGTTACAGATGAACAGTGTTGTTACAGCGTTTAATGAAAACGCTTGGTTTTCATTAAAACTATCCTCTAATTGTTCTTCTTCAATGTTTGATTGACTTATTTCCCTAATAGTTTTATTTAATACATCAGGATTCATATTTACTTGGATTAGTCTTTCTTTTATTGACTTTAATTGATTACCAAGTTCTATACAAGTCTGAGAGAGATTTTCGGTTAACTCATACCGTTGCAAATTACTTAGTCTATTTCCATAATGTTCAATCTTAGTCCATAATATGACAAAATCAAGGGGCTTACAACTATCTTTTAAATTACTTACGCTATCTACATACTCTTTTAATTTATCACTAATTAAAGTTACTTCCTCAGCCGGTTTTTCTACTTAAATTTTGCACATTTATTGACTCATTATCCGTTAAACATTTTCTTAATGATCTTCTTAAGCGATAAACTGTTTCATTTTCCGTTACATCAATGCATCTAACTCTTAGTTCATAAATTAGCTCATGCTTCAGTAACAAATCAACACAAATGTTGTTAATTTTTTTTTTTTTTTTAACTTTATTATATAACTCAATCTCATTTCATAAACTTCAAGAGGGAACAGCTGTGTTCAGGAGTTCTACTAGCAGAGTGGTGCATATTTTGTACCCATGAGTGGATTATACTTGTGATTTTAGATTATTTAAATATATATTTACAGGGTGGTATAGTTGTAAAACAGGAACACAGTTGTTTTCTTATTTCAAAACTACTTTTTACTATGGATTAAATTAAGAATCAATTTACATCCTAAATAATTCACATAATGAATAATTTATTAGCATTAGCCCGTTTTTAAACTTTATCTATATTCAAAATACTACTTATTTAAACGTACCGTAACGTATACAAACAACTAAACAAGGGAATTTTAAAAGGAGTGAAAGAAAAAGGATTTTTATCGAGTTCTCTGATTTACTTCGGAAGGCAACTCGTCCAACGTCAGCCCTAAACAAACCAGAACGGATTTGTTTAGTTTTTAACATCTTTTAAAACAGAATTTATTTAAATTGGCCATGGATTGAAGACATAAAATTCCCTATTATTTCAGGTGAGTTTAATTTTACTAGGACCTATTCAATAACAATCATTTTTTTTAAATAGACAAATTATAAAAAACAAATAATCAAAATTATTTAATTCCTACCTTTTTAACAAAGGGAGCGACGTTCCTTCGCTGGAGTAAAGTCGTGTGGAACTGACAAAAACCAAAGTGGACAGGAAACTTAAATTTTGACATAAAATCTTAGCTGGAATGGAGAAAACAATTAGCTTGAACAGCTGTAATCGGAAGGAGGGGAGTGCGTTCAAGGCCACTCGAGTCGCTCGCTTTATCCATACCGAAGAAATGCGATTTATTATTATTACTGTATTATGTTAAATCAAAATCTTATGTACGTTTCATAAAAGAAAATAAAGTATGGTACAACATATATATAGATGTGATCAACGCGATTTGTTTGATGGTCGATGAAACGGTTTACACCACAAGACAATGTTTACAACAATATAATACTGTTAACTAATATCGTAGTTAACAGTATTATATTGTCAAACGTATTTTCTTTATTGGTTGGTTGTTGTATGTTTATAAGTCATTAGGGATATATTTTGATATGGTTTCCACCAGCAAATTCCTTCATGTGAAGCATAGAGTATATAGAAAACTTGATTAGGTTAAGGATAGTAAATTTTTGTTTTCAAACTGAATATTCACAACATAAAAAATGTATTTTTTTTAAACTAATAAGAATCGTTACAACTTAAAATTAGGGTAATTAGACTGCTAACAAGGCCTACAAATATATTGCATAAAACAGAAAAATTGCATGAAAATATACAATGTATGAACTGTCGAATGACACTTGACTGCTGGAAGGATATCTGCACCATAGGGATTGGGGAGAGTGACCCTCAAGCACTGACTATTTCTGTCGCAAGAAAACTGTACACTCATATGGGTCCCATGAAGCCGGTTTTCCTGTTCGGTAAAATTAGTTCGGATCTTTTCCGTTAATTCAGTACCACTACTCTTTCGGTTGCTTCACTACCACTAAATTCTTTATCACAATCATGGTTAGGTTAAGTTAGGTTAGGTTTAATTAGGTCAGGATAGGTTAGGTTATGTTAAGTGGCTACTAAAGTTGATCACAAACTGGTAAATACAAGGATTGACTTACCGCCGAATTCGCTGTCAGTGAGTAAGTTCTTGGAAAGCGATAGTATAAGGCTAGCGATATTGGATTCCTAGCGTATAAGGAATTCCACAGTGGATGTAAAAATGAGGGGGGGAAGTTTTTAGAGCAATGGAATATTTATCAAGTACTAGTGAATTAACGGAAACAAAAAAAGAGTAGTGGTAGTGAATTAACAGAAAAGATTCTCTAGTTTATGTTCGGTTTTATAGGTAGAGCCAGCAGTCTTCCTCTCTCTATCTCTCTTCATTCTTCACTCTGTACCTTTCCAATCAGAGCACACGTTGAAGTGACTAATAGCTGAGGTAATAGTACACTAAACAGTCGTTCGAGTACTCAGTTGTGCCAATTACTACAGCAATTGTGTGCGTCTACTACACCAAATATGTTGCCTTAGACAATTAATTTGTTTTTATATTTAGTCATCTCATTAAGTTTTTCTTAAAACAACGATTTTTACTTCGTTGTTTTCTACTCTATTGTAAAAAAGTTAAATTGTATTCAACTGTATTAAAATTATTCCTGCTCTTATACATAAACCTTCAAACTCGGGTGCACATAATTTCAGCGCCGACAGTAGTTCGTGTTCTGTCTTCACAGGTAGCACTAGTGGTCTTCCTATCTCTGTCTCTCTTTATATATCTCTCAATCACACGCTGAAGTGATTAATAGCTGAGCTAATAGCAGGCCTAGCATTTATTTGCTGTAGATGCTCGCTTCTGCTGCCATCTAACAGCGGATGGTCTCAAATTATCGTTCGGAAGATCGTTTGGCGTAGGCGTACTATTATCTCAGCTATTAATCACTTCAGCGTGTGCTGGAGAGACACAGAGGGAGACCACTGGCGCTATCTTTGAAGACGGAATATGAACTAATTGTTTAATAATAGAAAACTGGGTCTAATACTTATATATTAAACCTTGTCAGTAAAACTAAAAACATAATGGATATCAATAATACCAGTCAAGTGTGACTGTATATGTAAAACTGATATTTAATTTTTTACATGTATTATATAGTGATAATCCATTATATATATTGAATACTTTACTAGCTGGTCGTTGAAAAAATATGTTGAAAAAGTACTCTAGAGAAATACTCTTTACTACTTGGCCGTTCTAACCTGCCCATAGCGCAAATTAATTTTTCACCCCAAAACTAATATTCTATGAAGTTTATATTAAATGAAACTGCAATGTTGTAAATAGCTTTCATATATCATTATTTATCGATTGTGCTGTCCTCTTATGACTTTTCCAAACCTTAGATGTCCCTCTGTATTCCTGCTCCCTCAGGAACTATTCCAGCTTCATAACGTCAGCCCACAGATATGGCAATAACAATTCCCACGGCGAAACTATCCTGGAAATGTGTGCAGTGTTCTGTGTTCAATGTACTATCAGAACAGATTGCTTCGTAAGGTATCTTGTAAGTATACAATTTTTCATGAATGGAAACAAATAAAAAGTAAATAACATGGTTTTGCATATAAACGATCATTAAAGTATTGTTTGCAATCAATTACATTAATTTAAATTATATTGCTAACTCTGTCTAATTCTGTTTGTTTTAACAACATTTCAATAGTTCGAAATAAGCTACAAATTTTGATGTTAATAGGTCTTCGGACTAAAATCACCCAAGTTGTTCTATAGCTGTGATTATAGTATGGACCGTAAAACAATTAGTGAAGCCTGCACGTTTCACATGCACTTGCGACTAGGTGGCCTAGGCCTGATACTTCTGAATATTTCAAAGAAGGAGTACTATTTAAAGATCAAGACGTTCATTATAATGTTTGTTCAACAAATGGTTTTTATTAAGAAAACATCAGTTGGTAACACCCACACTAAATATATTCGTTTACACCAGCATAAACGTTATGGACAAACTGTTGTTATATTTACCAATGTCATTGAATCATTGTATATTTGGATATTTTTGAGCCATTTAGGTAAAAACTAGGTAACTTTTTAATTTCCAGGTATTTTCCTAACTTTCTGGGTCATTGAGCTTTTAAAATACTGTTTTCTTCCTAGCCTAGGATATTTCATAGGGACTGATGAGCTACTCCTGTGAGCTAGTGGGAGGGTAGTTTGTGTTTACGTGTACGTGTTGAGTGGGGATATAGATTTGCAGTTTTATTGAGATGTAAGTGAGGGTTTCGAAAAAACGTTTAATGTAGTCATAATTATATTAAAATTAACTAATACTATGACTGAATAGTTTTAAATAAATATATATTTTTCGCAAAGAAGTATAAATAATCAAGTAAAAATTAATTTCATCATCCTTTGGTTCACTCTATACGCCAGTTTATAAGAGAAAATTTATGAGAAAACCTTGATATTTCATAAAAGAAAACGTAAGAAAATTTCCTAGATATTTCCTCATGTAAGATGAGGAAATTAAAAATTATTATACACTTATATTTGCTAAGTACAGTTAGTGTATTTTAATTGCCAATTAGTTAATGTTTTATATCAGATATAAATTGTGTATCTGTTTTATAATAAAAGAAAATTAATCTTTTCTTTCCCCAATGTACATACATAGAATTTCATTTTCTTTATTATTGAATGTCTTCCAGAGACTTGAACTAAAATCTCAACAAAAGAATATTTATCAATATTCAATTTGGTATATTAATAGTATCGTAGAAAAAGAGGATATCACATATGATTAAATTGAAGACAATAGTCTAATTATACTTTTCACTCTTAAAATAAACGAATCTACAAACATCGTATAGCCTCTATAATTAAACACTAATCTTTACCATTTTGGTATTCATTTATTGCTATTATTGCATCATGTAAAAAGTAATAGCCCAATTTTAACGGTAATAGTCCTTATCTTTGTCTTATTTTTATATATATAAAGGAGAAATAAACTATAAAAATAAAAGGAAATAATTCTCTGTTTTTTAAAATGAATCTTTAATACTAGTTTTAATTGAATATTTAACAGTTTATTAAAATTAAACTGACTTTCTCTTGGTAGAGAATCGATTTTGGGACTTTCCAGCAGCAGTTAAATGTAGTCTCTTAGGTTATTTGATTTGAGACTGTAAGATGTACTGTATCTTGAACAGTATTGGCAAAGGGACTCTTGATGTCTTCCCTTTGGGTGAATGGATTGTTCTGATTGCATTTGCTTTGATGTACTCAATAATGTCTCCATTCTTTGTCAGAAAATCAATGTCATCTAAAATTCCCTTACCGACTTCAAATCCTCATATCTGGTCTGATTAACCTTTCCTTGTCTTTTATTGGAGCAGGAATAATTTCAATACAGTTGAACACGATTTACCTTTTTTACAATAGAGTAAAAAATAACGAAGTAAAAATCGTTGTTTCAAGAAAAACTTAATGAGATGACTATAAATATAAAAACAAATTAACTGTCTAAGGTAACACGTTTGCTGTAGTATACGCACACCCGTAATTGGTCGTAATTGGCACAACTGAGCACTCGGACGACTGTTTGGCGTACTATTACCTGAGCTATTAGTCACTTCAGCGTGTGCTCTGATTGGAAAGGTACAGAGTGAAGGATGAAGAGAGATAGAGAGAAGAAGACTGCTGGCTCTACCTATAAAAGCCAAACATGAACTAGTGGATCTTTTGTGTTAATTCACTACCACTACTCTTTTTTTTGTTTCCGTTAATTCACTACTACTTGATAAATATTCCATTGCTCTAAAAACTTCCCCCCCCCTCATTTTTCAACCACTGTGGAATTCCTTATCCGCTAGGAATCCAATATAGCTGGCCTTATACTATCGCTTTCCAAGAACTTACACACTGACAGCGAATTCGGCGGTAAGTTAATCCTTGGATTTACCAGTTTATTATCAACTTTAGTAGCCACTTAATATAACCTAACCTATCCTGACCTAATTAAACCTAACCAAACTTAACCAAACCATAATTGCGATAAATAAAGTAGTGGTAGTGAAGTAACCAAAAAAGTAGTGGTACTGAAGTAACGGAAAAGTTCCGAACTAATTTTACCGAACAGGAAAACCGGCTTCATGGGACCCATATGACTGTACAGTTTTCTTGAAAGAGAAATAGTCAGTGCTTGAAGGTCACTCTCCCCAATCCCTAAGGTGCAGATATCCTTGGAGCAGTCTAGTGTCATTCGACAGTTCATACAATGTATATTTTCATGCAATTTTACTGTCTTATCCAATACATTTTTAGGCCTTACTAACAGTTCAAATTATACTAATTTTAAATTGTAACGAATCTTAAAGTTTGAAAACAAAAATTTACTATACATACCCTAATCAACTTTTCTATATACTCTATGCTTCACATGAAGACCTTTGCTGGTGGAAACCATATCAAAATATATCCCTAATGACTTATAAACATACAACAACCAACCAATAAAGAAAATACGCTTGACAATATATTACTGTTAACTACGATACTGAAGACTTAACTACCCTGTCGTTAACATTGTCTTGTGGTGTAAACCGTTTCATCGACCATCAAACAAACCGTGTTGATCACATCAATATATATATGTATATATATATATATATATTATATGTAGTGGCTTATAAATTAAATAACCGATATCTAATATTCTTTTTCTTACCTTTAAAAAAATCCATGAAAAATAAAGAACGTGACTACTTCTGTATAAACTGCAACAATGAGGATTATATTTATTTAAATAGCCTTATTGTAGTGGCAATGTTTTATTATTTATAATAATTTGAGTGAATTTATATATGGACACATTAACTTCGATACAAGTGTATATTGTATATATTGGGCATATATACAATTTTTTTTACAATTAAATAGTTTTTACAAACACAAATGTCTTTTTCAATTATGTTTAAGTTTTTGTTTGATGCTCCTTTTACTATGTAAACTCGGGTGCACATAATTTCTGCGCTGGCAGTAATTTCACAGACAGTGTGAACCGACTAGATGAGACCCATACGAGTGGATTTTCTTCTTATTTCTGTAGTCAGTAATTTAAATTAAAATTAAAATGTTTAAATACAAATAAGTGTTAGCATAACACGTTCATAGTTAATATGTTTTATCGTGTTTTGGATACATGCAGTTCCTATTAATATAATCCGAATATTATTTTAATCATAGAAGTTCTCAATAAAAACTTATGATTACAAAACATATGTTTAATGTAAACACCCTTACCAACACTAAACAACACCGTCCTTTGAATATTCAGTTCTCTAAAGGGTTGGGTTTGTTACCTTTAGTTAAAACAAACCTTTAGTTCACAACAGAAGTTTACACTAATGAATGTAAAACAAGAAAAATATTTATATTTCGTTAGTTCAAAGAAGTTGTCAGTTCTCTTCTGTTTTTAATTAGTGTTTTCAAATTTGTACATGGATGGTTTAAAGTACAATATGAATCCATCTTCTAAATAACCAGCTTCATTAATGAACCCATTTATACATAATTATTACGTGTGTTGTACAAGATATTATTTTAGCAGACTTGAGGTTTATGATTGCAAATATTAACTTTAATAGTTTTTTTTTTTTTTTTTACTTGATAACATTACAAAGCTAAAAATGTCCTCAGGTTACTAAAAAATGTAACTTATCGAAATAAAGTATTTGAACGTGTTAATTTTAAATATATTTTGTGTTATATTGGTGTTTAAGTGACACAATCCTCAGAGTATTTTGACATGGGTGCTAGCCACAAAACGGACTGTCACTTAAATATGAACTGTCACAGTTGTAAAGTTTTACTTGTTATATAACCGTATTTTATACAACATAATCATGTTTAATACTGACACAATGTAAGTGTATACTGGTGGCATGATAACATTTTGTTTGTTCTATTTATATTTTAGGTAATACAAAATACTGCAATGCCTTGAATATTCGAAGTTGGCTTTTATATAAGGGGTTTTTTACCTGAAGGGGGTCCGTTATTTGAATGATAAAATAAAGTAGTATAATAGGAATTAATTATGTGATTTACTAAACTGTTTACTATTTTTCATTATTTGTCTATAAATATATTTTAAACATTTAATAAATAAAAATGTAAATAGGTTGTGCATTTATATTCTAATACTAATAAGACAGGACTTCATTTTTTTATCTAATACAAATTATACCAAAAACATACATAAAAATACTTCATATATACATTTTATCTATGACGAAGTCATTGCGGGTTGAAGAGATGTTTACATTTAAGTTCAGAAATTTTATCATGTTTTGGCTGTCATTCTGAGCACAGAACTCTCATAAACTTGACAAGTTGTTGGATGGGCCTGTTTGGTCAATTTGTCATTGCCCCTACACGTCATGTCCCTGGATTTATCTACATTAAACATATGTTACAAACGTGTGAGTCTTTGCACTTGCAAAACATAAACATAAATGTGTCCTGTACGTTTTTGGCTTTGATATGTGGTTTGGTAGAAGAATTACGTAATGCGTATTTGTATGAAATGTGAGTGAGAAGCTGATATTTTCGTTTTTTTCTGTTAGGTGGGTAGCACACTACCATTAGATATACATTCTGAATGAGAGGGACGAGACTGTCTTTAGTCATATTTGTCTGAAGGGTAATTAGGTTGCTGTCAATAACTGAGGGTGGGTGTATGCTGTTAGTAATATTTGTCGAAAGTTGAGGGGGGGAGGCTTTGATTAATCGTATTTGTCCGACCGGTGGATTTTGAATTGTTTTACATCAAACACTGATAGTATTGATTTAAATTATTAATTCACACCAAACAACATTTTTCTGCATTGAAAATTATAGTTAATCCAACTTCGATATGTACGTATATCAATCAATTACTTAGTGTTTATCGATTAAAATCGAACTAGTTACTTTGAGCCGATGAATCATACAGATTATGGCAAATTTACTCCGCACAGAAATGTTTATATAATTTAATAGTCTTTTGGAAATTAGGTAATTCAATCGACTTTTGTTTCAATTCATAAGATCTTGAATTCAATTCATAAACTATTGCTTTACCGATGGAAACCATTATAGTTTTGTAAAAAACAGCAAACTTCTGGGAAGTTTCATTTTTACGACACTACGTACTTTTATACATATAAAATACATCACAACCAATACAATGTATAACATTTATTGTTTACACCAATACACAATTAAGCCTATAATCGGTGAACTCGTGTTTGTTATTTCAAATATACAAACATAACAGAAAACAATTTATTAATAAACTGTTTTAACATCATAATAATTATGAGCCATTTAGTAATAGTTACAATTATTTTTCTTTATCTTTTTCAAAAAAACGTTTGTTTTTGGGGCCAAAATTGTATAAGACTATTAATAGAGTTGATGTTAAGTTTCAATCCCTTTATTTGCTCAAAAGAATTCTGAAGTTTTTTAATATTGTTCAATGAGATGTTTATTTTCGTATTTGAGATGTAACTCATGATATATTGAATTATTTACCAATGAATAATACAATTTCGTAAATTACTAAAAGAATTATTTTATTTATTTATTTTGTTTATTCATTTGCCTTGTCACTTTTCTGCATTTTTAAACAATTTTTTTTAAATTTTCTGTCAATTACATTCATTTATAACTCTAAATTAAGTGCTAAAAATGCAGTAACAACCGGTTCAAGGTAACTCCTGCGCACGGGGAGGTCCTTATTCCCTTATGCGTTAGTATTTTTCCCAGAAGAAATTATAATAATTTAATCTCGTATTTAATAAGTACTATTATTTTTTATTTTTTTTGTAATTTTGTGTTATATCCATTCGCTACTCACCTAACTTTAAGTTATAGTATATTCAATTCTTGAAAGATTTTTTTTTCTCTCAGGTAACTTTTTATTCAAATACATTTAAATCATGTATATACAGTATATAGTATACTTAGACAATTGTAATATGTTAGTTATGCATTGTAATAGCAGTAGCATTATCTATGTTTTAGGAATTTTTGTTGCTTTATTGTTTTGTTTTTCTCTGGATATAAATCTTATTTGAATTAATAGCCATTCAGACTAGAAAGCTTGGACATCAATGATTTCAATCCTGTCATGGACAGTTCAGTTATGTGTGCTCGAGAGGCATTGCATTACCAATTCTATAGATAATATTGATCGATGTGTTTATGAGTCCTGTGAACAGGATTAACTAACAATGGTGTCATGTAATAACAGGGGCCAAGTACGTTAGTAGCTAATGTAATTATTTCTGTTGTGTGCTGCTTAGTTTGTTCAAGTTGGTCTCATATTTCCTGTTCACCTCGTCAGTTGCCCATTTTTTACACTCAACTACAACTTTTTATAAAACACCTGCATAAACTAAATTATAAATCAGTTTCTAATTAAAAATCCAGATTAAGAACTTTTTAACTCGGTCTTTTAGATTTAAAATTATTTATATTAGTAGAAAAGTTCCAAAGAATTATTGGAAATTAAATTACAACAAATCATTTTAATAACTTGAATTTTGCTTTAGAACTAGTCATGCGTAAATATACTTTCTGACAAGGTGCTTCAATAAACTAGACACACACAAGAGGTTCTTCATGAGAGAATACTGAACTAAACAGATTAACAGAGTTACAAAAAATTAAATATTGACGCCTAGTGGATTTAATTTATGGATAATGTGAATATAAGAAGGGGCTTAAAAAAAGATACTTAAATGGACGATAATTTATTTACTTCAACTGACATTTAACTAAGGCATCCAATATTACTTTATAAATAAAGTTATAAATATACAAAGGTGCTATATTTATTTAAGGTGGACTACCTTATCCACCAAATACTTAAGGTTATGTAAACATTCCCCATAGTGATAAATTACTGTCTCCGTAACTGGTGTTCCCATCCTGCGTTCAAGCAAATGTAATTACGGAAGTTCCTCCAATATGTGTGGAGTTCGAACAAGAACTATGTTCAGAGTGTGATGCCTGATTCACCAAATGTTCTCAGAGAGAGGTTGGTCCACAAATAATTGAAATCTAAATTTATGACCTGGATTTGTACAATCAGGAAAGTTTTATGAAAGTTGTACCACTATTTTACAACTATTACACATACGTGTGATCCTTGTTGATATCTCCTTATCATACAACATTTACGTCACTCAACTGACCTTATCACTCACCCAACGTATGCACTATTGGATGACCATGACAGTTGTACCACTATTTTACAATTATTAGACATACATGTGATCCTTGTTGGGGTTTGCTTATCATCCAACATTTACGTCACTCAACTGACCTTATCACTCACCCAACGTATGCACTATTGGATGACCATGACCGTTTTACCACTATTTTACAATTATTAGACATACATGTGATCCTTGTTGGGGTCTCCTTATCATCCAACATTTACGTCACTCAACTGACCTTATCACTGACCCAACGCATGCACTATTGGATGACCATGAAAGTTGTACCACTATTTTACAATTATTAGACATACATGTGATCCTTGTTGGGGTCTCCTTATCATCCAACATTTACGTACTCAACTGACCTTATCACTGACCCAACGCATGCACTAATGGATGACCATGAAAGTTGTACCACTATTTTACAATTATTAGACATACATGTGATCCTTGTTGGGGTCTCCTTATCATCCAACATTTACGTCACTCAACTGACCTTATCACTGACCCAACGCATGCACTATTGGATGACCATGAAAGTTGCAGGCTGCAAAATAAGATCTATATGACTATTTTGTATCATACTTATATTTTAGTGTTTTTAACTAATATGCAGTAAGTAATATTA
Organism: Stictocephala bisonia; assembly: GCA_035578905.1. Taxonomy (NCBI): domain Eukaryota; kingdom Metazoa; phylum Arthropoda; class Insecta; order Hemiptera; family Membracidae; genus Stictocephala; species Stictocephala bisonia. The sequence goes on along the minus strand of JAQJVL010000404.1, from coordinate 666,195 downwards.
AGTTAAGCTGAATTTTTAAATATAACTATAATTATTGCTGTATTAAAATGAATGTCAATTATTCTTGGTTTAACATTCCTTTTTTTATATAATTGTTTAGTTATATTAATTAATTGACAGGTTGACGATTACAAGTTTGTGCGTAAGAAAATGAGGCTTTAATATTCACAAGGGTGGTTGTTGTGGGGTGTGAGAGTGACTTGGAGTGTGGGGCTTAGTGCCTTAATTAAAACATACATCGTAATGATCTTAGCTTTTAGCTTTACAAGTACCTAGTGAGGCTAATTAACACAAAATATGCTAAAAGGAATAAACTGCGCTAAAACACTAAATTGAGTGCTAAAACACTAAACACTAAAACACTAAATGTTTATTTAATAAACATAATAAAAAAATGTATACAACATAAAATGTTGTTTTTATTCATTATTAGTAATTTGTAAGATGCCGATCGTAGTGGTATGGACGAATGAGTGTGATGAGTGTAGCTGAACGAGTGTAATCATTGTTACACACAGTTATTGTTACTTAAGGTTTATTGTTCTTCAGAAAGATATATTTATTAATAGTAGCCCAATAGCCAGGGTAATTAACGGACCTAAATTTTTACCTGGAAACCGAACCACGTAGTATTGGTCTGAATGTCAGCTAACTGACAATCCTGATACTCAGGCACTGTGACAGTCAAGTCGTAGAGAGAGTCGACAACTACAAGTGCCTGGGTGTCATTATTTATAACCAGCTACGGTGGGACAAACATATGGATATGTTAAAGTCTAAACTACGAAAATTCACATACGTTTTTAAACAATTAAATACATTTTTAAAAACTCATTAAATTAAAACTGTATATTTTGCATACGTTCAATCCATTTTAGAATACGGTATTATTTCTTGGGGAGGGCTTTTAAATCTATAGTAGACCCGTTATCTGTTATCCAACAATCTATTTTGAAGACAGGCTTCCGTAAGATAAAAATGTTTTCATCCGACTTACTTTTTCAAGAAACAGGTGTTCTCACCATAAGACTTATATTCATTAAAAATCTTCTAAATTACATTTTTCATCATTCCGATTTCATATCTACTCCTATTTCACATAATTACAGAACGAGAAATAAATGCCTTGAATGTTGGTGGCCAAGTCCTTAGAACAGTTAAATCTGTAAACAATACGAATTCCTTCCACCTTGCAAATGTTTCGTTCGCAACATACCGAGGGAGATAAGGGTCTACTTGGCACCATCAGTCACAGTGTTTACAAAAAGCGTGTCTCTTCTGGCTGTTACGGACCAACTTTGATTACGCGGAGTACCTCCTCAAGTCAATCTACATCTGACAACACGATTACTTGACTTATTACTTTACTTTGACTTCATTACTTCTTTACTTTACTTCCGTGCCTAATACTAAATTACTTGACTCCATCCAATGGCATCAAACCCTCATAAGTAACACATATATATTATTTAAAATTAAAAACTCATGGCATTCACTTACTTTCTTTATTTGATTAATCTATTTTTATTTGTCACTGTTATAGGAATATGTCTCCTTTTTAATGATTTTTTCTATGTAATAGTCAGTATCTAACGATTATTTATTATTATTTTTTTTTAGTATAGAATATACATTTTTGTTATTTTTTTCTAATAATAAATTATATGTAAGTACCTTTCTGAGTTTATTTGTCTAATTAAATTGTGATGTAATGTTCATTTGACTAGTTTTACGCACAGGCAAAAAAAGCCTATGTAAAACTTTCTTTTCCAATATATTAAATTGTTAACTTGAAACTTTGTAAACTTAAAAGGGAAATAAATTGATTTTCTTTCTTTCTTTCAGTTATCTTCCCAACAGAGCATCCGAACCTTGACTCCCATACATCATTAACACCCCAGACTTCTCTAGTAATGTCCACGTTGATGACGACAATTGAGAGGACGCCGTGTCGGTATGAGTAGAATTTAACATAGAACCTATCGTCTACAATGTCCTCAACACTTTTGTCCCCAAGTAGCTGGGTTACAGTACTGCGCCACTACTGCCGACACATACATTAAAATTTATAATTTTTCAATTGAGTGTGTACTGTATTTTTTGTACTCAATGCAATTATGTCCAAGCCATTGCTTCCAAGTAAGTGTTTGTGTGAGACGGGTCCTTTAGCCTACTTTCAGTGCCTGGCCACAGTATAATAGTTAAAATATTAGTTGATACTTTGTAAGTAACGAAATATCTCACTGTTGTTATTGTTTCACCATTCCCTCATCCATGTACCACTCTTTACTTCAGCCTTAAATAAAGCTTTCCTCCTTTCTTTAAGCTGCTGGAATATATTCATGGTGATTCATTGACTAAGGAATTGGGCCGCGGAGTCGAATTTCCAATGTTCGAGAGAATAGCATAGATGGTGGTAGTTACTGTATTCGTAGAATAACGTTCACGCATGTGAACTGGAAAGTGACATTTCTTTATTTGTAAAGCATTAAATTATTGTGTAGCTCATAGATAGTGTAAGTATATGTAAATTTTGATCTAAATATAACAAATTATAACATAGTACAAAATGTAATAAAGTAGTTAAGTAGCTTTTGGTCTGTTCCTTGTTTAGGTCCCACCGCTGCAATTTAAGGTGCAAGGAAGGTAAGTTTCCACATGTAACCAAAAAAAAAAAAAAATTTAATTATAACAAAGTCCCTCACACAATACCTTTCAGTGACAGTGATTTTCACTAACAGTAAAACCACGTAGGGATTAAAGAACGATTATGGTGATTGCATGTTACCACCTGCTATAACATTAACACTTTGACGAAATACCTTTAAGTGACAGGGAGATGCTCTAACAGTAGGACTATGTAGGCGATAAAAGAACGATGATGGTGATTGCATGTCCTATGTTACCACCTGTTATAACATTGACACTTTGACGAAACACCTTTCAGTGACAGGGAGATTCTCTAACAGTAGGACTATGTAGGCGATAAAAGAACGATGATGGTGATTGCATGTCCTATGTTACCACCTGTTATAACATTGACACTTTGACGAAACACCTTACAGTGACAGGGAGATGCTGTAACAGTAGGACCACGTAGACGATAAAAGGATGATGATGGTGATTGTATGCCCTATGTTACCACCTGCTATAACATTGACACTTTGACGAAATACCTTTAAGTGACAGGGAGATTCTCTAACAGTAGGACCATGTAGGCGATAAAAGAACGATGATGGTGATTGCATGCCCTATGTTACCACCTGCTATAACATTGACACTTTGACGAAACACCTTTCAGTGACAGGGAGATGCTCTAAAATAGGACCACGTAGACGATAAAAGAACGATGATGGTGATTGCATATCCTATGTTACCACCTGTTATAACATTAACACTTTGACCAAATACCTTTCAGTGACAGGGATATGCTGTAACAGTAGGACTATGTAGGCGATAAAAGAACGATGATGGTGATTGCATGTCCTATGTTACCACCTGTTATAACATTGACACTTTGACGAAACACCTTTCAGTGACAGGGAGATGCTGTAACAGTAGGACTATGTAGGCGATAAAAGAACGATGATAGCGATCACCTGTCCTATGTTACTACGTGCTATAACATTGACACTTTGACGAAACACATTTAAGTGACAGGGAGATGCTCTAACAGTAGGACAATGTAGGCGATAAAAGAACGATGATGGTGATTGTATGACCTATGTTACCACCTGCTATAACATTGACACTTTGACGAAATACCTTTAAGTGACAGGGAGATGCTCTAACAGTAGGACCATGTAGGTGATAAAAGGATGATGATGGTGATTATATGCCCTATGTTACCACCTGCTATAACATTGACACTTTGACGAAATACCATTCAGTGACTGGGAGATGCTCTAACAGTAGGACTATGTAGGCGATAAAAGAACGATGATGGCGATCACCTGTCCTATGTTACTACGTGCTATAACATTGACACTTTGACGAAATACCTTTCAGTGAGAGGGATATGCTCTAACAGTAGGACCACGTAGGCGATAAAAGAACGATGGTGGTGATTGCATGACCTATGTTACCACCTGCTATAACAATGGCAATTTGACGAAATACCTTTCAGTGACAGGGAGATGCTCTAACAGTAGGACCACGTAGGCGATAAAAGAACGATGATGGTGATTGCATGACCTATGTTACTACGTGCTATAACATTGACACTTTGACAAAATACCTTTCAGTGAGAGGGATATGCTCTAACAGTAGGACCATGTAGGCGATAAAAGAACGATGATGGTGATTGCATGCCCTATGTTACCATCTGCTATAACATTGACACTTTGACGAAATACCTATCAGTGACAGGGATATGCTCTAACAGTAGGACCATGTAGGCGATAAAAGAACGATGATGGTGATTGTATGCCCTATGTTACCACCTGCTATAACATTGACACTTTGACGAAATACCTTTAAGTGACAGGGAGATGCTCTAAAAGTAGGACCATGTAGGCGATAAAAGAACGATGATGGTGATTGTATGCCCTATGTTACCACCTGCTATAACATTGACACTTTGACGAAACACCTTTCAGTGACAGGGAGATGCTCTAACAGTAGGACTATGTAGGCGATAAAAGAACGATGATGGTGATTGTATGCCCTATGTTACCTCCTGCTATAACATTGACACTTTGACGAAATACCTTTAGGTGACAGGGAGATGCTCTAACAGTAGGACCATGTAGGCGATAAAAGAACAATGATGGTGATTGTATGCCCTATGTTACCACCTGCTATAACATTGACACTTTGACGAAACACCTTTCAGTGACAGGGAGATGCTGTAACAGTAGGACCACGTAGACGATAAAAGGATGATGATGGTGATTATATGCCCTATGTTACCACCTGCTATAACATTGACACTTTGACGAAATACCTTTAAGTGACAGGGAGATTCTCTAACAGTACGACTATGTAGGCGATAAAAGGACGATGATGGTGATTGCATGCCCTATGTTACTACGTGCTATAACATTGACACTTTGACGAAATACCTTTAAGTGACAGGGAGATGCTCTAACAGTAGGACCATGTAGGTGATAAAAGGATGATGATGGTGATTATATGTCCTATGTTACCACCTTCTATAATAATGATACTTTGACAAAATACCTTTCAGTGACAGGGATATGCTCTAACAGTAGGACTATGTAGGCGATAAAAGAAAGATGATGGTGATTGCATGCCCTATGCTACCACCTGCTATAACATTGACACTTTGACGAAATACCATTCAGTTATAGCGAGATGCTCTAACAGTAGGACCATGTAGGTGATAAATGGAGGATGATAGCCGATGTAAACTATTGTCTAAGTATTTTAGCTACATATAATACAATATTTTAAGTTAAAATACTTAAATATAAAAGTATTATATCGTACTGTAAATACTGTACTGTAAAAATGTTCATATTAAACATTTTCAGTACCTACCAAGGTACATAAAAAATATATTTATAATATTATTGTGCAAAGTTGAGTTTTATTATACTAAATCTGTATGGGAGAGGGCTTCAATTTCACATTTTAGAAAATACTTATAAATGTTTTTACGAATATTTTAGTAAGAATATTTTCACTGTATGAAAATATAAAATAACGTTTATAAATGACTTGAAATACAAATATACTTAAATAAGGCTGTTGTTGTGATACATATTCTGTATCCAAACCATAAACAAAACCGAATGAAATTCTGAACACGTTTAAATTCTTACATAAGTTTTAATATTTGATTTTAAATAACTGTTACCAAACTAGCATACGTGTTCAGTAATAATAGAAAAAAATATGTTACTATAAATATGATTCAATGAATCTTGAAACTCACTAGTCTAAACTAATGATTTTGTAGCTAATCAATCTAATATTACTTTCAACCTTCTGATCTTAATAGAGAAATAAAGTAATACTAATAAAAAGGAACAATCTTTTGATTTGAAGTTCATTTGCAGCTAATTAGGAAGCGCTAAAATACGGATTGTTTCATAGATTGTTTATGACAGAGTAGTTTAATTTTGTCTTTTCAAAGACGTTCCTTTGACAATAACTTAATTAATTTTCTCTCAAAAAACGGTACAGTAAGGAGGTTAACACGAGCCCATGTTGAGAGGGTTTGTGACTGATTGTTTCACAGATTGTTGATGACAGAGTAGTTTAATTTCGTATTTTCAAAGACGTTCCTTTGACAATAACTTAATTAATTTTCTCTCAAAAAACGGTACAGTAAGGAGGTTAACACGAGCCCATCTTGAGAGGTTTTGTGACTGATTGTTTCACAGATTGTTGATGACAGAGTAGTTTAATTTCGTATTTTCAAAGACGTTCCTTTGACAATAAATTAGTTAATTTTCTCTCAAAAAACGGTACAGTAAGGAGGTTAACACGAGCCCATGTTGAGAGGGTTAGTGACTGATTGTTTCACAGACTGTTGATGACAGAGTAGTTTAATTTCGTATTTTCAAAGACGTTCCTTTGACAATAACTTGATTGATTTTCTCTCAAAGTACAGTAAGGAAGTTAATACAAGCCCATGTACAGAAGGTTTGTAAATGACTGTTTCACAGATTGTTGATGAAAGGGTAGCTTAAGTTCATCTTTCTCACGATAACAAAGAAGTTCCTTTGACAATTAATTACTTAACTAATTTTCCCTCGAAGTACAAAAGGTTTGTAATTTAAATAGGTTTGGTTACATTTGGATATACATAGACTAGAACTCATGCTTTATTAAACATTTAATTCCTACGTCAGTAAAAATACTTTTAACTAATGTATTGGAGATTAATTAAATAAAAACGTAATTAACTATATAATGTTTTAATCTTATTCACAAATGGTTGATCGGATCGTTTTGATAATTATAATCAAATATTTTTTTTTTTTTTAGATTTTCATTAAAGTGTTTTTGTTAGTTGATTAGTGACAAGTAATGTTTTTATTAGTATTTTTAAACTAAACGTTGAAGATATTTCAGTAACATTCATTTCATAGTCAATATACATGGCTGCCAAGCCGGTTCAATTATATGAGTGGAGAGAGTTCCTGACAGATTGAAACTTGAAATTTATTTTTAATTTAAAACTAAAACTACTTGATATTCCAAGTTAATAAACATTTGTGTATTCAAATTAGCCATTTGTGAAATTTCCCTTAAAATAAAACTAAAGATCTACCCTCTCATACATTTATAGGTTTATTGGTCCAGCCACACACCTTATAGGTACGTTGTTATTGATCCACCTACCCATATTGTTATAGTTGTATTGACCAGCCACCCACCCATACAGGTACTTTATTATTGACCCATCCACATCGGTACAGTGGTATTGACCCTCCATTAATTTAGTACTCTTTATAATGCAGGTTTATTTTATTTAATAAAAATTTGAGATATCAGAGAGTAGGATAATAGACAAATTAATAGAAAGAACACAGCTATTTTCTAAGTTTAGTAGAAATAAACATATTATGAATTCGATTTGACATCTTTGATTTAAAAAATCTTTTTTTAGACCTTAGACTAATATCTCACATAAACACGGTAAGTGTTTTCCCGACGTCGAACTACCCAACGTATTGTGCAAGCGATACGTTCTCTCTAACATTACGGTATGAATATAATTTCTACAAACCTTATACATACAGATTATGTTTAAGTTGACTTTCAAGTGCTGCTGTTAACTAAATCATTTATTACGTTGAAGTTAATTAAAACGTAAAACAATTAATTGTAAGTTATAGGTTTAGTAATTTCCTCGTTAAAATATATAAAAACAAGATTAGGCTGTAAGACACTTAACATGTATGAAATTATGTGTTCAATATCATACACATGAATTATGAACATAACAGGCTATCTTAAGGAATTTGACAAATAAGTATAAATTCTGTAAGCCTAATGTTGGCTACATACTTTTTACCGTTGAATACAAAAATGTTTTGCTAGACTTTAAAATTAAGTCGTATACCTTTTTTTTTTATGTGAAAAGAAGAGGCCGATCTCCTTCCTAACCTTACTCTGCCCATTCCTCATAGACTATTGACCTGTGCGAGGAACTTATTCAGACAGCAAAGTCCTGACGCCTTAGACCGCTCGGCCACCGGCTCACCGGACCGGGTCGGTAATTACTATGTACAGTGGTAATGACCAACCCCCACCCCACCCCTCCTTTGTAGGTTAACTGGTGACGACCCATGCGTACACCCACACACGTACGTTGGTATTGTTATTGTACTCATTATCTAGAGGTTTAGTGGGTTATTGAGCCTAGCAACTGAATGTAGGGTGTGTGGGTCATCAAGTTTAGTGTTATTCTATATTTATTACTTTCTAGAAAATATTGAAGGGTTGATAGTTTCTGACGACACAACTCGAGGTAAGAATATGATGAAGGAAAGAATGATCTTGGCGCCACCAATTTGGGTAGAACGGGGTTAACTAGATTGAAACTTTAACCAGGTTAAGTCCTGGGGCACTGGTTTATCAGTTATAGTTATAGCCAATTTTAGTTAGTTAGGTTATTTTCCGTTGTTAATTTTATTGTTCCAATTTGGAAGAATAAAGAAGTTAAAATTTTGTATATACATTTTATCCAATACAATAAAAATGTATTTATATTACAATGCCTCCTGTGCAATAAATTAAGCTAAATTACACACAAGTTTTTAATTATACAATAATATATGATACTGTCTACTTGCTGTTAACAAATTATAATAATTTCTGTATATGTTCATTTGTAAAATATTATAGTATTTACTGGTTTGTCTATGGCCAATTTTAAGTTCAACCAATGTTCAAACAACTCAAGCTGTTGACTCTGCCTTGCTTGTATATTCTAGAAACAATTTTATATTGTATGTCCAAATGCAACCTGATAAGGGGCAGTAACTTACATAATTATAATACTAGAGGCAGAGATAACTACCGTACTGGGCAACACAGAACGGTAGTCTATCAACACCTGCCCTCGCAGGTGGGTGTCAAATTAATTAACAGCTTACCTAAAGAAATTAAAATTGCTCCAAATTCAAAAATATTTAAGACCCGCTTGAGAGACATACTGTTGTCCCAGGCTTTTTACAGCATCGGAGAGTTCCTAGCACACGACTGGGAGACCAACTTAATTGGCTAGACACATCCCGTTGACTTTTGTGGGAGTTTCAAACACTATTGGTAGATTTGTGTGAATGACCTCCTTGTATGTATGTTTGTGTGTATTTATTGTTATGAATGATTGTTTAAATTAAAGCCTTAGGTTAATTAATTTTAATACTGACGTTTGCGATACAATATTTTTTATATTGTCCATGCAATAAAGGATTTATTATTATTATTATTATTATTATTATTATAAGTTCATAGTTTTGTAAATTATTGAAACTAGGTATAAGATCTACAGTCAAAGCAAATTCCAGATCCTCTCGACATTAATAAAACATGCTCATAAATAAGAAGGAAGTTTATAGTCCGTTTTAATACCACTTTAGAGCAACACTCGGCTTCTTGTTATAAGTTTTATTGTCACTTTTCTCATAAGGTAAATATGAAAATGTCACTAAGGCTTTATGTAACAATAACACTTTTACTGTGTTCAATATATTTTTTATTACAATTTTGAATATTTTCATATGAAGATATTCTCATAAATATATTTTTCAAACTTCACTCGCCAGTTTACAGGCCTAACGTGAACGTGTTTAAACAAGTTAAACACTGACGTTAGTACAGTTAGGGATTCGAATCTTAGAACTTGAAATTCGCAGTCAAAATCTTCAACTCTACGCCTACACTATTTTATTTTGGACTTAAATGAATGTAAAAGTTCATCCCCAAAGTTGAAATTCATTCAAAACTCAACTTTCAATTATGAATAAAATGGTTCAAGTAGCTGAATAGATCAAATTTAGAGACATTTTTGGAAGAGGAAAGTTCAAAAATAAAATCCGTGAAGAGACCTTGAACTAATAACGAGACAGATTTGGCTTATTTTTGGAACATACTTACCTAATTTAAAAAAGCCCTGATTTTACTCTTTAATTTTTATTTTACATAATTACTAATGTTTGCTTATAATTATTAGCGTATACCTTTCTCTCCAAATGGAAAATTATGATCTTGACTCTTAGAACCATATTAAATGGGCAATTTTAAGTTAAAGTGTAAAATTAGGGTAATTGCTAAATTTGATGAATATGAGTAAAACAAACTATCCTAACTGAATAAAACAAACTAAGTTTTATTCAATTACTGTGAGCTACCTTTGAGAACTTTCAAACCTGTAGGTACAGAAAATTTACACCAGTAAATTACATTACCCAAAATGTATAAAAAAACATACACTTAAAAGTTTTTAAAATTATAGCATTTTTCAAAAAGGGGTCTTCATTTTTTTCTGTTGTTATTTTTTAATACAACATTGCATACTATAAAGGTGTTCATATTGTAAGGTTAATGACTTTAATGTAAATAATAAATAACACAAAATGATTGCTACGCCTCACATTATTTACTTTAAAAGTTATAATTAAAGAGGAATTACTGTACTGTGCGAAGTTACGGCTAGATAACACTCCGTCACATTTAACTTGGGGATCAACGGCTAAAATTGGCTTCACCGGTCACCCTTACAAGGAACAGCCACGCTCAATGTTGCAAGACGCCATTACCTTGCGATAATATCGGAACCCTTCGGTCAAGGCCATTGCGAGGGTTAGTTCGAACAGTTACGACAAATACATTTATGTATTTTATGTACTTTGGGCACTTAACTGGTACGTTTTAATTTGTTTATTGTTTATTTACCATCTAGCAAAATGCCATGACAAAAAACGCTGGGTGGGAGCATGGTAAATACCTGATGATAAAACATCTAAGTCACTGAGACCTTTCATTTATTAATCCTTAGTAACACTCTATTAATGTTTATGTAAACTCAGTTGACATGTTTACACAAGATGTGTTGTGTAACATCAACCTCAAATGAATTACGTTGTTGGATTAAATTAAACTAGTTTTACAAAATAATATCTATACTAAGTAATTGTAATCACGTTATTGTATCCCCATATCCTATGGGAAGTGTCTAAGGTTGAGCCATGTTGGTTGGCCTGAAGTGTGTCTGCCTTAAACAAACTAATAAACTAATCCTATGACAAATTTTATGTAACAGGACGAAAATCAAAAACAAAACAGTAACAAGAGCAATCCTTCTTTCTGGAGTTGAACCTTGAAACAAATGAAGAGAAGAAGCTGAGACATTTTAATTTGTTTATTGTTCATTAACCATATAATAAAATGACCATACAAAAACGCTGGGTGGGAGCATGGTAAATACCTGATGATAAAACATCTAGGTATTTTATGGCTTAGTTCATTTATAAGATATAGAACACAAGTTGGCCAGATTGCAAATCATTGTTCAAAACAAACTCCAGTCAGGTATGGAGTTCCCCAGGGTTTAATTCTCAGTCCTATTCTCTTCCTAGTTTATGTCAATGATACAGGTTCATCAATTCTGCACGGAAAACTTGTGCAGTACGCTGATGACACAACTTTCAGTTCTTAAAAAAGCTCAAAACTAAATTTGAAGGCAAACTTTTTTGTTGGCGTAAACAGCTGCGTTCAACAATTCAACAGGCTCAATCTTTAGACAAACCTACCAAAATCGAATGTTCTAAATTTGTCATTACGCTCTACAGAGTCTGAGGGGGACTCACTGTTATGGTGGCAGACTCCATTCTAGAGGAAAGCAGTTCCTCAAAGTTCCTTGGAATTTACCTCGATCGAGGTTTGACATGGTACCATCATATTGACTATGTTTGTGCCAAATTGTCCTCGGGGTTATTTGTTTTAAGATCTTTAGTCAAATACTGCCCAAGTCAGGTTCTGATTACGGCGTGTTATGGTCTGGTTTATCCACATCTTTCCTATAGAGTGGTGTTGTGGGGAGCCAGTGCAAACATTTACTTTTTAAGAGTGTTTAAATTACAAAAAAAGGCCATCCGAACTATAGCAAAATTGAGCAGCAGAGTCGTGCAGGGCTGCTTTTAAAAATGTGCAACTGTTGACTCTGCCTAGTATTTACATTTTAGAAACTGCCGTTTTTTGTTGGTCGAAATGTGCCTTAACCAGAGGCCGCGACGTACACGGGTATGAGACAACTACAGAACGGTAGTTTACGAACACTTGCCCTCACAAGCAGGTGCTCGCCTAATCAACAGATTGCCACTGTTAATTAAAAATTACAGGACACTTAAAGTGTTTAAAACTCGCCTTAAACGCTTTCTAGCGTCTAATACGTTTTACAGAGTGAGCGAGATTCTGAAAGGGAACTGGGAGACCAATTGAAGGACTGACCCCTGAGCTGTAAGTGGGTAAAAGTTACGACGGATGATTGCGAGAGTGAGTGGATGATCAATTGTAAGTTTGAAAATGTCTTTGATGTGAATGAATGTCTAAATTTTAGATATAATAGCTAATGACTTGTGCAATACAATGTTTATTTCTCCTTCATTAATAAATTAAATTAAATTAAGCTAACCACTTAAAATATATACATATATATATATTGTCACAAAATAGTAAATGGGACAAAATTTGACATCGGGAATAACGTATAGTAATAATAAAAAGAACCCTATTCGGCACACCATATGTTGTAGCCATAGACAAGTGCTGACTTTGTGGTGGGCTGGACAGTGGACACGTCATAAGACGGGAGGATGAAGTCTTGATGAAGCAAGTTTGGAAGGAAAAACCTGAAGTAAGAAGGCCTCCTGAACGCTTCAAGAAAAGTACCAAGGACTGATCAATGTGAATAGGACCAGTCATTCACTCATTCATTCAGTCATTCATTCGTAAGCCAAGGAGAGACTTACGGAAGATCTAGGGAAGTGGAGGCAGATCGTTGGTGAGGTCAAATACCACCTTGGATATCTGTGGCCATTGGAGTAAGATTAAGTAAGTAAGCCATAATGGCTACTGTGCAATTTGTTGCTCAATATGTTTATGTTTGCACAGTACCTACTTTTGTTTAGCCATTACTGGATTTTTAATACAACTGAGTTAATATTGATGATGGTACTCTGCAAAACTACTATTACTAAATCATTAAAACGCCGCCCCAAGATCTTGTTTTCTACTCCCCATTTTTACAAGTCCATGTTATTTAGTTGTGAACCTACTTTCTACCCTATTTACACTATATAAATTTACCAAAATTCACGTTAATTAAATATACTATGTGTAATTGGTATTTATAAACATATCAGTGAATACCCCCCTCCCCCCGAATGTCTTATGTACTATGGAACTGTAATGCCTTGTAGATAGTCGTGTTACCATGGCGTTTTACAGTTTAACAACTATCATGTATAATAGTTCGACATTTATATTACGAAAACAGTACCAAAACCAAAAATATTTAGAAAACGGTTGAATTTTGGTCGTGACTAACCATTTCTTCATTAATAAACATATAATTAACTGCAGTTTAACTAATTCATATTTAATAAATATCTCTAAGTATATTACAAAAATTGACAAGTATGTTGAATATGGACCTCATATTGGCTTCTTTGTTTTATCTTGCACTCAAATCATAATCAATTTCAAACAAATATTCAAAACTTTATCATGTGAGGTTTCTGATAGTTTTCTTTTACTTGTTGATTAGGAATGATTTTGAATGTGTATATTTTGAAATATATTAACATTTTCTATCATGCTAAATTCTAAATCAATTATATTTATATTTTTATTTAACGTGAAATGTATAATTATATAAATTTATACATATTTATATTTTGTGTATATATATATATATAATTAGTTTATCACCAATGGTTAAGATATGGGTGACTATGGGTTTCGAATTAATGTGATGAGTGTAGCAGAAGTCTAATTAAGTAGTCATTGTTACAAAATAAAGCCAAAAATATACTAAAAAGTGTCATTAATTAAGACCCCAAAGACAAACGAAGAGTCGATAATATCATTGGTATCACATTATAAACGTTTAAATATTGGTTTTAAATCTTATTTGTTTTAATAATTCTGTATATTAAAGAAGTGGTTAATGTAATCTCACCCATAACGTTATAAAGCAGTCAAAACATCTCGAGGTGGTAAACAAGTGGAACCCTATCTTGGCTGTTAACTCCATCAGGGCTCCATCTTTATGGCTTCATTGGAGTTGAAATGGAGATACAAGTTGAGTGCTGTTAAAACTAAATACATATTATCCCTAGCGTGTTATTGAGGTTAAAGCATCACACCACTGACATCCGAACTAGAACTTCAGTGTTAGAGGAAACAATGAATGGTTGCTAATTGGTTACACTAAATGTAATTATAAAGACAAATAAAAAATAAATTCACAAGCCAAGGTAAAAAATAAAAAAAAATCCTGTCCCATACACAGAACTCATGATGGTTTAGTAATCCCAAAATCATCTAGTGTTGTTGACCGACCATCAAAACATGTACAATGGTTTTGACCCACCCATTCTACGTAATCTTCGTATAGTTTATATTCTACGTGAATTTCTACAAAGTAAGTATATTTAATTTTGGATTTTTCCGTCAATTCACTAACATAACCATAACTTAGGCCTTACATAACTAAACCTAACATAACCTAACCAAACCTAACATAACATAACCAAACCTAACATAACCTAACCAAACCTAACATAACATAACCAAACCTAACATAACCTAACCAAACCTAACATAACATAACCAAACCTAACATAACCTAACCAAACCTAACATAACATAACCAAACCTAACATAACATAACATAACCTAACCAAACCTAACATAACATAACCAAACCTAACATAACCTAACCAAACCTAACATAACTTAATCAAAGTAGTGGTAGAGCATTAACGGAAAAGGTCCTTAATTTTCAAAATATACGACCATTGAAACGATATCTTGTGAATATTCATAATGAATGTTTAATAAATACTTTTTAAACACTTAAAGTTGACTAGAGGCAATTTAATTAGTCCTCACCGAAGCCATTTTGCAGTTGTTTCGTTTATTGGCTAAGTTGCATATTGATTGGCCAGTTTGAACCGCATTCTAAAGTGAAACTCCCTAATTAGGAATAATTGTGAAGTAAACATTGTTCTATATGGTTATAGACAAATAAATTCCAATATATAAAAAGTATTTTATGTTACTAAGAATTACAAAATAAAGGCTTAATATCAATAATATCAGAGCAGTTAGTAAACTATGTTCTACGCGGCACTTTCGCTGTGAGATTAAACAATATACAAGATTTGGTTTAAAAGTAACTATTGAAGGAAATTACTTTTATACTGTAAACATCCTTAAAGGTCTAAATATGTTATTGTTTCTTTAAGCCTCATTTATAAGTTGTATTTGAGTTATAACATAGAATTACATATTAGACAAAAAGATAACAGTTTCAATTATACACACATCATATGAAAGAAATATTGTATTAATTCATAGATGAATCTTAGACAGTTTTACATAGACATAATTTATGTACCACAAAAACTTAGAAATTAGTTGATAATAATAGACACTGATCTAACAGGTACAATGAAACCTAAACTTATTTCAAATTAATATATTTTTATATTATACTTATCATAGAATTTGGTAGAGTGTATGAGTTTATTGAATAACCATAAATTATGAAAAGTGGTCTGATAAAACTTCAGTACGGGCAGATATTGAAGCTTAGGGTGAGTTACTGAACACTTCCTTCACCTTATCAAGCTATGTAAATATATACTTTATACATTTGTAAAACTTGTAAATTTTAAATTTTAAAAGTATTTTAGGGTGTTAAACATAATTCAGCTTATCATTATGATGTTGAAAACTTAATGAATTGTATTGAGTGTCATAGTAGATGTATAGATAAATTTGTAAGTAGACATTTTTAATTGTCTGTTCAGGAGTCTAGTATTTTAGAATACTAGACTTTCTTTGGTGTAAGGTATATACGTACTGTACTGGTTAAAATTCATTTTAGGTTGGTGTGCGTTACTTGGTGGGGTACTTGGTGGGATACTTGGTGGGGTATACTTGGTGGGGGATACTTGGTGGGGTATTATGCGGGGTACTTGGTAGGATACTTGGTAGGATACTTAGTGGGGTACTATGTGGGGTATTTGGTACGATACTTGATAGGGTACTTGGTGGGGTACTTGGTGGGATACTTGGTGTGATACTTGTTGGGGTACTTGGTAGGGTACTTGGTGGGATACTTGGTGTTATACTTGGTGGGGTACTATGTGGGGTTCTTGGTAGGATACTTGGTAGGGTACTTAGTGGGGTACTTGGTGAGTACTTGGTAGGGTACTTGGTGGGATACTTGGTGGAGTACTTAGTGGGGTACTTGGTGGGGTACTTGGTGGTATACTTGGTAGGGTACTTAGTGGGGTACTTGGTGGGGTACGTGGTGGGCTACTTGGTGGGGTACTTAGTGGGATACTTGGTAGGGTACTTAGTGGGGTACTTGGTGGGGTACTTGGTGGGATACTTGGTGTGATACTTGTTGGGGTACTTGGTAGGGTACTTGGTGGGATACTTGGTGTTATACTTGGTGGGGTACTATGTGGGGTTCTTGGTAGGATACTTGGTAGGGTACTTAGTGGGGTACTTGGTGAGTACTTGGTAGGGTACTTGGTGGGATACTTGGTGGAGTACTTAGTGGGGTACTTGGTGGAGTACTTGGTGGGATACTTGGTAGGGTACTTAGTGGGGTACTTGGTGGGGTACGTGGTGGGCTACTTGGTGGGGTACTTAGTGGGATACTTGGTAGGGTACTTAGTGGGGTACTTGGTGGGGTACGTGGTGGGATACTTGGTGAGGTTCTTGGTGGGATATTTGGTAGGGTACTTGGTGGGATACTTGGTGAGGTACTACTTGGAGTACTATGTGGGGTACTTGCTTGGGTACTTGGTGGGGTGCTTGGTGGGGTACTATGTGGGATACTTGATGGGGTACTATGTGGAATACTTGGTGGGGTACTACGTGGGGTACTTGGTGGGGTACTTGGTAGGCTACGTGGTGGGATACTTGGTGCATTACTTATTTTGTATTTGTATTGTAGCACTACAAGTCGATTTATGTTTTAGTAATGTCCTTCTATATACTCGTAAGTTACTAGTAAACAAACAGTATTCGAGGTATAGCTCAAGGTATATTTAGCCTTCCAAAAACTGTTTAGATAAACTACAATAGATGTTGGTTGTTAAAATTATTACCATAGCATAATGCAAGTTTTTTTATGTTACATAAATACTTTTTTACTAACGAAAATACTATTGGAATATATAATCTTTAACTTTGTTTAAAACACACATTTAACCAAATACACTTACATTATCCCTAGTAGAGAGACATGTAATATTGAGATAGATTATACACTCACATTGGAAAACATGATAAATGAAGTTCCAATTCAGAGAGACTGAACAAATAACCAGTGTTTCCCTTCAAATAATACGTTTGTATTAAATCCAGTTGAATTAAACTGTCAGTTTCATCAACTTTGTTTGTCATTAGAGAAATGTTTACATTTCGTTTTCCTGTTAACATTACAATCAGGCCTACCAGTGACGAATTATAGATATTTTACAGAATAAAAATTAGTTAACTTTTTTACTGCATTAATGATATATTTATCCAGCATTTATTGTGCTGTACAGTAATTCAATATAAAAACAGAATATTCTAGGCGAGGCACCTACAGCATTTCAATATCTAAATTTGGTGTTGAATTTAAAAAGATTTTTAGAAACTTTTCTAGTAGCTTTTTGTTTGTTTAACATTTTGAGCAGTTTCAAATTTAATAAACATTTTTTGACATTTGTAGCTATTAGATTGTTTAATATTTTTATATATTTAAAGAGCAACACATAGCAATCTTGCTTTTGTGTCTTTAATGTTCAAAATAGATTTCTGTCTCGAAAGACCATCATCAGTTGAAAACAGAATAAAAATAGTTAATAAAAATGAACAAAGTGCCACTTTTTTGACATATACTTTTAATAACGTTCTTAGAAATTCCAGTAAATTCTTATATAAACTTTTAATTTGACACTGTACAAACAAAAACCCTGTTCAGCAGCAAAGGAGCTTTTTTTCAGCAATAGTCGAGAAATCCAAATCATTAAAAATTATAATACTGAAACAATTTTAAAGCATGTTATTTGCAATTAAGTAAATTATTTTAATGTAAAACATGAGTAAATGCAATAATAACATCTCTTTTGCTATATAATATGTTCAAAATGACGGCCATCTTTTGTGGTGTCTTAAAGAATGATTGGGACGGGTGCTGAGTTACAACACTGCATTTTTTCATTGATTTCTCTCTAAACTTGGAATATTTGTACTTTTATGTTCTAAAGGTTGTAGAGATGAAATCAGAATATATTTTTTTTTCTTTTAAGTACCCAAAGGAAAGATTCTATTTGTGATATATCTGGAACTCTTGGATAAGACAACACTGGATCATCCCTACCAATCCATATTCCTAGAAACATGTTGGTAACAGTAATCCTGACATGATATATGTACTGTGGTTCAGCACCCACCATCTTACTAGAAACATGTTGTTACCAGTATTCCTGACATGCTATATGTTCTGTGGTTCAGCGCCCACCATCTTACTAGAAAGATGTTGGTTACAGTATTCCTGGCATGCTATGTGTTCTGTGGTTCAGCACCCATCATATTTCTGGAAATATGTTGGTAACGGTATTCCTGACATGCTGTGTGTTCTGTGGTTCAGCGCCCACCATCTTACTAGAAAGATGTTGGTTACAGTATTCCTGGCATGCTATGTGTTCTGTGGTTCAGCACCCATCATATTTCTGGAAATATGTTGGTAACGGTATTCCTGACATGCTATGTGTTCTGTGGTTCAGCGCCCACCATCTTACTAGAAAGATGTTGGTTACAGTATTCCTGGCATGCTATGTGTTCTGTGGTTCAGCACCCATAATATTTCTGGAAACGTGTTGTTACCAGTATTCCTGACATGCTATGTGTACTGTGGTTCAGCGCCCACCATCTTACTAGAAAGATGTTAGTTACAGTATTCCTGGCATGCTATGTGTTCTGTGGTTCAGCACCCATCATATTTCTGGAAACATGTTGGTAACGGTATTCCTGACATGCTATGTGTACTGTGGTTCAGCGCCCACCATCTTACTAGAAAGATGATGGTTACAGTATTCCTGGCATGCTATGTGTTCTGTGGTTCAGCACCCATCATATTTCTGGAAATATGTTGGTAACGGTATTCCTGACTGCTATGTGTTCTGTGTTTTAGCACCCACTATCTTACTAGAAACATGTTGGTAACGGTATTCCTGTCATGCTATGTGTTCTGTGTTTCAGCACCCACTATCTTACTAGAAACATGTTGGTAACAGTATTCATGGCATGCTATGTATCTGTGTTTCAGTACCCACCGTATTTCTAGAAATATGTTGGTAATTGTATTACTGGCATGCTATGTATTCTGTGGTTCAGCACCCACCATCTTACTAGACACATGCTGGTAACAGTATTCCTGGCATGCTATGTGTTCTGTGGTTCAGCACCCACCATATTTCTGGAAACATGTTGGTAACATTATTCCTGGAATGCTATGTATTCTATGGTTCAGCACCCACCATCTTACTAGAAACATGTTGGTAACATTATTCCTGGCATGCTAAGTATTCTGTGGTTCAGCACTCACCATCTTTCTGGAAACATGTTGGTAACGGTAATTCTGATATACTATGTGTTCTGTGTTTCAGCACCCACCATCTTTCTGGAAACATGTTAGTAACAGTACTCTTGGCATGCTATGAATTCTGTGGTTCAGCACCTACTATCATGCTGGAAATAAGTTGGTAACGGTATTCCTAGCATGCTATGTGTTCTGTGGTTCAGCGCCCGTCAACTTTATGGAAACACATTGGTAACGTTATTCCTAGCATGCTATGTGTTCTGTGTTTCAGCACCCACTATCTTACTAGAAACATGTAGGTAACGGTATTCCTGACATGTTATGTGTACTGTGGTTCATCACCCACCATCTTACTAGAAAGATGTTGGTAACAATATTCCTGACATGCTATGTGTACTATGGTTCAGCACCCACCATCTTACTAGAAAGATGTTGGTAACAGTATTCCTGTGTGCTATGTGTACTGTGGTTCAGCGCCCACCATCTTACTAGAAAGATGTTGGTAACAGAATTTCTTACATGCTATGTGTTCTGTGGTTCAGCACCCATCATATTTCTGGAAATATGTTGGTGACGGTATTCCTGATATGCTATGTGTACTGTGGTTCAGCGCCCACCATCTTACTAGAAAGATGTTGTTACCAGTATTCCTGACATGCTATGTGTACTGTGGTTAAGCGCCCACCATCTTACTAGAAAGATGTTGGTAACAGTATTCCTGGCATGCTTTGTGTTCTGTGGTTCAGCACCCATCATATTTCTGGAAATATGTTGGTGACGGTATTCCTGACATGCTATGTGTACTGTATTTCAGCGCCCACCATCTTACTAGAAAGATGTTGTTACCAGTATTCCTGACATGCTATGTGTACTGTAGTTCAGCGCCCACCATCTTACTAGAAAGATATTGGTAACAGTATTCCTGACATGCTATGTGTACTGTGGTTCAGCGCCCACCATCTTACTAGAAAGATGTTGGTAACAGTATTCCTGGCATGCTATGTGTTCTGTGGTTCAGCACCCATCATATTTCTGGAAATATGTTGGTGACGGTATACCTGGCATGCTATGTGTACTGTGGTTCAGCGCCCACCATCTTACTAGAAAGATGTTGGTAACAGTATTCCTGGCATGCTATGTGTTCTGTGGTTCAGCACCCATCATATTTCTGGAAATATGTTGGTGACGGTATTCCTGATATGCTATGTGTACTGTGGTTCAGCGCCCACCATCTTACTAGAAAGATGTTGTTACCAGTATTCATGACATGCTATGTGTACTGTGGTTCAGCGCCCACCATCTTACTAGAAAGATGTTGGTAACAGTATTCCTGGCATGCTATGTGTACTGTGGTTCAGCGCCCACCATCTTACTAGAAAGATGTTGGTAACAGTATTCCTGACATGCTATGTGTACTGTGGTTCAGCGCCCACCATCTTACTAGAAACATGTTGGTAACAGTATTCCTGGCATGCTGTGTTCTGTGTTTCAGTACCCACCGTATTTCTAGAAATATGTTGGTAATTGTATTCCTGGCATGCTATGTATTCTGTGTTCAGCACCCACCATCTTACTAGACACATGCTGGTAACAGTATTCCTCGCATGATATATTTTGAGTTTCAGCACACACCATATTTCTGGAAACATGTT
This sequence comes from Stictocephala bisonia, assembly GCA_035578905.1. NCBI lineage: Eukaryota > Metazoa > Arthropoda > Insecta > Hemiptera > Membracidae > Stictocephala > Stictocephala bisonia. Next base: position 644,727 of record JAQJVL010000404.1, on the reverse strand, counting down.
GGTAATGGTATTTCTGGAATGCTATGTATTCTGTGGTTCAGCACTCATCATCTTACTTGAAACATGTTGGTAACATTATTCCTGGCATGCTAAGTATTCTGTGGTTCAGCACTCACCATCTTTCTGGAAACATGGTGGTAACGGTAATCCTGACATACTATGTGTTCTGTGTTTCAGCACCCACCATCTTTCTGGAAACATGTTAGTAACAGTATTCTTGGCATGCTATGAATTCTGTGGTTCAGCACCTACTATCATTCTGGAAATAAGTTGGTAACGGTATTCCTAGCATGCTATGTGTTCTGTGGTTCAGCACCCAACATTTTTCTGGGAACATGTTGGTTATAGTAATCCTGACATGCTATGTGTTCTGTGGTTCAGCACCCACCATCTTTATGAAAACACGTTAGTAACGGTATTCCTAGCATGCTATGTGTTCTGTGGTTCAGCACCCGCCTACTTTATGGAAACATTTGGTAATGGTATTCCTGGCATGCTATGTGTTCTGTGGTTCAGCACACGTCATCTTTGTGGAAACATGTTGGTAACGGTATTCGTGGCATGCTATGTGTTCTGTGGTTCAGCACCCGCCAACTTTATGGAAACACGTTGGTAACGGTATTCCTAGCATGCTCTGTGTTCTGTGGTTCAGCACCCGCCAACTTTATGGAAACATTTTGTAATGGTACTCCTGGCATGCTATGTGTTCTGTGGTTCAGCACACGTCATCTTTGTGGAAACATGTTGGTAATGGTATTCCTGACATGCTCTGTGTTCTGTGGTTCAGCACCCACCATATTTCTGGAAACATGTTCGTAACGGTATTTTCCTGGCATGGTATATATTCTGTCGTTCAGCACACATCATCTTTCTGGAAACATGTTAGTAACGGTATTCCTGAAATGCTATGTGTTCGGTGGTTCAGCACCCACCATATTTCGGGAAACATGTTGGTAATGGTATTCCTGGCATGCTATGTGTTTTGTGGTTCAGCACCCGCCAACTTTATAGAAACATGTTGGTAACGGTATTCCTGGCATGCTATGTGTTCTGTCGCTCAGCACACATCATCTTTCTGGAAACATGTTGGTAACGGTAATCCTGACATGCTCTGTGTTCTGTGGTTCAGCACCCACCATATTTCTGGAAACATGTTGGTAATGGCAATCCTGACATTCTCTGTATTATGTGGTTCAGCACACATCATCTTTCTGGAAACATGTTGGTAACGGTATTTCTGAAATGCTATGTGTTCTGTGGTTCAGCACCCACCATTTTTCGGGAAACATGTTGGTATAACTTTTTTCCATGTGTATAACTTTTAATCATGTGTCTGTGTGGTGTCTTGGTGGTTAAGACTTCAGACTGCGGAGATCCTTGTCCAAGGTTTGTATCTTCAGCTGAGCTAACGGTCGATATTTCAATCGTTGAATAAATTTCATGCACACACTAGAAGCTCATGTGAACTGGTGAATAAGGCTAAAAAATTCCTAATATATCACTATACATGCAATTAAACCGCTCAATTCCTAAAAATATTAGCTTAAATGGATAGAATAATTGATTCTTGATGATTTAACATTGATTGTGACATTTACTATGATAGTCCTAGAAAAAGTCGGTAAAAACATTATACAAATATTTTTAAACAACCATAATTTAAAGATCTATGTATTTCTTTAGCTAAGAAATTAAAATGTTAGCGGTTATTATACCCTTTTGAGTACGTTATATTGTCATAAAATGAGATTTCACACTATTTAATTTGTACATATGCCACTTAGAAAACAATTTTTTAACTCTCTGGTATGGGTGAGATGCGTAGAGGGGTGGAAGTGAGAAAAAGAACTACTCTTCCTCCATTGTGTAAATTATCATAGCAACCAGAGTAGTAGGCCACGTGATGATGATGCAATATCAAGCCCCACCCATGTTATGTCCATAGCAACAGTGACCATTGGTTGGTTTGATTAACAACAACGAATAAATCCTGAACGATTCAATTAAATCATTATTTAGTATTCAAATAACAGTTAATAAGAGAGATAACATAATAAACATTAATGTAAACAATAATTAATAAGTAAACAAACTCAACACTATTATATAAGTTTAACACTTTAAGACGGAAGCAAAGCAGCTCAGCGGTGGAAAGATTCCCCTCCGCCGCTGGAACCCCTACATGAGCTAAACATAACACGCAGGTATCTTACTAGCCGGCCTAATTATAGTTAGTATTAAAAGGCAATACTGCAATAAACAATGTTTTTGGTAAAATACACCCTTTTGTTATAAGTAATTCCGCTATAAAAACAACTACGATTATGTTTATATTTTATATATATTTGCAGATAGACTACTCATATTTCTTATTACTTGAACTTATACTAATGTAATTCATAAATAATAACCACTCTTGAAACAATAACTGTTAGTATTCCTGGAACAACGTCAATATTGTACGAAGATTATTATTTTACTCCGCCCTCAGATCCAAGGTAGATCAATTTGAGATAGCACGAGCAGTGAGTCTGACGTAGAAGATTGCACCAGATATACCTCTCTGGGAGGCACAACAACAATCACAGATATCCTTGTGATCTTGAAAGCATTGAAAGGTGCGTTGTTGTACACAGCTATCGGTAACTTCATAAGAATGTTCAAGCTGAGATATGTTCATAGTTATTTTACTTGTGCTTTTATTATTAATTCCACAAGAAGAAAGAAATGAAATGAAAATTAAAAATGCCTTTATCAAAGGCGCGAAGTTTGAAGTAATGAAAAAACAGTCCTGAGTTGTTAACCTAAATTGTACAGTTTCAGAGGAAATAGTTAAAAATGCAGCTAGTTTCAGAGTTGGCAATCAGTTTGTGGACATTTTAAATAACATTCTATTTTTCAAAACAAAGTTCGGGTAATAGATTCTTTATAAGCTTAAAATATTCAGTTTACATTATTCGAATGTTTACATTTACTCTTCTCACGAATGTTTACCTTATTCGAAATAAATTAAAATACTGGTAAATAATTTATCACCTTCCTCATAAGAAACACTAAAAAACGTTAACATAATGATATTTTAAGAATGTTTAATGTTAAAAGTTTGACGACAAAATACACCGAAAGGTATATTAGAAATGTTTTTATTAAAATATTCATACGCTGAACATTGAACAAGAGCTAAGGTATTGATTGTTTTAATACCCTACTTCCACAATATATATGATTTGTTATGTATATTTTTCAAAATTAAATATTAACTAGGGGGCATTAACTGCCTGGCTTTGCTCGTGTAACTTCGGCCTTCGACCTCGGCAATGCCGGTCGGTAGTAAGTTTCACTCACTGCACTCGTTACACCTCAACCCTCAGCATTGGTCGTAAACTGTTTCATGTAAAATTACAATATGTCAATTTAATTACAGTAGCCTAATACAGCACTTGTGTTGCCTTCTGTTTATTAGTATACGCACCTAATGTACTTAGCTTATTACAAAAATGTTAACTCAACTTGTTTTATCAAATAGTTGATGATTAATTAAATAAAATTATAATAACTTCATGTTAAAAAATGAACCCTTTTAGTCTCTCAAAAACAGTTATGTATATTTAACGGCAAAGTTAAAACAAACAAAACGTTTTTTTATTTTATTATTTCATTAAAAAAATACCACGATCTGTGTCAGAAACAAATCTAATGTTTAATGCTCCTTGTTTTTTGTTCAGTTACATATTTCCAGCTGAATATCACAGGAAACAACGACCAACGCCATAACTCATGGGAGAGCTGAGATTTTCCCTGAGCTCGGTTGAACATTTCATGTCCATATAGAAAGGGAAATTAGTACATGATTTTATTTTATAAATTTCTTTAAAAATAAAACCTCTTTATATACATAACATTGTTCAATAATAGAAATAGTTTTTTAATTAGCATAATACGTGTTGGTACATATACAGTACAAGTAAACGTCACACCACACAAATTTATTACAATATAAGCACAAAATGCACAAATATACTACAATACAAGCACAAAATGCACAAATATTATGGTGATCGATTTCGGTGAACCACGCTCACCTTCCTCAGACCAGAGGGATTCACAAAAGAATCATTTTTGATTGATCTTTTTGGTTGATTGATCTTTTTGATTGATCTACTTGGTTGATTCTTTTGTGAATCCCTCTGGTCTGAGGAAGGTGAGCGTGGTTCACCGAAATCGATCACCATAATATTTGTGCATTTTGTGCTTGTATTGTAGTATATTTGTGCATTTTGTGCTTATATTGTAATAAATTTGTGTGGTGTGACGTTTACTTGTACTGTACAATAATAGAAAGTAAGTGTTTGAGAAAACTCATTTAAATAAACCAACAACTAACTTATTTCGCAAATGTACGTTCTATAGTCAGTCAGATGATTCACTTTAAACTAAACTTTCTTCAGTATGAAACGTATACAATATTGTTATTTACAAGAAACGTTTTGCATTTTTGCTATCTAAGATAATACCGTACAGGAAATGACATATATGTTATTAGTCAAAACATTGCTAAACATTACATTATTAGTGAGCAATTTACAATTAATTAAAAGGTTTCAAGTGCCACCATTTTGAAAATAATGAATATAATAAAATAATATTATCACAACCTGAAACAAAGCAGAACAGGTACCTTCGTTCCAAATTTGAGCACTGTATTGTAAGGGGTTATGAAATTACTAATAATTTAGTGAAAATACGAAAATAGCCGCCATATTGAAAACGAAACATATTCGGACCTATATGTATAGGAACATTTTTACTTATTTTTACCCAACGAATCATAACCCTAAGTTTTGGAACTTAGTTTGGGAACACCCTGTATATAAAAGGCAAAGCCCTCACTCACTCATCACTAACTCTCCAACTTCCCATGTAGGTAGAGAGCTGAATTATTGTAGACTGTTCCTTTAGGTCTTAATTAGGACAACTGAAGTATTTTCATCTTGATAAAGTACTCCTAAGAGGTAGAAACCCCACCTTAAAGATTGTTCCATAAGGATAACATTTGGTTGATTTTAGTAAATTAATAACAGCTGTTTTGTAAATAAATAAACATGTTTATTTTTTATGTTTGAAATTGTACTGTTGATTCCACATAATATGTGATTAATGCATTTGTAACATTATACTATGAGTTTTATCTTCAACTGTTAAACAAGAACAAATAAATGGAACAAGTTTGAAAAAAGCTAAGTAATAAAAGGTGCAATGCAAGTAGTGTGAGTGAGATACTGTAAATAAATTTCATATTGTGATTTTACGTTAAACAGTTGATCTATTTATTTGTGAGTGCAGCGAGCGTCGGGGTTGGCACGCGAAGCATGCAGGGGTGTCCCCTAGTAGTTAAATATTTAATTTAAGCTTCGTTTGCAAAGACGAAAGTGGCTTTTACTAGGTAATATTAAATACCATATGTATGAGATAGATCATATATTCACTCACAATAAAAATAAATCTGCTAGCTGAACAATATTTAAAATCAGTAATCCATAACACCGTGAAAATGTGTTTTGTAAGAAATATTATTTCGATACGGTTTTTTTAGCAGTACATCGAATTTACATATTTGAAACATTTTAACTAGGTACAGTACGGTGATAAGAGATGAAATAGTAAAGATTCGTAACTATAATACAAGAATGTTTATTTTTAAAATAGAAACGCATCACACATCATTATATAAGAAAATTCCAACATACATTGGAAGGATATTTTATGAAAATTAACTAAATACATAATTAGTGTAATAATGTATTAAAATTTGTAATTTCAAGTTAAAGAATAATTAGTCAACAAGACACTAAATTTTATCGTTAAATATTTTAGTGACGATAAAATTTTTAATTTTATACATAATATTTTATTGTATAATTTACGTAGTTTTGGTAAAATGCTTAATTTTGGAATATTGTTACCTAATATGTAAATAAAATTAAAATAAAATTAGTTAAACACTATGATTTTTCACAAATATTCTGTAGATTTGTATATCGTTTTTATTGTAATTAATCATCATTTTACAAATAAAACAACATTACCACAGAAAAAATACATAACCGTACCAAAAACATATTTTTAAAATTCTTTGACTATAAAATTCAAATAAACATATGGCTTGGTAACTCTACTGTTTGTTTCAAGTGTTAGTACTAACTTAATCGAATGTGAATCACCAACTATATTCAAAGTAGGTTAGTCATTAGTAACTTGGAGTGTTACATTCATTAAAATTATAATGTTACTAACTATTTATTCTAATTTGAAATACTTGTCATACTACATTATTCGTATTACCAAACCCATATCACCCGCATGGAAATATAAATATAAGTGGCAATCCAATATTGTCTGTCAATAAGGTATTTATGAGAAGAGGCCATACGGGCCCCCAATAAATAATAATATAAATAGATACTTTTTCCCACGACTTAGTTTATTTTAAAACACTTAATTGTGTTTACAAAAATTATGATGGGATACTTATGGTAGATTAAGAGACAAACTTCGGGAAATGGTTATATATGTCAATATAAAGAGAAAATTAAGAATAATTATTTTTCCAAAAACTCTTCGTATACCATTGTTTTTTTCACAAAGAATTTTTACCTCCGAGTTGGCTCAACTGATCTTTATGAAACTCACAATGTATGTTATAATAATAAGGTGGTATTTTAGAAAAAATAATCAACTTAATCAAATTTAAAATGTCGAAATAGTGGCCATATTAAATATTTAAATGGAAATGCCAAAAAATACTAAAATTTACTAAAGTCTTGGTTTTTTAGATAATTAATTACCAATCTGTCAGTATAAAAAGTTACAATAAGACAAAAAATTACCGAGACACATTGAAATTTATGTTGAGAGGCGCATACAGCTAAAAACAAAATTTAGCTACAGATTTAGTTTTGCGATCTATTGTGCATTCAGATTGATCATAACACATAGCTATTTCTACTTATAGGGAAGCTTCCCTCTGACTTATAGGGCAGCTGTCTCTCAACATAAATGTCAATATGTCTCAGCTATTTTTTGTCTGATTGTACCTTTTTTTATACTGACAGATTGGTAATAAAATTATCTAAAAAAAACTATTTTTTAGTACTTTTTATTATTTGTTGCCGTTATGCCACAATTTCCGTTCAAAGATATAAAATGGCCGTCCTTTTTAATGGCCGAGCCAACTCGGAGATAAAAATTCTTTTGTGAAAAAACAAAGTCGCGGATATCTGGTAAACAAAGCGTTTTTGTAAAACAAATTATAATTGATATTCTCTTTATTTTGACCTATATAACCCGTAGTTTGGCACTTTACTTTTGATACAGCCTGTATATAACGCAGGTAGTGGGTTAAGTGAAATGTTAACTGAGTTCCAAGAAATTAACAGAACATGTTATGATATAAAGTTTCAATGATATATTATATGTATGTATTGTTCGACTTGACAGTAAAAATATCATTTCTGAGGATTAAAATGTAAAGTTATACTGACACATAATACTGGAAGTGATTTGTGTTTTTATTTATTATTTATCCTGTTATTGGAACTAAATATGGGTTGTCAATCAAAAGTTATTGTTTATGAGAATTGAATGGATGAACGTGGAATAAAAAAAATTAAACACAAACAAGCGAGCTGTTAAATTTTGTTTTTAATACACCAGGCTATTATTTTTCATTCCAAATTAAATTGTTAAATATTATATTACGAAATAACCTTTATATTAACAGAGCTGTTCATGTTTTAGTAAGTACTGTATATTCCAGTTATTGACGTTACGGTTGCTGCGGGGATGGGATTCATAAATATTTATGAGTTTTTCACATTATTAAAGGACATTCAAAGGAGTTGAATGATTCCTTCTAGAGGATGCTGCCGTATTGTAATGTAGGATCAACCTAATCTTGTGTATTCAAAATTGAATTTTTGTTGAATTACGTCCTTAAACAGAGAGCGTTGTAGCTTCGCTATGTAAATCCTTCATATTATTTCTTTAAGATTTCACAATTGTTACTACCACCAACATTTACTAATCAACGAAAATCAAGTTCTAGAAATGAATATTCTAGGACTATTCATTTACTAAAAATATATGAAAAATAAAGTTTACAAAATATGAGTTTGCCCAATCAAGAACCAAACTGGTAATTTTTACACTAAAGTAGTTTTGACAGGTCTAGTTCAATAGTTCTTACGCACAACAATGATACTTTAAGAAGGTGCTTAATGAAAGAGAACTTATCTATATTCAAAATCATTATCTGGATACTAAATAAAAGAACACCGATATCAGAGTATGTATGTATTTTATATTACATTACAATTTAATTAATTGCCATTAAATTAATCACAAAAGGCAATAGATTAATGGTTGATGTCACTTTAACAGTTTTGGGACTAAGTTAAACTTTATTTCTTGATATTAGGCCTTCTTTCATAAACCCATTCATAAACATCTGTCTTATATTGGATTTGACTGGATCATCTAAATCATGCTATCCTTTGTGAACTATTTTTCTGTGATTATGGCAAACCAGTTTTCGGTGGTTGAATTAATAGGGATTTTGATTGTTTTACTATACTATGTTTTAAGACTTTTTCATCTAGAAAGTAATTGACGTATTTTGTTAGTATACTGAGCTAATGTAAACCGCACCAGAATAGTCCGATGACAGCTGTGGCATTTGAAGCCCCCTCCTCACTTCTCTCCCAGCAATGTTGTAAAATATAAATTCCTTGTAAATATTGATGACTTGTCTAAACATCTGTTGCAGTAAACAAACACTATCATTTGTTATTGTAAACCCCAGTACATAGAAAAGAAGACGGTAGGCATCACGCATATCTCCAATGATGTCATATTGGTGAAATTGCTAAAATAAACACAACAATACTGTTCTAATTCCCATAGTTATAATTCCATCTGGTAAGTGGTATAACTTGCTTATAATTATAAAATATAATTATACAATTATAACTTTATTAACCATTCAGCTGAATGTTTCTATGTAATTGGTGGATTTAGTTTCCAGTATTTAATAGAATAAACAAACCAGCTGATTCAGCCCATATGACGTTACAGTCTACTGCGCAAACTCGTCCTGATACTTAATTTTTTTTTTTATAACATTTATTTGAATTTACAATCTATTCATAGTTGAACAATAAGTAAATGTGAGGTTAAATAATATAACATGGATTAACACACGTCCAATGACGTGGCTAACATAAACATTGTTTACCATTACAAACCGTTACACAAAAGTATAAAGTACATTAAAAAATCTTACTGGAAGATCTAATACGTGTTGTCTTTTCAGTCTGTAGACAGCGTTACTATTATCTAAAAGATTCAGGGCAAGGTAATTTGGATGATTGTTCAATTTTTCTAAATATCGACTGCTAAATTTAGTAATTTCGGTCTTAACAAAGGAATGTTGCAGTCTTGATGGATGATTGTGTTATTAATGTACCAGGGTGCTTGAAGTATGTTTCGTAGTGTTTTTGATTGAAATCTTTGGATGATATCTATGTTGCTGTTCGATGAACAACCCCACAGTGAAATTCCATAAGTCCATATAGGTTTTAAAACTGTTTTATACAGGAGAAGCTTATTTTCTAATGATAGTTTTGATTTGCTGTGTAGTAACCCTGCCATTTTTCTATATTTGGTGTTCAACTGAAGCCTTTTGTGCCATATGTGCGAGCACCATGTCAATCTCCTATCTATGTGCATTCCCAGATATTTGACTTCTGTAACTTGAGGCAACGGAACATTGTCCAATGAGACTGGGGGGCATGTTTGAGATTTTAGTGTGCAAGTGAGATGTGATGACTTTGTTCGATTAACTTTTATGTTCCATTTATTGAGCCAATTGGACAGTACGTGTAAACTTAATTGCAATATTTGAGATGCAACAACTGGATCTTCATAGGAAACGAGGTAAGCTGTGTCGTCAGCGAATGTTGCAACCGTTACTCCTGGACTCGCTAGAAGATCGGCTGTGAATAACGTATATAATACGGGCCCAAGCACACTTCCTTGAGGCACTCCTGATTCAATTCCTAATAAGGGAGAATATTCATCCTGATATTTAATTTGGAAGAACCTATTTTCCAGATAAGACTTGAGTAAGTTGTAGTACGAATGTGGCAATGAAGATTTTATCTTGAAAAGAAGGCCCTGATGCCACACTTTGTCAAAAGCTTGACTTATGTCAAGAAAAGCTGCCGAACAATACTTCCCAGTCTTTAAACCCTGGCTTATAACATTTACAATCCTATGTACCTGTTCTAAGGTTGAATGACAGTAGTATGCTTGTGGCGAGTTTGCGCCGCCCCATGATGAGTTTTTCGCCAAATGATGAGTCGAGGGGTGGGGGAAGTCACGTGACCGGATCCAAGATGGCGGCCCCCAGTCCTGCCAACCTGTTGGGAATTTTCCCTCCCAAAATTTCCCTCAAATTCCCTTTTTGTACTATATAAAATACACTATTAGCCTTGTTATACTATATAAAATGAACTTTTTTCTCACATCATACTATATAAAATACACTCTTAACCTAACTTTTACCATGTTATACTATATAAAATACACTCTTAGCCTAGCTATACTATATAAAATGAACTTTTTTTTTCCAATAAGGCGTCTTTTCCCTCCCGCGCCAACTCAGACTCGGTACCCCGTGGGAAAATTCCCTTCCAAAATTTCCCTCAAATTCCCAAATTTCCCTCAAATTCCCTTTTTGTACTATATAAAATACACTATTAGCCTTGTTATACTATATAAAATGCATTATTTTCTCTTATACTCTATGGTAAATCTATACTCCAATTGGTCCATTTTTTTAAGTCATCCAAGATGGCGGCGCCCATGTTTCCCGCCAAATTTTCTAACCTCACTTTTCCTAACCTCACCTTTCCCTCCAAATTCCCTTGTTATACTATGTAAAATACACTATTAGCCTTGTTATACTATATAAAATGCATTATTTTCTCTATAGTAAATCTATACTCTATGGGACAGACTTTGACGCGCATTTCTTTCCCCACTGCGGAAAGTGAATGCGTCTCTGACGCTAAAGCCGACCTTCTTCTTCCATTTACTACCTCCTGCTTTCTTGTGCTCTCATCCATCTTCTTACAGAATCCCCTCTGGTTATTATCTGTTTTTATGTTTTTATGTTTTTATGTTTTTATGTTTTTATGTTTTTATGTTTTTATGTTTTTATGTTTTATGTTTTTATGTTTTAATGTTTTTATGTTTTTATGTTTTTATGTTTTCCTGTTTTTATGTTTTATGTTTTTATGTTTTTGTTTTCCTGTTTTTATGTTTTTCTGTTTTTCTGTTTTTCTGTTTTTCTGTTTTTCTGTTTTTCTGTTTTTCTGTTTTTCTGTTTTTCTGTTTTTCTGTTTTTCTGTTTTTCTGTTTTTCTGTTTTTCTGTTTTTCTGTTTTTCTGTTTTTCTGTTTTTCTGTTTTTCTGTTTTTCTGTTTTTCTGTTTTTCTGTTTTTCTGTTTTTCTGTTTTTCTGTTTTTCTGTTTTTCTGTTTTTCTGTTTTTCTGTTTTTCTGTTTTTCTGTTTTTCTGTTTTTCTGTTTTTCTGTTTTTCTGTTTTTCTGTTTTTCTGTTTTTCTGTTTTTCTGTTTTTCTGTTTTTCTGTTTTTCTGTTTTTCTGTTTTTCTGTTTTTCTGTTTTTCTGTTTTTCTGTTTTTCTGTTTTTCTGTTTTTCTGTTTTTCTGTTTTTCTGTTTTTCTGTTTTTCTGTTTTTCTGTTTTTCTGTTTTTCTGTTTTTCTGTTTTTCTGTTTTTCTGTTTTTCTGTTTTTCTGTTTTTCTGTTTTTCTGTTTTTCTGTTTTTCTGTTTTTCTGTTTTTCTGTTTTTCTGTTTTTCTGTTTTTCTGTTTTTCTGTTTTTCTGTTTTTCTGTTTTTCTGTTTTTCTGTTTTTCTGTTTTTCTGTTTTTCTGTTTTTCTGTTTTTCTGTTTTTCTGTTTTTCTGTTTTTCTGTTTTTCTGTTTTTCTGTTTTTCTGTTTTTCTGTTTTTCTGTTTTTCTGTTTTTCTGTTTTTCTGTTTTTCTGTTTTTCTGTTTTTCTGTTTTTCTGTTTTTCTGTTTTTCTGTTTTTCTGTTTTTCTGTTTTTCTGTTTTTCTGTTTTTCTGTTTTTCTGTTTTTCTGTTTTTCTGTTTTTCTGTTTTTCTGTTTTTCTGTTTTTCTGTTTTTCTGTTTTTCTGTTTTTCTGTTTTTCTGTTTTTCTGTTTTTCTGTTTTTCTGTTTTTCTGTTTTTCTGTTTTTCTGTTTTTCTGTTTTTCTGTTTTTCTGTTTTTCTGTTTTTCTGTTTTTCTGTTTTTCTGTTTTTCTGTTTTTCTGTTTTTCTGTTTTTCTGTTTTTCTGTTTTTCTGTTTTTCTGTTTTTCTGTTTTTCTGTTTTTCTGTTTTTCTGTTTTTCTGTTTTTCTGTTTTTCTGTTTTTCTGCTTTTCTGTTTTTCTGTTTTTCTGTTTTTCTTTTTTTCTGTTTTTCTGTTTTTCTGTTTTTCTGTTTTTCTGTTTTTCTTTTTTTCTGTTTTTCTGTTTTTCTGTTTTTCTGTTTTTCTGTTTTTCTGTTTTTCTGTTTTTCTGTTTTTCTGTTTTTCTGTTTTTCTGTTTTTCTGTTTTTCTGTTTTTCTGTTTTTCTGTTTTTCTGTTTTTCTGTTTTTTGTTTTTCTGTTTTCCTGTTTTTCTGTTTTCATGTTTTTCTGTTTTTCTGTTTTCCTGTTTTCCTGTTTTTCTGTTTTCCTGTTAGTAGATAATATATGGGCGAATCATCCTCACATTTCTGCCCTCTGATTGGTCGAGAGCGGTCACGTGACCAGATCAAAGATGACAGCCTTTCACTTCTTATGCTATATAAAATACACTCCTAACCTAACCTTCCTCCGTTATACTATATAAAATGTAAAAAGATGGTGGTCTTTCATACATGTACTTCCGGCAGGATTTATACTTTTTATTTCTCTCCAAAGCGTCATCCAACGTAACACCCACAGTACTGTAGAGGAGGCAGAATTTATTTAGGCACTCCTTATAGTCAGAAAACTCTATTTCATTCTTTACTACAGATTTTTTTACTCCTTTTGCCTTTTTAGCTTCTCCGTTTTCAGACCGGCTAGCGTACATTTTAGAGCGTAGTCCCACGTACTCAAACATTATACGTCCGCTAAGCTCATCCTTCATCACACCCAACACTTTTTTATTAACTCTTGGAATGTCAAAACGGTTGAATTGGACTGGATAACTGGATTGAATTGTGTCCAATTCATAACTGATTAAGATTTTTGTAAACCAAAATATTTATTGGTTTTTAAGGGATTCCGCACAGCTTCCCCGTCATAAATAGGGTCTTGAACATTGCTCAATTTTTTTATTATCAAACGTCCAATGGTCACTATGCTGTCTTGGAGTGTTTAATAATACATATTCCATATTAACAGCATCTGTAGGTAAAACGGGTTTACCAAGGTTTCTAAGCAATTTCCCTTTTATATCAATGTCCCCATCAGGATAAGTCCTTTTTAAGGAAGACCTATTAACAAAACCCATAGTTGCAGCATCCGCATTTAAGACTGGATCACGCAACTCTCTTATAAATTTGTTATTAGCTGAAAATTGCATGTCAGAAGTCCTTTTTAAAGCGTAATTCTGTACAAATTGCATATTTACCGCATCATTCTGTAGAAGGGGTGTGAAAACATTTCTAATAATTCTGTTTTTAGCATCATAATGATCGTTTACATCTGATAATGATAGACAATTCTTTTGCACATACGCGGCATTTACCGCGTTGTGGGCATCAGACTGGGTCTTTGCTACACTCTGATCAAATCGACCGAACTTGTCCACACTCATACTGACACTACAACCTTTCCATTGGAACAAGCTTTTTATACAAGACAGAAAGTAGGTCAAGGTCACCCAAACGAGTTTTTAAAAAAATAAAGTTTATTTCCACAATTACAATCATGTCTTATCACTAAAAAATACAAAAGTCTTATAACTATTGACTAGATGATGAAAGGTGAAGAGAGAGTTCTGTAGAATTGTTCCCACTCACACCATGGGAGATGAGATAGAGCGCTTCTGGCTTAATATTCCTCACATCTTCATTCTGCAGTAGATGTACAAAGCGTTTTGGCAGGAAGACTTGAAACTTGGGTTCATCACCTGGAACGTATGGTGCATCACTCAATGCAACTAATACTGCGTCACCGACAGCTGTATCAATCTTTCTAATGTGGTGAATGATGTAGTGCTTGTGCTCTTTGAGTTCTGAGCACCTCTTCGTTAGCAGCACAGAAGATTTGGATTGAGCATTGAATTGCTCAACCAACGTTTGAAGGTACTGTGGAGATGCCATCTGAAGCTGATGTAGATGTTTCCTCTGTAAAGTCTGAGTGATACTGATGCATTGTCAGTGGTGTTGTGGTGTATATATACACTCCAATATCCCCACCACTGCAACAATCTAACGGATCTTGTAAAAAACCCTCCAAACCCTTAGCCTTTTTCAACGCACAATTGACATACATATGTGCATGGTTTTGAACGGAAATACATGCTATATCTCTATGTAGTTTAAAAGCAGTAGTAGCGTTGTATTCTCCGTACATGATGATATCCAAATACTCACCAACAGAGAAGTTCTGCGCAGGCAGGAATCAGAGAGTCAGGAGAGAATAGTACTTGCCGCTCGAAGGCTCGTCGACAACTGATCGCCGACTGGTCTGCTTACACAGGACCTCGACGATTGCCGAAGGTTCCCGACAATCTCCGGAATATCCCGAGGATATTCTCCGAAACAGTCAATACATTTCGGTCATTGCTTTTACGGGATTCCGCAGCCCCTCCCCGCTGCGAAAAGTGGTAGCCTTCTTCTATTTGCTTCCTCCTGCACTCTTGTGCTCCCTTAAGTGAGTTGTTTCTATTTTTCATAAAAGGCGAAGGAAACCAAAGTATGAAATTTTTCCCGCAGTCTCTTTTCTTGTGCTATGTGCTTTTCCATTTCTACATCTGCAAGTTTTCTCTTACGACATTCCCTGTTGTAGTGGATTCCACGTACAAAATTCTTCAGGTCCATCCAATCCACAGTGTCGAGGTATGCCTGGAAATATTTCTGTTCAGAATTTATCGACTCCCAATGCTGCCTAATTATCGGGTTTTCTTCACGCATAAACTTCATGTCCTCTTCGTACCATTGAATTTTGAAGTCATCACGTGGTTGAGCATGCCATCTTTGACTAATATCATGTTCTAGCCACATAAAGTCCTTGTAGAGTTCCCACGGATCCTGCTTGACGACCGGGTTGCAGTCACCGTCCAGGATGGGTGCTTGTTCAGTAGTAGCATTGTATTCTCCGTACATGATGATATCCAAATACTCACTAACAGAGAAGTTCTGCGCAGGCAGGAATCAGAGAGTCTGGAGTAATTAGTACTTGCCGCTCGAAGGCTCGTCTACAACTGATCACCGACTGGTCTGTTTACACAGGACCTCGACGATTGCCGAAGGTTCCCGACAATCTCCGGAACATCCCGAGGATATTCTCCGAAACAGTCAATACATTTAGGTCATTGCTTTTACGGGATTCCGCAGCCCCTCCCCGCTGCGGAAAGTGGTAGCCGACCTTCTTCTATTTGCTACCTCCTGCACTCTTGTGCTCCCACCCATCTCCTTACTCCACCATCAGCGCGTCTAAGACGGCTCTGTCAATCATCGCTTCTTCATCGATGGAATAATGTCCCCATGGCAGGGTCTTTATGCCTCCTTCCAAAATGAAACGCTTATCATCGTAGGCTGAAAGCGCTATTTTATTTTGCTCTATGCTGTACAGTTCATGGCGGCGACTCCTAATTAGATTCATTTTTCTATTCACTTGGCAGGATTTATACTTTTCATTTCTCTCCAAAGCGTCATCCAACGTAACATCCACAGTACTGTAGAGGAGACAGAATTTATCGAGGCACTCCTTATAGTCAGAAAACTCTATTTCATTCTTTACTACAGATTTTTTTACTCCTTTTGCCTTTTTAGCTTCTCCGTTTTCAGACCGGCTAGCGTACATTTTAGAGCGTAGTCCCACGTACTCAAACATTATACGTCCGCTAAGCTCATCCTTCATCACACCCAACACTTTTTTATTAACTCTTGGAATGTCAAAACGGTTGGGGTCGGAGTAATCGCTGGTGTCGAATAGATGAATCATCTCTTTCATATCTTTATACCAGTCAACTGTTTCAATCATATATGTAAGCGAGTCTGTGTCCATATACTGGAGTTGCGCTTTTTCACCATATTTCTTCTTGATCACATTGTAGTGAAACTCATACATCAACAACTTAGAAACGTCCAGGATGCTCATGCCTACGTATATAGCCTTATTGAAGAACAGACGTGTCTTACTCATATGGACTGCAGCCAGGTGTTCTGTGAATATGGTACGGCTCTTGAAATTAGGCTGCGCCATCCACTTATCAGCTTGTGTTTCCTTGGTGGCGAGGCGGATATCCACTCTGTTTAGTATGTTTTCCATAGTTTTACCGAAGACTGAGTTGTTCATCAGCTTATAGAAATCTTTCTCAATTTCGTTTGTTGCTCTTATTCTCATGTTGGTGTGTAAATCGATGTAAGCCTTTAGCCAAGTACTTTGCATAAAGCTGACAGCTCTATGGATTTTCTTCAACCGCATGCCAAGGGAGATGTACTGTTTTAGGTTTTGGTAGTGAATAACATATTTCTCCTTGTTGAAGAGAGTGAGTAGGAGTTTCATGTTCTTGGAGCCTGGAGGAATGCGCTGATCTGGTGCCAATGGATAGTCCGAATGGGTGTCGTGGAGCTTTTGAGGGTACTCTAGATCCACTTCGAAGATGTAGCCTCTAGGAGCGTCATACGGTATGCTCATGATGTCGATGTTTTCAGGATCGTGCGCCCATAGAAAGTCTGCATGAGGCATAGGCTGGCTCATAGCCCATCCATATAAGTTATTGGCGTCGAGATATGTGAGGTAAGTAGTAGGCCTGTCCATGTCATAATCCTCCATATAGGGGTTGTTTGCCTTTGCATAACGGTTGGAACACTGGGATATTCCTCCTCGAATACCTCGGGCGATCATCAGCCGCATTTCATTGTCGGTCAACAGATCCAGTTCAACTCTCGTAGTTTTAAGCATTGCACTCCATGCCAGTCCGGGAGCGGTGAAATACCATGCTGGGTCGAGCTTGTAGGTATTCATACAAACGTCTTTAAAGTTCTCCATAATGTCCGCCAAAAGCAGAACGTCCGTCTGGTTGTACAGGAGAGTGTATTCTTCCATGTTGGAGATTTTGAATGTGTTCTATACTGTCTGAGCGTGTTCGTGTTCTGCATCTGTGATATCCGTCTTGTTTAGCCTGTTGTAAAAGTCCTTCTTTTCTGGTAGGTTGGTGAGCTGATATTTTTCCAAGGAGTCCATATGGTCGTAGGGGTAGATACCCTTCTTGATGAGTAGTTTTAGTTTCTCTCCAGAGTAGAATTTTGATGTTTCGCGGAATTGTGGTGTCGTTAAGTTCTTCGCCAGTGAGTCGAGGCTGGACATCATAAGGCGGCAAGAATCAAGGAACCGTAGTTTTACTCCCCTCAATCTCTACGGTGTAGGAAATGTATCGCTCCTCATTATTGGGGATGACGCTAATAGTTTCGTCATTGAGTCCGAACATTTTTATGAAAAGATGTGTGTCATAGCCGCTCAAGTTGTGGATGAAGATTGGAATGAAATTAGGTTTGCGGAACTTGAGATTGCAGGTGTTGTTAGCGATGCCTCTGAATTTACCAGTAAGATGGTCGTGGTCTCTGACTTTGTAGTCTTCCGGGTCAGTAAAACGCTTTTCGCAAATATGGCAGATTGTAGATTTGGCGATGGTAGTGAGATCTTCTGGAGTTAGGTCCATCGGTTTGGCTGCTGCAGAAGAGTATAGGTGAGCAATTTTCTTCGACTCTCTGAACAGACTGTCGACAAAAACTTGTGCTGCATCGGATCCAAAGTATTTCACAGGTTCTCCGTAGTGATCATCAGCGTAGACAATATAGTAGCAAAAACTTACAGCCTCATGCTTCTGATACTGCTTGGTATATGATTTTTCTGCTCCATCCTCGTCCATCCTTTCATCCTCCTCCTCCTCAATGGCGGTCAGCATGCATTCGAAGTCGGCGTATCCAGCGAAGGGTACTCTCATCGTTCTATTCCCTTCCTCGAACTTGATTTTGCTGCCCTGTTTAGGCATTTCAATCCTAACAGCTTCTTGGTCGTTGCAGTATCCCATGTGTGAGGCTAGCAGATCTTCTTTTCCATAGTGCTGTAGACCCCTACGACATATCCATGTTCTGTGTTGGTGTTTTGTAATTTGCCGGCGAGCTAATCTGGCGAGATCTCGAATTAAGCAGTAGTGGGCGTTGTTCTTGTCCTTTATATACAGCAGGTCGATGTGTTTCTGCTGCTCCCTATCCGTGACCAGCAGCGGGTACACTACGAACTTTTCATCGTAGGCGTAGACATTGATGGAGATCCCAGACCTCTTCTTGACGTGGTCGAGGCTGATGGGGAATTTGATGCCTTGAAGGAATTGGTCAAAGTCGTGCTCATAAGGTAGATAGTGTTGAACGCGATGAGGATGGTCTTTCCGGTGAATAGGGTGAAGTGCGGCTAGCACAGACCACAGGAAACACTTGTTGTCGTTATTATTGATATTGAGCACGGCGTGTTTAGCTGCAATCTTCATTGGTAGTTCACTGTATGTTGATCCACGAAGAGGCTTGTAGTTGTTGATTCTAAGCTCCAATCCGATAATTTTATCCAGAGTCCACCCAGGTCCCTTGGCGTAGAACTCGTCCTTTACCTTTAGAAGCTTCCCCTCGGCGTCCTCCAGATAGTTCACAATGTTGGTGGTGGGAAGGATGATGGCGTTCTTGGTCTTGAAGTTCATCTCCTTCCTCTCATAGTTATCGCCTACTGGCTTCTTATACTCGGCGATGAAAACTAATTGCGTCTTTATGTTCTCTGCATTCAAGTTTTCTGCAATCTTCGCCATGATTAGCTCTCTGGCTTGTCGGAGGAATCCAGCTGGATCCTTAATACCGGGACGATTGACGACGGAGTAAGTTTTCATCCTCCCCCGGAACGCCTTCTCGATCTCTTCGATACGGAGCTGCTTTCCTCCGATCAGATGACCTACTGCTACCTTAGCCGTATTGTATGCCGATACGATGGTTGAGCGGATGGTATCAATGATGGAAGTGCTGGTTGACGGTTGGGGGTCGACCTCAAAGCGAGCAACCCTGGAAGTGGAGGGGGTTGGCTCGTCTGCTTTCCTCTTGAGGTAAGCGGGGCTGCACTTCTTGAGGTGGCGGCTGTGGTGGGAGAGAGTGATCATTACTCCGCAAGCCGGACAGGGACTTTGAGGCTCCCGGGTTGTTGTAGGCCCGGTGCAGCTCTTGAGGTGGCGAGCTATGTTTGCCTTAGACATGGTCTTGCTGCATCTGGGGTATTTGGTCTGGTTGGGGTTCATGATGATCTGAAACGAATGAAACACAATATCGTAAAACTCTCAATATCTATCTACTCGGGTATGTATAATACTAGAAATCCCTGTAGAAAATGTTTTTCAATATCTTGGTGAAGGTAAGATAAGTTAGGTTATGTTCCTAGAGAGTAAAATGAATTTATAGGTTATGTATACTTAATATACGGTTGCAATAGATGCGTTGTAAATAGCGGAGCTGCTAGATGTGTCTCGTTCAAAAGTCTGAGACTGAATGAGGTTTGACCTGAAATCATCGTAATATATATATATATATATATATTACTACTACGTGACTCAAAATATTATTTTATTAGATACATTTCCCGTAAAAAAGTGGTTTTTTGCTTATATCTCGAAAACGGTGCGTCCTAGAGCCTTGGAAATTTTTTTCGACCCCCGAAAGTTATTTTAACCCACCTGTGTACACCATTTCTGACCTACCTATAACAAAATTTTCCCAAGAATAACACCTTTGAACTTATCTTTACCCCCACCACTTTGGATCTAGTTTCGTTATTTACCGTCCGATTTCGCTCAAATTTGGTACACGTGTTCAGATACGCATGCCATACAATATAAACCGTTTGTATTATGTATATGTCGTCTCTGAACTTATCTTTACCCCTACCACTCCGGATCTAGTTTCGTTATTTACCGTTAGATTTCAGAGATAGATACCGTTAGATAACGTAAGTAGCGGCAGAAGAACGCGTGGCAGCTCGCTTCACTCGAGCCACGATATACTATATAAAATGTATTAATTTGTTCAGATGTAAAAAAAAATCTGTTGGTTTGTCGTCTGCTCAGCTGATGTGGTGCCATACTATGTGTAAGATGCAAAAAAATCTGTTTTTCTTTATACTATAAAATGTACCAAATGTTTTTTCGCAGTGTTACCAACTCACACGATTAATTGCAAAAATATACCTCAGTGCTGCCATCTCACACGATTTATTACATTATACTATAATAAATACATATATGCTTTTTGTTTTTACTCTTTTAGTTATACTATATTAAATACAAACGTGTTTTTCGAATTCGTTATCCTTTTATATCTTTTTCGGTCGACAATAAATACGCTAAAATGGTCGTTAAGTATTAGGAGAACATAACTTGGTAAGATCTCTGAACTCAACCGTTGGCGCAATAATTTGTATTTAATATAGTATTAATTTGTTCTGACCATTTAAACCAGATGTAAAAAAAAAAACTGTTGGTTTGTCGTCTGCTAGTATCAGCTGATGTGGTTCGCTTCGCTTAAGCTGAGCCAGATGCATTTATACTATATAAAATTTATTTTTCCAATAATTCTTATTCAATATAGTATTAATTCGTTCAAACAAAATCGGGTTTTCTTTATATAATATAAAATATACCAACTGTTTTTTCACATTGTTGCTAACTCACATTATTATTTGTATTATACTATATACATTACATATATGATTATTAAATTATACTATAATAAATATAAAGTGTATACCAGTATTTTTTTCTTGTTGCCAGTGTAGACAACTTATGCTTTCATTAGTAGTATACTATAATAAATCCGTGTACTATAATAAGTGTATCGATATTTATTCTTTGTCACGCTATAATATAATAATTGTTATGGCGATAAATTTAAACAGATTAAAAAGGATGCTGGTTTTTTGTGTACATATTTTATTTCAATATTGCATGTAATTATACTATAAGAAGTAGATTATTCATACTAAATCATTATTTTCGTTGTACTATAATAAATTTAATTAATGTTTATACATAAATCAGTAAGAATATCTTTGAAACAGCTTACACTAAACAGATTAAAAAGGATTCTGGTTTTTCTGTATGCATATTTTATTTCAATAATGCATGTATTTATACTATATGAAGTACATTGCTCATACAAAATCATTTTTTTCGTTGTACTATAATAAATGCAATTAATTTTTATATATAAATCAGTTAGAATATCTTTGAAACAGCTTACATATTTATGGTTACTTATTTTTATTACAATAATAAATGTATATTTGTTAATATGTATTTATTTAAGTTAAATTTTAATGTAATAGTATTAGGCGAGCAAAGACTGGTAGGAGTTATCAATTTTACAGTTGCCGCGTGCAGCATACAAAGTGCCACTATCAAATCAGCGTGACCAGGCGACCTCTCCGTAAGATATTCGTGACTGCCTCGCGAACTGATTATGTGACTGCTGCTGATCTCTGCAAGCCTGATACTTTGTTTTTCATTGCATGTTGTTAAGATTCCAATTTAAGTGGGTTTTTTCTATATTTTTATAGATATATAGAAAATAAAAATCATAATAAATTTTATTTAATTTAGTATTTAAAAATCGTAGGGAGAAGTTCTATTACAGATATTTTTAAAGTAATAAGTCGCACAATAATTAAATGTTATTTAGGAATAAAGTATAATAATGTTAATTATTAAATACTGAAAACTCTATAAAAAATACTGTCTTTTTTGAAAAACCAACTGATGTATTTGAATGGTAAACAATAGTCCAAGTCCAATTTCGGTGATGCAATGTTTCATCATGTGTACTTGTGGTAGTGAGTCAGATATAAAAATTCATATAATTCAATAAAAATCTGCAAAGAGTGGAAACTGTACATGCATATCTCTAACAACAACCAAAGTTTAGGTGACCTGACGATTATTTTTTCTTTAATCAATTAATTGGTAAATATTTGCAAGAATGTTTATTTTTAATATATACTCTATATGTGATAGTGAGGCAGATATAAAAAATCATATAGTTTAATAAAAATCTGCAAAGAGCGGCAACTTCATCTGTACATGCATGTTTCTCAACAACAACCAAAGTTTCTAGTTGGCTCTGGTATCCTAATACTCTGTTCGTTTTCAGAAAGCTTCCAAAAATATTGACCTGACCAATAGGGTATCAACTGTTTTAAATAAAGTATTGATTGAATCGTCTCACATCTTTTGGTGACTTTTTCCTTTCATAAATGGTTCAATAACATTTACATTTTAATTAAAAAATAACTATATATAAAATACAATCATATAAAAATTCGTTTTAATTTCAACAAATACCACAAACACGTATTGAAAAATTTAACTTTCAAATAACTTTAAAAAAACTTGTGACTGATTCATCATGAATAATTTATTTTAGTAAGGTCAAGATAACTGCATTATTATATATTTTGGTTTTAAATAAGATATATTAAACGTTTATCGCAATAAAAAGTTATACCTTGATACTGATTCACTCATTAAATAAAAACTAAATCGAAATTTCAAATAACTTTAAAAAAAACTTGTGACCGATTCATCATGAATAATTTATTTTAGTAAGGTCAAGATAACTGCATTATTATATATTTTGGTTTTAAATAAGATATATTAAACTTTTATCGCAATAAAAAGTTATACCTTGATACTGATTTACTCATTAAATAAAAACTAAACTCATTGGCTCACTTTGAACGGAAAAAACAATATAAAAATGGAATGATACAAAATAGATGTTAAATTCAACATAAATTTCATTTCAGATATGCAAAATTATGAGTTAAGTAGTTCAATTATTATTCCCTCACACGTTAGTTAAAACAATCGAATAATATTGAATTACGAGCCATATTTAGACTCTATATAATATTACAATAGGTAACATTCGCTTTAAGATATCAAATAAAGTCCCTCTATTTACAAACCATCCCATTATTTTAACTTAACAACATAAATAATTACTTTATAGATGTAAATTTCTGTTATGTATTATAAATTTAAGACTTCAATAAGTTATATTCTACTTATGACAAGGGTATTAAATAAAATTTGATACACATTTCATTTCAGACTTGTTAAACAAAACGTTATTCATCATTTGCATACTTAAGTCCTTCTGTTGAGAAGATTTTTTTTTTTATGTGAGGGTATGAATATAGAATTGAAAAATAATAGTTCATTTTCTCTAATATATTACAATAGGCTATAGATGTGAAGTTCTCTATACATTTCAGTTCAGATTTCCATTAGGATCTTACGCACAAGAGCCTTAAGTAAAATCTTAATCTAATATGTGAAAATCAGACCAATAATACGTGTTTTTTATTCAACGTAAAGCTCTACGTTACCTTAGTTTTCTAGACTTTTTATAATACAGTCAATCATCCTATTTATGTAACCATTCATATTCACCTTAGAATACTTTATATTGTTTTCTCTTTAAATGAGCCGTGAGAGTAAATACTATAATGGATGTTACGTTTAAACAATTTGTATAACACAGGGTATACCAACGTTTCTTGTTTATGAAAAATCCATCCAAGTTCAATTTTGCCAATGTCCGTAAGGGAGAGAACTGAGTATCAGGCTTGTCAATTAGTTGAAAATCAGGCCAATAATACGGGTTTTTTATCCAACGTAAAGCTCTATGTTACCTTAGTTTTTACTGGTTGCTAGACTTTTTTATAATACAGTCAATCATCCTACTTATGTAACCATTCATATTCACCTTAGAATACGTTCAATCTTGTGTTGCCTTTTCATATCTAAGAATAATACTTTATATTGTTTTCTCTTTAAATGAGCCGTGAGAAAGTTCAATTTTGTCAGTGTCCGTATGTAGTATAAGGGAGAGAACTGAGTATCAGGCTTGTCAATTAGTTGAAAATCAGACCAATAATACGTGTTTTTGATTCAACTTTATGTCCCTTAATTTCACTGGTTGTTAGACTTTAAATGAAATGTCCGTTCTATGAAACAGTCAAACTCCGTTAGCAACAATATTACATTGGTTATCCATGCTCATACTACTCATATTCACCTTAGAATACGTTCAATTGTGTGCTGCCTTCTCATATCTAAATATAACACTTTCTATTGGTTCCTCTTAAAATGAGCTGTGAGAATAAATACTATAATTTATGTTATGTTTAAATAATTTTTATAAAACAGTGTATACCAAATCAGCCGTTTAAGTATGTACTTCTTTTGCCTACATATATTCGGTTTAATAATAGAAATGAAGCTGTAATAAAAATGATAGTAAAATAAATTAAACTTAGCTAAGTAAGTTAATTTCGTGTTTTTATAAAGGTATTTTTATTAGTATCCACCGTATAGATTTCTAAAGAGAAGACAACCACCAATTAGGGTCACTTTTTAGGTCATTTTTAAATTCTAGTGTATTAAGATTTTACCAAAAGGAAAACACTTATAAGTTACTTTGTAGATGCAGACTGTAACCTTATAATAAAAACTATGTAATGAGAAACCAAAATAGACTCTGTTTTAAGGTTTACTTTTTAAACCTCCTGTAATATATACAAATGCCCAATTTAACATAGTACATAATACGATGACAAGTTTCAATAAAAACTGTTTTTTTATAGCCTCATATTCGATGATTTACAAAAATTAAAATATAAACAGTACAAATATACTTATAATTAATCATCTATAGTCTTTATATTTACGTCCCGGTCAAACTAACTTATTACTGTCGGCTGAGCAGAACGAAAGAAGGATAAACGAGAAAAAAAAATAATTTAATTTCTTATTAGTATAGTGTAAATAAATGCAAGTCTGTAGCATTAATCAAAATAAAAGAAATATAGATTAACAAATAAGCTGACTAAAAGATATTACATTTCCGGTTCAAGTGAGGTCAAGTGATATGATAGTGCACTCGAATAGACTCAAATTAAATAATTTGCTTATCGAATGAAAATATAAACTTTGCATTAAAAGATGTATAAAATATACACACTGTGACCCTATAATAAAAAACCATTTAGTGGGAAACCAAAACTGATTCACCAAGAGTAGTTACTTTTTAGAACTCACTAAAACCTAGTGTCAAACTATGATCCACCTTTTTGATCGCCATGTTGATGGCAAATAAATAATCTATATATAGGGCATTCCTTCCATAATATGGGAATATATGTATAACAATAAGTCTAAACTAAATATATCAGTTTTATTAACTGTGAAACATAAATAAATCGGTCAAAAAATCATATATGAGTAACTCAATTAATAAAATGTATATTTTTAAATTACAATGTTTTTTAATTACGTTCATTCTAATTTTATGGGATTAAAATTTTAGTTTTTTCCATGAACATTTTCTGTGTGACAAACATAGCCAATAAATAACTAAAACACCAATTTTAATTATTCTAAATTTTTACATTTTGGTAAACAAGTACTATGATTAATCGTTTAAGAGCTTTATATCAGGACATCTTCTTTATTATGTATCGTACATATACTTATCATAAATAAAATACTGGATTTATAAGATATAACACGATTTTACACGGTTAAATTTCAGTTTTGCTGAGGCTATAAATATCTAATAAACACGTAAATTATATAGTGATAACAATTATATAAATAACCATAACATAATGGACATACACATATCTAATGGTTTTAAGTTTTTAAATAACTAATAAGTAACTGCGTGTTTCTATATTTTTAGTTAATTTATGCATTTATTTACCTCATAAATGTGAATTAATATAAGACATCTAAATCACAGAAATGTATAAATCCAATCGATTTATTTTAAATGACCAATTAAATTAGTTTCGGATAAGAAAATTAAGGTATTATACAAATGATACACTTCTAGCTTCAAATAAAATTTCAGTCTTATTAGGCTTCATATATTCTGTAAATCTAGTTAGACATTAAATGAACGAAACATTTTTTATTTGTCAATAAGAGGATCCTCATACGTATTCAACTACTTTATTAAAACTTAGCGAAATGATTTAAATGTGAATGACACTCAGTGTTAAGCAGGTTTTTTCCTATTTTGTAAAGATAGTTGGACAGATAAAACAACAATTTTATAATTCCGTTAGTAACTTACTAGTGTATTATTAACTTAATAATAAAGTGAATTGAATGTTACATAGTATGCTACCAGTTCATAAAATGGTCTTTTGCTTATGACTGATTTCAAGTGTAAAATTTATTTTGGTAAACATGATAAAACAAGCACACATGACAAAACTAGGCAGAAAATGTACAAAACAGACAAAACAGATACGACCAACTTAGTTACATTGAACTGGTGTCAGTCCATTTAAAAATATACACCTACGTAAATGTTGTTTTTTGTGTGATCCTTATTAATTGACTTCTTTTAAATTACAAAATAAAAACGACTTAGTAGACTAGAATATACAAGCCATGTAAATATAATACACTTCTGAGATACCCATTATGAGCTTTAACTTACTTTATAGTGTTTCACATATTATTGTTATTAGTCTGTATAACTGATCAAATATTAAATATTTTTTAAATGTACAAAAACGTTCATTTTTCAAATATCTGATATAAATTCATATACAACAATTATATCATACTTGAGCCAAACTATTAAAATTAAAGTTCATCAATATTCTTTTTCTAACTGTAAGGATAATTTATACAATCAGATATTTGGGTAAATAAAACAAAATACGAGATTGTTCTATGCAAGAAAGATATTCTTATTCTTTATTTATTGACAAATTTTTCAGATCTTTATTTACAAACATTGTCCTTGCTCAGACTCTTTGAACTTGTGATTCTTCAACTCCTTTAAGCTCGGCCATTAGTCTGTTGTAGAGATCTTCCCCACACTCCTTGGGACCGATGCTTTCAAACAATTTAATAAATGAGTATTCGTGATTTCTAACTTTGTTGCAAACACAACAATCAGGACAACAAGCAGCTGTTTCTGTATGGTCCCTCTTAAATTTTATATCTTCTACATCCTCAACCATTTCAGCCATTCTTTGAAGTTTTTCTTCAGCTTCTGGACTCCAGCTAGGTTTTGCAAATC
This sequence comes from Stictocephala bisonia, assembly GCA_035578905.1. Taxonomy (NCBI): domain Eukaryota; kingdom Metazoa; phylum Arthropoda; class Insecta; order Hemiptera; family Membracidae; genus Stictocephala; species Stictocephala bisonia. The sequence continues at coordinate 617,256 of JAQJVL010000404.1, read as the reverse complement.
TCAGCTCAAACATGACCATCAGCAAGTTAGCATACATTGTACCTGTGTTATTTTGCTGTCTCCTCCAACTAAATTTTTGTACATTACAAGTTATGTGTTCTGAATAGATAAAGAACATTTAATAAGAATCACATAAATATAATTAAGTATAATTTAATACTGATATGTTTAATGTTTAAGGCTTGAAGATAAATGAAACATATTATTTATCGTAAAATTTCTTTATTCAAAATATTAATATAGTAAAACATAGTTATTTTAAATACATACTATCTATTATTCCATTTTTATATTTTTTTCCGTTCAAAGTGAGCCAATGAGTTTATTTTTTATTTAATGAGTAAATCAGTATCAAGGTATAACATTTTATTGCGATAAACGTTTAATATATCTTATTTAAAACCAAAATATATAATAATGCAGTTATCTTGACCTTACTAAAATAAATTATTCATGATGAATCGGTCACAAGTTTTTTTAAAGTTATTTGAAAGTTCGATTTTTTCAATACGTGTTTGTGATATTTGTTGAAATTAAAACGAATTTTTATATGAATGTATTTTATATATAGTTATTTTTTAATTAAAATGTAAATATTATTGAACCATTTATGAAAGAAAAAAGTCACCAAAAGATGGGAAACGATCCAATCAATACTTTATTTTAAACAGTTGATACCCTATTGGTCAGGTCAATATTTTTGGAAGCTTTCCGAACAGAGTATTAGGATAATAGAGCCAACTAGAAACTTTTGTTGTTGTTGAGAAACATGTTTGTACAGTTTCCGCTCTTTGCAGATTTTTATTAAATTATTTGAATTTTTATATCTGTTTTACTACCAAATATAGAGTATATATTAAAAATAAACATTCAGTCGAATAACGTTAATTAGAGATCGTACGGTAAAAACCAGTATCAAAGTATAGATGATGAAACATTGCATCAGCCAAATTGGACTTGGACAATTGTACACTATACAAATACATCAGTTAGTTTTAAAAAAGACAGTATTTTTTATAGAGTTTTCAGTATCTAACAATTAACATTATTATACTTTATTACTAAATAACATATAAATATTGTGCGACTTATTACTTTAAAAAATACCTGTAATAGAATTTCTAATTACGATTTTTAAATGATAAATTAAATATTATTATAACTTAATCCATGAAAGAATTTAAATATTGTGTTATTTGTGTCAATAAAAAATGTATAGAATAGTATTTTACCTTACGATTTTTAAATACTGAATTAAATATTAAATAAAATATAATATGCTTTTTATTTTCTGTACATCTATTAAATATGTGGTAAAAACCACTTAAATATGGAATCCGAACAACATGTAATAAAAAACAAAGTATCAGGCTAGCAGAAATTAGCAGCAGTCACATAATCAGTTCGCGAGGCAGTCGGACTATCTTACGGAGAGGTCGCCGGGTCACGCTGATTTGATAGTGGCACTTTGTATGCCGTACGCGTCAACTGTAACATTGATAACTCCTACCAGCCTTTGCTCGCCTAATACTAGTACATTAAAATTTAGCTTAAATTAATATATATTAACAAATATACATTTATTATTGTAATACAAAGAAATAACTATAAATGTGTAAGCTGTTTCAAAGATATTCTGATTTATATATAAAAATGAATTGCATTTATCATATTACAACAAAAAGAATGATTTAGTATGAACAATGTACTTCATATAGTATAAATACATGCAATATTGAAATAAAATATGTACACAGAAAAACAAGAATCCTTTTTAATCTGTTTAAATTTATCGCTATAACAATTATTATATTATAACGTGACAAAGAATAAATATCGATGCACTTATTATAGTACACGGATTTATTATAGTATACTACGAATGAAAGCATAAGTTGGCTACACTTTATATAGTATACATTACATGTGAAGGAAAACGAAGTAAAATAATATTACTGTAACACCGAAAAACGCATTTGTATTTATTAAAAAAGAGAAAAAATCATATATATATATATATATATATATATATATATATATATATATATATATATATATATATATATATATATATATATATTATAGTATAATGTAATAATCATATATGTATTTTATATAGTATAATGCAATTATTCGTGTGAGTTAGCAGCACTGTGAAAAAAACAGTTAGTACATTTTATATAATATATAATAATTAATAATAATTTAATAATAATAATAATAATTTATTTATTTCCTCTTTGTAATACAAGCAAGTAAAATACATAACTTGCTTGGAATTAATAACCACCAAATCAAGTATACGGTGGTTATGAAAAAAAAAACAAAAAACAAATGTTACAAATTAATTATAAGTCCACGTAGTCTTCCTTTGCAAATTGCACTTGTCTTCAGCGGCATATGCAGCGCATGCTTATAAATAATATTGCAATATAACAATATAACAATACAACAATATAACAATATAACAACATAACAATATAACAATATAATAATATAACAATATAACAATAAAACAATAAATATTACAATCGAACAACAGCTTTCACTTGTAATTGGACTACTAGTATTTAGTGACCATCCAAAAAGTTTTAATAGATCGATTATTGACTATGATATGTACAACTAACAGTTAAAATTATCTTACAATAGTAAAGAACAGATTAATGTCACATGTATCGTTGAGCCAATTTTTAAGTTTCTTACAAAATATTGATAAATTAAAACTGTTTTTTATTTCAATAGGCAACAGGTTGAAACATTTTGGACCCAAGTAAACAAAAGTTTTAGAGAAGAATGACTTATTAATTCTAGGTCTTACAAAATTCTGTTGGCTGGTACTTCTGGTTGTGTAATGTAGGTTCTCTGTTCCCCTGTTGCCACTTTTTTTATAAAACATTCTTAAAACTTTGAAAATGAATAGGTTTTTTATTGGTAGTATTCTTAAATTTTTAAAATGCAAAGCGGTATTTTCCCTATGACATTTAAACAGTAATATTCGAACAAAATATTTCTGAGTTACAAAGATTTTATTGATTAAGTTTTCGTGAGTCCCTCCCCAGAATTCAATCCCATACTGAAGACGTGATTGAATTAATGAAAAGTACAGTTTTTTTCAATAAATTTTGGCTGCAAAAATTTCTTAAAAAATAAAAAGCGCGAATTGATTTTCTGATTTCAGCGTGTAAATTGTTGATGTGGCTTTTAAAAGTGATTTTGTCGTCCAAATGAATACCCAAATATTTGACTTCTTTCACTTGTTCAACCGATTCACAACTACAGTTGTTGATATTACAGCAAGTATGGTATTTAAAGCTATGATTAAAATTAAAACCGGTTAAATCAAAGTTAACTATTTTGGTTTTCGAGACATTAATTACCATACAGTTTTTCTCACACCATTTCCTCAATAGTGCCAAGTCATGGGTTATGAAATTGGAAATTTCTAGCCAGTCAGTACTTGAATACGTGAAAGATATGTCGTCAGCGAAGGCTATAATTTTACCGCAAAATGGTTCTAACAACAAATCATTTATAAATAAAGAAAATAAATCAGCAGAAATTACACATCCCTGAGGGACACCAATTTTAACTTCTTTTTCACCGCTTAAATTGTTTTTCACACGGACTTGTTGTATTCGATTTTCTAAAAATGTTCGGAACCAATTAAGAGCTGGACCTCTAACTCCTGCAGCCTCTAACTTTACGAGCAGTAGATCATGATTAACTAGATCGAAGGCTTTTTTAAAATCAACAAAAAGAGCAGAAACTTTATTACTACTGTTTAGATTTTCAATAACATTACGTAAAAGAACTTCAATTGCATCTTCAGTGCTCTTGCCTTTTTTGAAACCAAATTGACTTAGAGAAAAAAATGTAGTAGTTTCCAAAAAATTTAATAATCTTGATCTCATTAATTTCTCAAATAATTTAGAAAATATTGAAAGTAAAGCCACTGGTCGATATTGTTCGATAGAATCAGAGTTCCCTTTTTTAAAAATTGGCACAATTACAGCTTTCTTTAACAATTCGGGAAATTTCCCATTTACAAAACTACTATTAATTATTCGAGATAATGGTTCAGAAATTGTATGAATAATACGTTTTAAAAAGTAAACATTAAATTGATCAAAACCAGAAGACTTCTTGTTCTGCATATTTAAAATAACTTTTTCAACTTCATATTTGCTGACATAACTGAGAAATAAAGACTTAGGCTGTACTCTTAAATTAAGATTATCTTGTACATGAAAATTAGATGAATGGTCATTAACAACATTTAAGAAGTAGTCGTAAAAAGTATTTGCAATCTCCTTATCATCAGTTATTTCTTTACCATCTACTACTAACTTATCAACTACTTTATATAAAGAAAAACCGATTTTTTTTAAACAAATTAATACTATATTAAATACGAATTATTAAAAAAATACATTTTATATAGTACTAATGCATCTGGCTCGGTGTAAGTGAAGCGAACCACATCCAACAAACCAACAGATTGTTTTTTTACATCTGGTTTAAATGGTCAGAACAAATTAATACTATATTAAACACAAATTATTGCGCCAATGGTCGAGTTCAGAGATCTTGCCTAGTTCTGTTCTCCTAATACTTAACGACCATTTTAACGTATTTATTGTCTAACGTAAAAGGATAACGAATTTAAATTAATATTACTGTAACACCGAAAAACGCGTTTGTATTTAATATAGTATAATTTAATAATCGTATATGTTAGTATAATATAATAAATTGTTTGAGTTGGTAACACTGAGATATATTTTTGCAATTAATCGTGCGAGTAATTAATAACACTGCGAAAAAACAGTTGGTACATTTTATATAGTATAAAGAGAAACTGATTTTTTTTCGGTTTGAATGTTCAGTAATACTATATTAAATACGAATTATTGTGGAAAAAATACATTTCATATAGTATAAATGCATCGGCTCGGCGTAAGCGAAGCGAGCTACACGCATTCTTCTGCCGCTACTTACGTTACCCTCTCGGGTGTGTCACTGTGCCGCAGTGGTATCGACTCCGTCTCACAAACAGAAGGTTCTAGGATCGATCCCGGCACCGGTCTTTGACACTTTTTGCCAGCATTAAATAAATAAAATACAATTAATTTAATAAATACGGCGTGACGTCAGAAGAAAGAGCGCGAAAACGGCGTGACGTCACACCAAAACAATACTGACCTAGGACAACGTCGCGGGGGGTCCACGTGCTCGTAGTAAACTTGACCTTCAAGGTTAACACGTGGTGATTATCAATGAAAGGTCAACGACCTTTCTGATTATCAGTAGTAAACAATAGTAAACTTGACCTCTGGGGTCAACACGTGGTGATCACGTGGTGATAAATTTGTAAACAATAACAGGACAAAGTTCAAGGTTGTGCTTGAACCACTGATTCTACACTACTCATATTATTATAATTCTATAAACAATTACAGAATTAAAACATATCATAGTTAATTTTACCACTACGTTCTAGAGGTTTTTAAATATTATCATACAGTTCTTTTGTAAACAAAACGCCATTAAATTGACAATATTGAACATACGCATACTTGTCATAGATGAAACATGCAGTTGGTTGGTTCTCAGAAACGATATGGCAACACCGCCTAAAATGTCATCGGACTATTTTGATGTGGTTTACACTAATGGTAGAAATTAATTGGTTTGGTAGGATGAAAGCTTGTTATTAAGGCTTTTAACAAATTTAACAATATACTAAATAAGAAATAAATAATAATGATTAATTGAACTAACCTTTTGAATCTCAACTAATATGAATAATTAGAGACATATACTATGAAACTTGAAGAAACATTGCTAAACTACAAATATTTACACATATAAGCCAACATTGTTTATATGTATTATAGGACCTATATCAGTTACAGAGAACTACTTTTTGGTGGTTATTTTTTCCAGTGTTATTTTTATAACAAACTTGTGTGCCTGCTAGCCATGTTCTTCACTCCAGATCAGACAAACACGAATGTGTATTTTGATTATGCAATGCACACAGACGTGGTAAACATCATCGATGAAGATCCATTTCAGAACGACAGAATACACCACCAACGTTCCCTGTCAAACAGCCCAATTTCCGCTTAATGCAGTTGAATTGATGCGTCTTACTTGTTGGTTTTTGTTTTCATTACTATAATAAATGTGTAATATTCTTTACACTAATTACAATATCCTTATGGTTATCACAGAGTTGTTGATAGCTAAATAATATCGAAGACAACAATAATTCTGTTGTTGTTGTATCCATTGTATAACAAGGAGAATGTAGGTAAGCAGGGCCGCCCAGAGGGGGGGGGGCAAAAGGGGCAAATTGCCCCGGGGCCACACAGACTTAGTTCACAGGGGGGGGGCCACATTTCATGCAACAAAAAGGAAAATACTTAATAATCTACTAGATAAGAAACGATTCAGGCCTGTATCAAAATATCGGTGATATTAGTCCAGATAAGTCTTCCAGTTTTAGTTTTAAAACGCTTAAACTAAACCATTGGTTTTATAGCAACCAGGGAGCCTTTTGGAGCAAGTTGTACACTGGTCTTTAAAGTTTGTCAGCGGTCGACATAATAGTGTGACAGCATACGCTCTGGTTGGTGCGTGACTGCAACTGTACCCCTCGCCAGTTGTCTTGTTTGCGAACAAGTGTAAAGGCATGCAGCTTGTGAACACACCAAAATATAAATTCCAGTTTGCGAACACATAAATATACTTGAGTGGTGTGGACAGTGGGCCACCTCTATGAGATGTCCTGTTTTCGTACACTATTTATATAAAACACGTCAAAAGACCCACAAACTTTACATTTGTATTACTCAAAACTCTGTTTTTGGACGTGTTTAATACAAGGTGGACAAGAACGTTTCTGTATGTTTTATTTTTTAACTTTAATTTCAAAAGTATATACTACTTCAAACAAAATTGTTATACTTGTCTTAATTCAACTCTATCTTGGCTTTTAGTGGTAGGAAAATCAATCGCTTGGTCACGTTATTATCCTTACAAAACCAGTAGTTATGATATATTACTATTATAAACTTAAGATAATACAGCAATTGCGAATTGATTTGTATTTGTAGTGGTTTGTTGATTAAGCTTTTATCCTTATTTTGTATTTTTTCACAAATTCTGTTTATGTAGATAAATAATCTTGATTTTAGTGTTTCGAAAATCCCTTGACTCATCGTAGCAAAATAATAGATCTATATAATGTGAAAACGAGTGATCAGTAACCTGCGGCCTTAAGTATGCAAATCAATAAATTGAAATAAAAAAAGTGGAATCCTAAGAACAACACAATTAAATAAGCAAACAAAATTACAGTAAAAACATTTTAAATCTGTCATTTTAAAAAGGTCGAAAAGTCTTTATGAGAAAAGGTTCTTACAAATTTGGTTTCAAATCCGGTAGTAGGCGGCGGCACTCCGTTCGAACGTGGTAATGTTGCACTCTTTCCCGGCACTGATCAGCTAATTTTTCAATATATGCACTAAATTTAAGAAATAGTAGTCGTATTTCAGTAGTAACTGTGTTTTGCACCCAAAAAACCCACAGGCAAAATATACGATGTTGTAAGAACGTGGCTGGAAGAGTTCAATTAATTGTCATGAAGGGTAGATGGGGGACATCGTCAATCATTAGTTTACTGTCGTCCAGTAAAGAAATATTATGTTATTGTTGTATTTTATAGAGTGATATTTCTGTAATTTAATGCGTTCTTTTGGATTTCCTAGTAAACTACTATAATTATCAATTAATTTAATTTGCTATAATGCATATTCCATTTAAAGATTTTGAGAGAACAAAAAGCTAAAGTTTAGGCCCAGTAATTTATGGTCACGTTTTATTGAAATCAATAAAAATAGACTATAAATGTTTCAATATAGTATTGTAATATACTGCTGAGACCCATCCCCCCACCAAAGCTGGTAAGCGTGCCAACCGGGGGATGGCTCAAAACAAGTCGAGCGATGGGATCACGGGTGGCAGTTGGAGGGTCAAAATAACACTCGGCAGCTGAGCAAAACTAGTTTATTACCAAAAAACCATCATTTAATAAATCAAAACGGCAGAAGGCCACAATATAAAATAGACAGAAGGCCACAATATAAAATTTGCACTTAAATAACTAACAAAACACACAAAAGCTACAAGAACAACAAACTCAACAAATACCAAAGTTAACAATTACATAGCCTATGGCCTATCTGCGGTTGGGCCTGAGACACCCAAAACGTAAGGCAAATTATTAACCATTTAAAAATGACCATTAAGAAACAAATTTAGATAACCCCAAAATAAAAGTGAAAATTTAGAAAACGTCTGGAAAACAACAATTAAACCGGCAATTCAGCCCACATATCCCTTGATTCCACCGGGCCAGGGAGTAAGCCGGAATCCCTGGGCAGCTCCGAATTAAAAGTTAAGCAAAGAACAATAATCCCCTTTTGGTGAAAGTTTAAAAATTAAATAATTTAAAAGAAAATATAACACGGTACCGTAGTAAAAAGTCACTTCAAGACAACTATATCCCCTGACATCAATAATACCAAAACACGAAATAAATAAATAAATAACTAAATCACTAGGCCTAAACATAATAATCAACGATAACATAACTTAACCATAGGGACCTAACAACTATAAAATCTAAAAAGATATAACAACAAATAAAACTAATTAATCAATAACAAGGACTATAAACTACTTAAAAATAAATAACAATAAATATAAATAAAATAAATATTAACACCAAAAAAAAATCTTGGGTATTTTAAAAGCTTTTTTTTTCTTTTTCTTTTTTTTTTTTTAAATTTGAAATATATATCCCTAGCAATGTCCCCATGGCTGTGTTGCATCACTTCTCTAGTTTTAGGCCTAGGCCACATTAAATTGTTCCACCACCATTCTTTTCTTCTTTTTTCTTTATATATTTCACTGGTTTTTATTGTGAATATCAACCATCAAAACCCCCAGCTCAGCCGCCGGGAAACAATGACATAGAACCCACTGACCTGAGGACTGAAGACTCATACCCAAGATGTAGGTTGGGCTGCAGGGTCGTACTTGGTCTCGATACTTGGTCCTCAGGCCAGGCGGGCAGCGCAGATGGTAGAAAATCCCCGGACGGCAGGCCGAGGGTAGAATCGTCCTACTCGAGGACCCTGGACTGAAAGTCCAAACACAGCAATTAAAAACAGTCCAGCCATCACCACCAAAAATACTATACATAACCCCTAATACATGACATGGCAAAACAAAACAGGAACAGACAACATTGTACATGATTAAAGCACACTAGAAAATATAAAAGATCTATTTTTTTTTTAGGTTATGAACAATTACGTTGGAAACTCAGATTTAAGACAAATTACAAATTAACAAATTATAAAAGAATTAATTACGTATATGGACTTAAAAAATGACAAACTGAATACGAGGCTATGGATACATGAGCAATAGGTTATAACATGAAAATCAAAGTGTACAGCTAGGCTAGGTTATTGGCAAAGAACAAAAAATATGGTAAATCGTTAACTACAACTGTAAAAAGGCTCAATAAAACATTATACAGAACTACTATTGACAATAAAGGCAGATATAAAAGCATTAACGGTAATTAAAGGTAAAAATTAACATGGAGCACATGGGTCAAACCTAGGTTAACACATCTAGACAAAGAATATAAATTTAACAAAACCCTGAAAACACAACTAAGCCCGATTAATATTTTCAATGAAACAAAAGTTTTTTCACCAAAAGGGTGATTAAATATTAGAAATTACAAAAGAACACTTACGTTTTGGGAACCTTTCAGCCGGCAACCATGACTTGACAACGCTGCAAAGAACAAGTGAACAGACAGGCCAACTTGACCGAAGCTGCTGGAACACGGAACGAAACGGAACTGGGCCAACGGCTACCAAAGTACGCAAAACGCAGGGCAAAAACGAATCTCAGGCAGCCTGGCAGACAATGACGAAAAAAACGAAACTGTACCGGTCCAAGACCCGGTACAACCTCCCTCTGCAAACCTCAACACACCCAGGCAGGGGAGCAAACTCGGTACCTCAGGGAACCAAGAGAAGACGAAGACCTCCGAAGAGTGGTGTTCCAAGGACGTCCAAGAGAACCTAAGAGGGGAAACCCCTCGAACAGGGAGCAAACTACCCTGACTGTCGGGCCCGACAAGAAAAAAGAGAGAAAGAAGACTCTCTCAGAACAGCCACCTAGGGCGCAGAGGTGATCAATCTCTTTGCCCCAAGAGACCCCCAGGAACACCAACTCCTGGACCAACCGTTCCCCGGAAAGCCTTAAGCTGGGACACATGGGCTTTCCTAAACACCCTGCCTGACTGGGGATCAACCAGCAGAGCAGTCACCGGTGACAAAAACCTATCGATGCGGTGGGGACCAGACCACCGATAGCACAACTTTGCAGCTCTTCGTTCCGCGGCCGAACTGACCGGGTGAGCCTGACAAAGAACCAGATCTCCAACCTGAAAAGGGTTAGGAGTACGACCCTTATCATACCTCCTCCTCACTCTCTCTCTAGCACGTAGCAGGTTGCGCCGAGCAGCCCGCCACGTGGACACTACGTCAGTGGCACCTAGCGTAGGTAGAAGATCCTCTAGCCTCCACAAGTTGGACAAAGGGTTGTTAGGAGGGTAGCCATGTAGAATCTCGAAGGGAGTGGCATTGTGACTCTCATGCTTGGAAGAATTAAAGGCAAGCTGGAGCCAAGAGAGACTCTCATCCCAGGTGTTCTGCTTCTCCGCATGGAAAGTAATAAGGGCAGACCGAAGATTGCGGTTGAACCGCTCTGCATGAGAAGGCTGTGGGTAATACGGAGAGGTAGTCACATGCCTGATACCATTGCCAAAACAGAACCTACGAAACTCGTGTGAAGTAAACTGGCTACCATTGTCGGACACAAGAGTGGAAGGCACACCAAAGTGCTGGAAGAGTTGGGACTGGAGAGCACGGATGGTGAGCTTAGCCGTAGCACTCCGAAGTGGGAAAAGCCAAACGAACTTCGAGAAAGCATCCACACAAACAAGTAGGTAGGAGTTACCTGACTTGCTACGGGGAAAAGGACCCACGTAGTCGATGAACACCTTCTCAAAAGGACGCTCGGCCACCTCAGAAGATAACAACCCTAACCTTGCATTCTGACTAGGCTTGCTGAGAGAGCACAGGTGACAAGCCCGCACTCTGCCAGCAACATCCCGGTCCATGCCCTTCCAGATGAAGTACCTACGAATCTTAGCGATGGTCTTATGAATGCCAAGATGACCGCCCACAAGGGAAGAGTGATAATACTGAAAGACCATCGGTACTAGATGACTAGGCAGCACTACACGGGGTTCACCCCTCTGTCGAGGACGGCAACAGAGTACCCCTTTGGACAGAAAATAGGGAGGGTGGGCACCTCCCTCTTGAAGCTCACCTAAGATGACTGACAGCTCAGGATCTTTCTGCTGATGGGACAGTAGGTCGTCAAAAGCCAGAGGAAAATCCAGAAGAACAGCACCACACTGAGCAACAGCCTCAGTCGGTGGATCACTGGGTTCGTGGTACATGCGGGAAAGAGCATCCGCGATGACATTCTGGGTACCCCTAAGATGTTGAACTCGGAACTTAAAGGCAGAAATTTTGACCACCCAGCGACCAATTTTCCCGAGCTGTCTGGGATGGGCAAGAAGCCAAGACAGTGCCTGATTGTCCGTCTCCAGCAAGAACTCAGCGTGTTCCAAGAAACGCCGAAACTTGTCCGTACCAAAGACAACAGCCAGACACTCTAACTCATAGATGGAAGAAGCTTTCTGTTCCTGGTGAGACAACGTCCTCGAAGCAAAAGCGATGGGCTGCCTGACCCCATCAAACTCCTGAGAAAGAACCGCAGCAATGGCGGAGGAGGAGGCATCAGTCTGAAGAACAAATTCTCTGCTGAAATCAGGCATACGCAGGACAGGAGGTTGCATGATAGCCTCCTTGAGAGCATCAAAGGCAGTCTGCTGAGCTTGGCCCCACACAAAAGGGACACCTTTCTTACGCAGCTCGTTCAACGGGGCAGCAAGCTCGGCCACGTTAGGGATGAAGCGACGGTAAAAATTCACCATCCCCACAAAACGGGCAATCCCCTTGGCATCTCTGGGAGGAGGAAAATCCCGAATGCCCTGGGTCCTCGCAGGATCTATGCAGACGCCTCGAGAAGAGATAAGATGACCCAGAAAAGAGATCTCAGGACGAGCAAAAGTGACTTTCTCTGGATTGACGGTAAGGCCAGCTGATTTGAGGCGACTAAGAACTTCCTCCAGATGTTGCATGTGTTCCCCGAAAGTCTCACTGTAGACAAGAAGATCGTCCAGGTAATTGAAAACAAACTTGAACTTCACATCATGGAAGATGGAATCAAGCAGACGAGTAAGAGTCTGGGCACCCACAGCAAGACCCATAGGAACCCTAGTGAACTGGTAAAGATTCCAGGGAACACAGAAGCTAGTCATAGGCCGTGATTCCTTCTTCAATGGAATCTGATGGTAGGCCTGGTTCAAATCAAAAACACTGAAAAACTTGGCCTTACCGAACCAATCAAACGCAGAATGCAAATCAGGCAGAGGTACCGAGTCAATAGCGACCTTAGCGTTGAGCCTCCGATAATCCATCACAAGCCTAGACTTACCATTAGGCTTGGGCACAAGAAAAGCTGGACTGGCATAAGCAGAACGAGACGGTTCAATCACACCCTTGCTCAGAAGATCTTCAATCATCGCCCTCATAACCTCCATCTTTGGGGGAGCAAGTTTGTACGGATGACTTCTAACTGGCTGAGAATCGGTGAGGTGGATCTCATACTCCAGAAGAGAAGTGACCCCAAGCTCAGCCGTAAGCACATCAGGAAACCGCAAACACAGCCTCCTAATGGCCTCCGCCTGCTCAGGGGGGAGATGACCAACCGGATCCACCTTGGGTTGTTCGGGCTCACAACCCACCTCTCTGACTGCAGGAGGGCAGTCAGAATCACCTACTAGAGGCACCAAAACTCGCCGATTAAACTTGAAAAATATCTGGCGCTTCTGGAGGTCAAGCACCATACCACTCTTAGAAATAAAGTCTGCCCCTAGGATACAAGAAACCGCCAGGTCCTTGGCAACAAGAAAACCCCACCTCCAGGAAAATCCTTCAATTTTAAAATGTAATGAAGCCTTTAGAAGTATGGGTAGAGGAGTTTGGGATGCCGTCCAGCAAGTAATAGAAGAGGGCTCGGTGTGCCTGACAAGTCCTAAGGCGTCAAGGGACTCAAAAAGAGAAAGGCTGATGATACTGCATGCCGAACCAGAATCAAGAAGGGCTCGACACACCGTACCACCAAAAGAAACAAAAACGCCAGGACACACCGAGGTGACCGCACTAAGTCCCAGGGAAGCCATGCCAGCAAGGCCCGAAAAATCCCCGACACTCCTGCTATGGGCACGTGTCAGAGGCAAATGGCCACGGTCAGTCGCAACAACGCGGGGAGCTACTGTGGAGGCAACCCCCCGCGCTGAGCGTTTCCCGCCCCACGACCCCGAGCACGTGGACAGTCACGTCGAATGTGACCAGGTTGGCCACAAGCAAAACACACAACAGGAGGCCGAGAACCACGACCCTCCACTGGCTGACTCACACCTACAGACATAGCCGGTCGACGGGTGGGGAGAGCACGATGACTCTCAGAATCCCGCCCTTGCTGGTCTGAGAACTGCACGCTGCGCGAAACAATGCACAGCTGATGCAGCTCCCGAAAAGTAGAAGGAACACCAGCAAAAACCAATCTGCACCGTTCCTCAGGCGAAATGCCATCCAGGATGACACGAACGGTGTCAGCTTCAGAAAGGGTGAGGCGCAACGCTTGACGAGCTTCCTTGACTGAAGAGACATAGGCTGCCAGAGACTCGCCCCTACCCTGCGACCGATAAAATCTGTCCATGACCATCCTCTCCCTGAGTCGAATGGGAAGAAACGATGAAAGTAACTCTCGATGGAACGAGTCCACCGAGGCATCACTGGCCAAGACAGAACTCAGCAACTCCCCAACGGGACCTCTGCAATAAGGGAAAACCAGACGAAGCAAGTCCCCAGCCTAGACACACTCTCCAAGATCCACGCCCTATCCGATGGTTCCAACCCCGGTGCCCGGTTGACCAGCCTTAAACGGGCAAGCAGATGCCCCAGACGTGCAAGGCGGCAGGCCCGGTCACGACCTACTGGAGGTTCCAACTGCAAATCCTCTAACACCCCTTCCCAATCTTCCACCTTCCGTTTACAAATCCCCAACTCATCACCAACCTCCAGCAGGTCAGACCAATCCACCGCCGTACCCGCGGACAACTGCTCCCGCAGCAACCTCCGGAGATTCAAAACATCCCCTTCCGGAGTCACACCCCGCGACCTCAATTCGAAAATCAACTCCTCCTTGACCAGGAGCGCAACATTCTGCAGATAGGCCATCTCGCAAAACAAAATTCTCAACAATACACAAAAAACGACAACTCCAGGGTCCAAGACGAACTAAACCCTCAGCCTACCGAGCCACTGCCGACCACTCCAATCCACCCATGAAACCCATTCGACAAAGTAACCAAGCGGATTGCCTAGGTTTTTTTTTTTTTTTTTTTTTTTTTTCTTTTAGTTAAATTATTTATTAGGATTTTCAAATTGTTTTGCTTTTTAAATAATTTTTATTTATTATTATTATTTTTTTTTTTTTTTTTTTTTTTTTTTTTTTTTACAATACCAAGACACCTTGACGGTAGGTCGGCCAATCATGACCTACTAACAGGCAAATACCCACCGTCAACAACCAAGTGAGATTTTTTTTTTTTTTTTTTTTTTTTTTTTTTTTTAATAGGCAACCACGCTCTGCTACCAATTGAGACCCATCCCCCCACCAAAGCTGGTAAGCGTGCCAACCGGGGGATGGCTCAAAACAAGTCGAGCGATGGGATCACGGGTGGCAGTTGGAGGGTCAAAATAACACTCGGCAGCTGAGCAAAACTAGTTTATTACCAAAAAACCATCATTTAATAAATCAAAACGGCAGAAGGCCACAATATAAAATAGACAGAAGGCCACAATATAAAATTTGCACTTAAATAACTAACAAAACACACAAAAGCTACAAGAACAACAAACTCAACAAATACCAAAGTTAACAATTACATAGCCTATGGCCTATCTGCGGTTGGGCCTGAGACACCCAAAACGTAAGGCAAATTATTAACCATTTAAAAATGACCATTAAGAAACAAATTTAGATAACCCCAAAATAAAAGTGAAAATTTAGAAAACGTCTGGAAAACAACAATTAAACCGGCAATTCAGCCCACATATCCCTTGATTCCACCGGGCCAGGGAGTAAGCCGGAATCCCTGGGCAGCTCCGAATTAAAAGTTAAGCAAAGAACAATAATCCCCTTTTGGTGAAAGTTTAAAAATTAAATAATTTAAAAGAAAATATAACACGGTACCGTAGTAAAAAGTCACTTCAAGACAACTATATCCCCTGACATCAATAATACCAAAACACGAAATAAATAAATAAATAACTAAATCACTAGGCCTAAACATAATAATCAACGATAACATAACTTAACCATAGGGACCTAACAACTATAAAATCTAAAAAGATATAACAACAAATAAAACTAATTAATCAATAACAAGGACTATAAACTACTTAAAAATAAATAACAATAAATATAAATAAAATAAATATTAACACCAAAAAAAAATCTTGGGTATTTTAAAAGCTTTTTTTTTCTTTTTCTTTTTTTTTTTTAAATTTGAAATATATATCCCTAGCAATGTCCCCATGGCTGTGTTGCATCACTTCTCTAGTTTTAGGCCTAGGCCACATTAAATTGTTCCACCACCATTCTTTTCTTCTTTTTTCTTTATATATTTCACTGGTTTTTATTGTGAATATCAACCATCAAAACCCCCAGCTCAGCCGCCGGGAAACAATGACATAGAACCCACTGACCTGAGGACTGAAGACTCATACCCAAGATGTAGGTTGGGCTGCAGGGTCGTACTTGGTCTCGATACTTGGTCCTCAGGCCAGGCGGGCAGCGCAGATGGTAGAAAATCCCCGGACGGCAGGCCGAGGGTAGAATCGTCCTACTCGAGGACCCTGGACTGAAAGTCCAAACACAGCAATTAAAAACAGTCCAGCCATCACCACCAAAAATACTATACATAACCCCTAATACATGACATGGCAAAACAAAACAGGAACAGACAACATTGTACATGATTAAAGCACACTAGAAAATATAAAAGATCTATTTTTTTTTTAGGTTATGAACAATTACGTTGGAAACTCAGATTTAAGACAAATTACAAATTAACAAATTATAAAAGAATTAATTACGTATATGGACTTAAAAAATGACAAACTGAATACGAGGCTATGGATACATGAGCAATAGGTTATAACATGAAAATCAAAGTGTACAGCTAGGCTAGGTTATTGGCAAAGAACAAAAAATATGGTAAATCGTTAACTACAACTGTAAAAAGGCTCAATAAAACATTATACAGAACTACTATTGACAATAAAGGCAGATATAAAAGCATTAACGGTAATTAAAGGTAAAAATTAACATGGAGCACATGGGTCAAACCTAGGTTAACACATCTAGACAAAGAATATAAATTTAACAAAACCCTGAAAACACAACTAAGCCCGATTAATATTTTCAATGAAACAAAAGTTTTTTCACCAAAAGGGTGATTAAATATTAGAAATTACAAAAGAACACTTACGTTTTGGGAACCTTTCAGCCGGCAACCATGACTTGACAACGCTGCAAAGAACAAGTGAACAGACAGGCCAACTTGACCGAAGCTGCTGGAACACGGAACGAAACGGAACTGGGCCAACGGCTACCAAAGTACGCAAAACGCAGGGCAAAAACGAATCTCAGGCAGCCTGGCAGACAATGACGAAAAAAACGAAACTGTACCGGTCCAAGACCCGGTACACTGCAAAGTAAATTATATATTTTTACAGTATAAAAAGAATAAATTGACGATGAAGCCACTAAATTACAGTATATTTCTAGGTACTTAAATCTGGTAAATATGCATACAACAACATCACCGCTCGCTTACCGGATGTGCAACAATATGTGTGTATGATGCATTACATTCAACTTGCCCTACGCTATCGCGGGAGGAATTGCGTGGCATAATCTTGTCTAAAAATTATAATTTTGTTACGTTCTGTACTATCCGGATTCATCTTCCATCATATTTAACCGGTTAACCAGAGTTTACTGTACATGCATTTTTTTTACTTTCTCTCTACTGTAATGTTTCCTTTGACATTTTAAATTTACTAGTTATTATGTCATGGATGTTCGTAAAGACATTTTACCAATATATTATGACATAAGTCTTAATGAAAAGAGGAGCTCTTAAGTACACCGTTAATAGATAAAACAGCTTCATCATTGTTCAGATTTGTACAACTCCTTTTGAATAATATTTATTTTGTGACATTTAACTTGTTGTAACTCTTTTATTGTCTGGTTTAATTTACCCTGAAACTATAACAGGAACAGGGGTGTATTCTCAACATATTCAGTAGAGTAGTTCTTGATTAAAAACCAATTATGCCCACGTACAGGTTGTTCCCAAACAAATAGCATAATTGATTAATGTTGTCATTCATTAACATAACAAATCTACGACCAATCAAAATAGTTTTCATAATTTTTTTCTGTCACTGACGAACGAGTAAGCCATTTATATTTTTGACAATCATTAATACACATTAATACAGTATTTATTTATTGTTTGTTGCGTGATAAGTGAAATAAACTAAGATTGAACCACTGTACGTGTATTGTTGAGCGGGAGGGTCAATACCACTGTTCGTGAATGGGTGTGTGGGTGTGTCAATACCACTGTCACTGTACGGACGTGTACACTGTGATGTACATCAATGATATAGTATCCAATTTGACAGACATACATTTTATTATGTTTTATGCTGAGAAATGCCTTTTGTGCCTGTGAAATAAAAATTGAATAGTTTTAAAGTTTAGCACAAAGACAAACTAAAATCACGAATATAAACTAGATGTTTTAATGTCCAACATCTATGTATTATGTCCAACATCAATAAGCTACATACCCAGTGGTCTACAACCTGTTTTGAAAACAATAACATAACCTCAACTCTCAGTTGACTGTTTTTAAAGCACTAGATGTTCGCGCTCGCCAAATTATTTTACTTCGTAAACATTCGGCCACTTGCTCTTTAGCTAGCGAAGCCAAGTGGCCTATACAAATTTATTGGCCCCTCCCTCCCTCACCCACAGCTAATATCATTGGCGAGGATGGCTCCTAAACTGGCAATAGAAGAGCTGCTGCGCCCAACTATGCAACTGCCTATGCAACTGACTGTGGCATTGCTTGGTTCGTTATTATTTATTTAATATTAAATAATAGCAGTTTTTTATAAGAGATTGATGTTATTGTAGCGGTAATACTTTTAAAAAGTACATGACAATTAGAAAAACTTACCGGAGCTTCGCAGCTAGCCCTGAGAAAACGTCCATGAACAAGAATCTTAATTACTCGTACAATAGTAATCTAACGAAAGAGATGGTAAGAATACCGTAGAATGTGCTAAAATTAAAATATCTATTATAGTATATTTGACAATCAGAGTAATTAAATTTATTTTAAAGTAAAGCCACATGGTAAACTTTGCCCCGGGGCCACCAAAAGTCTCTGGGTGGCCCTGTAGGTAACTACTATCGTACATTTACAGGGTGGAAAAAATATGGAAACGATTCTACAACAATGTTATTTTTTCTAAAGATGATTTGATAATTAATTTTTTTTATGATTGTGTTCCAATAAGTATAATTTGTTATTAGAATAATTTACTTAAAACCAACCCTTTGAATTCCGGGTATTTTTTTTAAAAATAGCTGCCAAAAATCCTAGCATTTTTATTGTGGTATCTGCCAAAAATCCCAGGCCTATTTTGCCAATTTTGCAGTATTTTACTAAAAAATTTATATTTCGCTTGATTTTTAATAAAACCTCATGGTTTTTTACCACTTTATTCCAAATAAAGTGTACTACAAAAGTACATAAATATAAAATAAGTATTCAAATAAAAACATTTTGTAAAAAAGTACTTACCGAAAAATTGTTTTGCCGAAAACTTTTCACTTTTTGTCCATGAAGGAAGTAGTAAAAAATTAGATATGACAAATATGATTGTATCACCTTGAAGCCCATTTAACAACTTCATAAAATTCCATCACTTTATCACAAAAAATAAAATAGACAATAATAGTTGTCAAGCTGTCAGCTGACCGTCATAGAGATCGACGCGAATTGCAACGCTCAGTTGATTATAGGTTATGAAATAATTCAACGTGCTATATAAAGTTCAGAAATAATTTATACATAGACTATGATTCTTTACGGCCAGCTTAGTATAAAACATGTGTAATTTTATCATAATTTAATATTAGAAAAAAAAAGTTTTTGCGAAGGTTCGTAGATACGGACGTCCGGATTTCTTGCAGATACCCTTCAGGTCCGTATATACGAACCTCGGGATCGGGGTTTAAACAGTGCAGAAATAATATTGTTCAAAATAGTTACTTTTAACTTCAAATGACCGCTACTCTGGAAAGGGTAAACCTTTCG
Source organism: Stictocephala bisonia (assembly GCA_035578905.1). Classification (NCBI taxonomy): domain Eukaryota; kingdom Metazoa; phylum Arthropoda; class Insecta; order Hemiptera; family Membracidae; genus Stictocephala; species Stictocephala bisonia. Next base: position 597,488 of record JAQJVL010000404.1, on the reverse strand, counting down.
AATTCCGGTTTACAACAATAAACTTCTCCTGGATAGACCTTTCATTTTATGCCAAACTCGACCTGGGCTTACGTTGAAGATTTTCACTTAACTCCTCGTGGGCCGTCCCCCTGAAAAGATGAAATTTTGCTAATGGCGTAAAAAATATGTTCCTTGTAACCATGACCATATATAAGATTTCACTTTTACAAGTGAAGTCATACAACAGTTGTGAAAGTGATTCCGTATTTTTTCCCACTCTGTATAGGTACGCTGGTGGGTCAGTACTACTATGAGTATAAAGGATCAATACTAAGGGGTTAGTATCTCCGTATGTGTAGAGGTAGGTAGGTGGGTCTGTACCTTCATACTTTATATGTGGGTTTGTAAGTCAACAACACAATACGTGTATAGGTAGGTAGGTAATTCAGTACCACAGTTCGTGTGTAGGTGGGTGGGTGGTGGGTGGGTCATTACCACCGCACGTGTAGAGTGTTTTTTAACAAATAAAAACTGTTCATTAAGTAATTTTGATGAGGGAAAACTTAGAAACTGTTGATGAATAAGAAATTATTATTTTGAAATACTAAAAACTACTGTAAATGTACAACAAATTTATAATAACAATCTTTATCTTATTTATTCTGCTTAGCTGGAAGATTCTCTTAATTTATAGTTTCAAAGTTAAATGAAAAGAAAATTCTAGTTTACTAAATATATTGTTTTTAATTGGTTCAAGTTGAGATAACTTTCATGGTAGCTTTGATCGGTACGTTGTTTGAATTCCTGTTGCCCTAACTAATGGGATCAGTGTTTGACTTACCAAGTAGTTTACGCTTGGTAAACTATTTACAACAGAATACAAAAACCACATTTAGACTACTAAGTAGCCTACTTGAAGTGAAATTATTGTATTCAAACCTCCAAAGCTCACAAGTGTTTTTAGAGAAATGCAATATTTGAAGGCTCTAGTAAAAGTTATTGTTGAGGAGCTTAAGCAAATATCTTGATAACCTTGATGGTCTTTGTTGCCGGATGCAATAAAACTCGTAAAATCAGATTAATAAGAGAGAACTTTATTATGTATGTACATGTATTCGATTCTGTAAGCAAATAAGGCCTTACGAAATTTCTCAAGCAATGATAAAAATAAGACAGTTTGATTATATTAATTTGTAAGCTTAAAAGCCAATTACATGGGAAAAACATAAGTCGTAAAGAGTTAACTAGGCTCCCCCCTCTGGCCCTAAAAGATCAAGTGACTTTCTGTCACTGAAGAGTCATTAATACATATGAAAGGTATTTATGTTTGTAATTAACTAGGCTCCCCCCTCTGGCCCTAAAAGATCAAGTGACTTTCTGTCACTGAAGAGTCATTAATACATATGAAAGGTGTTTATGTTTGTAATTAACTAGGCTCCCCCCTCTGGCCCTAAAAGATCAAGTGACTTTCTGTCACTGAAGAGTCATTAATACATATGAAAGGTGTTTATGTTTGTAATTAACTAGGCTCCCCCTCTGGTCTTAAAAGATCAATTGACTTTCTGTCACTGAAGAGTCATTATTACATATGAAAGGTGTTTATGTTTGTAATTAACTAGGCTCCCCCCTCTGGTCCTAAAAGATCAAGTGACTTTCTGTCACTGAAGAGTCATTAATACATATGAAAGGTGTTTATGTTTGTAATTAACTAGGCTCCCCCCTCTGGTCCTAAAAGATCAAGTGACTTTCTGTCACTGAAGAGTCATTAATACATATGAAAGGTGTTTATGTTTGTAATTAACTAGGCTCCCCCCTCTGGCCCTAAAAGATCAAGTGACTTTCTGTCACTGAAGAGTCATTAATACATATGAAAGGTGTTTATGTTTGTAATTAACTAGGCTCCCCCCTCTGGTCCTAAAAGATCATGTGACTTTCTGTCACTGAAGAGTCATTAATACATATGAAAGGTGTTTATGTTTGTAATTAACTAGGCTCCCCCCTCTGGCCCTAAAAGATCAATTGACTTTCTGTCACTGAAGAGTCATTAATACATATGAAAGGTGTTTATGTTTGTAATTTTTAAGCTGGTGTAAGCATTGCATAATAATTCTAGTGAGGATTAGAAGCTATCAGATTTTTTTAAATAAAAACAGCCCCTAAAGAAAAGCTAAATATTTGTTCTGTAACACTTAATCGAATTTAAATTTTTAGGTAATGTAAATTTTTATCATGGATGTGCCCTAAGAAAGGACTTTTCAGAATTCCATTGGAATTACCCTCTAAAAGAACACTTCTGTCATACGAGTATAATACCATCATTAAAAAAGCAAAAACCATACTAAATTTTTATTCTGTCGTTTTTAATAGTCCTAGATACTACAGCTGACCTACTAACGTTATATAACGGACGCTTAAGTATCACGAGTGCAGTGAGTAACAAGGTTGACACTCGAATAACGCAGGGCCTTCTCCTAGTTCAAATGAAAGGTTCCTTAGTAATCAAGTTATAATTATTTTCTCTCAAACTTTATGATCCACGAGTGTAGTGATGAAAGAGTTGTTCTCTTGCTTATGATCGGTTGGAATTACTTACTATAAAAGTATACATTTCAAATTACATTAACCACTAATGCTGCAGAGTACCTCAGGTTGTTTAGTAATACGGGTGTGTGCGTGCGTGTAGCTTTGTAAGGCTTGTTATGTAGGAGTATGCATGCATTTGTAGTTTCATGTAGGAGTGTGCGTGTGTGTAGCATTGTAAGGCTTGTTATGTGGGAGTATGCGTGCATTTGTAGTTTCGTAAGGTTTGTTATGTAGGAGTGTGCGTGCGTGTAGCTTTGTAAGGCTTGTCATGTAGGAGTATGCGTGCATTTGCAGTTTCGTAAGGTTTGTTATGTAGGGGTGTGCGTGCGTGTAGCTTTGTAAGACTTGTTATGTGAGAGTATGCGTGCATTTGTAGTTTCGTAAGGTTTGTTATGTAGGAGTGTGCGTGCATGTAGCTTTGTAAGGCTTGTTATGTAGGAGTATGCATGCATTTGTAGTTTCGTGTAGGAGTGTGCATGCGTGTAGCGTTGTAAGGCTTGTTATGTGGGAGTATGCGTGCATTTGTAGTTTCGTAAGATTTGTTATGTAGGAGTATGCGTGCGTGTAGCTTTGTAAGGCTTGTTATGTGGGAGTATGCGTGCATTTGTAGTTTCGTAAGGTTTGTTATGTAGGAGTGTGCATGCGTGTAGCATTGTAAGGCTTGTTAAGTGGGAGTATGCATGCATTTGTAGTTTCGTATGGTTTGTTATGTGGGAGTGTGCGTGCGTGTAGCTTTTTAAGGTTTGGTATGTGGGAGTGTGCGTGCATGTGTAGTTTCGTAAGGGTTCTTGTGTGAGTGTGTGCGTGCATGTAGCTTTGTAAGGCTTGTTATGTAGGAGTATGCATGCATTCGTAGTTTCATGTAGGAGTGTGCGTGCGTGTAGCGTTGTAAGGCTAGTTATGTGGGAGTATGCGTGCATTTGTAGTTTCGTAAGGTTTGTTATGTAGGAGTATGCGTGCGTGTAGCTTTGTAAGGCTTGTTATGTGGGAGTATGCGTGCATTTGTAGTTTCGTAAGGTTTGTTATGTAGGAGTGTGCATGCGTGTAGCATTGTAAGGCTTGTTAAGTGGGAGTATGCATGCATTTGTAGTTTCGTATGGTTTGTTATGTGGGAGTGTGCGTGCATGTGTAGTTTCGTAAGGGTTGTTGTGTGAGTGTGTGCGTGCGTGTATAGTTTTGTAAGGGTTGTTGTGTAGGTGTGTGCGTGCATGTGTAGTTTCGTAATGGTTGTTGTGTGAGTGTGTATGTGCGTGTGTAGTTTCGTATGATTGTGTGTCTGGCCAGTAAGTATTTTGTTACTTATTTCATAATTAATTACCATATATTTCAGTGATTAGTGTTGCGGTTCGCTCTGATAAATTGATTAACTTTTTCCCCTCACAAAGGCCTTTTATGGGGTATATTTTTAAATGCCGGCGTGGTGGCTCAGTAGCTAAGGCTTCGGACTGAGGGCAGGGTCCAAGGTTCAAATCCCCACTGAGCCAACAGTCGGTACTTCACTCGTTGAATAAAGTTGATGCACATGGCTGTAGAGTGTAGGCCAATGTCAACTGGCGAGTGAAGTTTAAAAAAGAAAAAAAATACATTATTACAAACCCTATTTTTACGTAGCACGCAAAGAATTCTCTTATGTAAATTTTATTCACGTTTAAAGCGTAAGAGAACCAAGCCTACAATTGTAAATACCAAATTTAAAATAAAAAAGACGTTGTATTATGTTATTATTTATTAATGTATGTGATTCCACAATTATAAAATATATTGTGTTTTGCATCAGTCAATAGTATTTACTAAGCAAAGTGTTATATATATTATTTCAAAAGTAAAATCTCTGATTATTTTTTTCAAATATTATAACTGAGTATTAATTCTTGCTAATAATTGTTTTTTAGTTTCTCACATTTTTAACTTTCCATACACAAATCACATGTCTTATTATTTATAAATTATAAATCTAGGGTTGTGTCAAGCTGTGTCATAGAATTTAATCCACTAAATCAAGCTGGAAACAGATTAAACAACTCCCGAAGGACTTACTCCCTGTCATGGAAAGCGAGATTGTTTAGCGGCTGGGTTTAATGTATTCATATCTCTACGTTCCCCACTCTATTTTATAGTGAAAGCCATAACAAACGTTCTAATTCTGGTTGATAATATAAACGGAACTTTCCTTGGTTGCTAATAACAGTTTAAAATGAATGAATTAATTTACTAACAAGGAAAATATAGATAGTCTACAATGACAAATAAGAAACATGAATTTGGTGTTGAAATAAGCTTTCAAAACTAAATTCAGATTTCTTATTTTTCATTTAACAACCTATATTATTTTTCTCATTGTGTTAATTTAAAAATGAAATGAAATGCGTCTTTATTTAACCAGGCGAAGTTGGGACTAGAAAGTCCCTTCTTCCACTTAACCTGAAAACAGTTAAAATCAACCATTTAAACATTTCAAACTACATTAACCACTAATGCTGTAGAGTACCTCGGGTTGTTTAGTAATACGGGTGTGTGCGTGCGTGTAGCTTTGTAAGGCTTGTTATGTAGGAGTATGCGTGCATTTGTAGTTTCGTGTAGGAGTGTACGTGTGTGTAGCATTGTAAGGCTTGTTATGTGGGAGTATGCGTGCATTTGTAGTTTCGTAAGGTTTGTTATGTAGGAGTATGCATGCATTTGTAGTTTCGAGTAGGAGTGTGCGTGCGTGTAGCTTTGTAAGACTTGTTATGTGAGAGTATGCGTGCATTTGTAGTTTCGTAAGGTTTGTTATGTAGGAGTGTGCGTGCATGTAGCTTTGTAAGGCTTGTTATGTAGGAGTATGCACGCATTTGTAGTTTCGTGTAGGAGTGTGCGTGCGTGTAGCTTTGTAAGGCTTGTTATGTGGGAGTATGCGTGCATTTGTAGTTTCGTAAGGTTTGTTATGTAGGAGTGTGCATGCGTGTAGCATTGTAAGGCTTGTTAAGTGGGAGTATGCATGAATTTGTAGTTTCGTATGGTTTGTTATGTGGGAGTGTGCGTGCGTGTAGCTTTTTAAGGTTTGGTATGTGGGAGTGTGCGTGCATGTGTAGTTTTGTAAGGGTTGTTGTGTAGGTGTGTGCGTGCATGTGTAGTTTCGTTAGGGTTGTTGTGTGGGTGTGTGCGTGCATGTGTAGTTTCGTAATGGTTGTTGTGTGAGTGTGTATGTGCGTGTGTAGTTTCGTATGATTGTGTGTCTGGGCAGTAAGTATTTTGTTACTTATTTCATAATTAATTACCATATATTTCAGTGATTAGTGTTGCGGTTTGCTCTGATAAACTGATTAACTTTTTCTCCACACAAAGGCCTTTTATGGGGTCTATTTTTAAATGCCGGCGTGGTGGCTCTGTAGCTAAGGCTTCGGATTGAAGGCATTGTTTAAGGTTCAAATCACCATTGAGCCAACGGTCGGTACTTCACTCGTTGAATAAAGTTGATGCACATGGCTGTAGAGTGTAGGCCAATGTCAACTGGCGAGTGAAGTTTAAAAAAGAAAAAAAATACATTATTACAAACACTATTTTTACGTAGCACGCAAAGAATTCTCTTATGTAAATTTTATTCACGTTTAAAGCGTAAGAGAACCAAGCCTATAATTGTTAATACCAAATTTAAAATAAAAAAAAGACGTTGTATTATGTTATTATTTAGTAATGTATTTGATTCCACAATTATAAAATATATTGTGTTTTGCATCAGTCAATAGTATTTACTAAGCAAAGTGTTATATATATATTATTTCAAAATTACAAACTCTGATTATTTTTTTTCAAATATTATAACTGAGTATTAATTCTTGCTAATTGTTTTTTAGTTTCTCACATTTTTAACTTTCCATACACAAATCACATGTCTTATTATTTATAAATTATAAATCTAGGGTTGTGTCAAGCTGTGTCATAGAATTTAATCCACTAAATCAAGCTGGAAACAGATTAAACAACTCCCGAAGGACTTACTCCCTGTCATGGAAAGCGAGATTGTTTAGCGGCTGGGTTTAATGTATTCATATCTCTACGTTCCCCACTCTATTTTATAGTGAAAGCCATAACAAACGTTCTAATTCTGGTTGATAATATAAACGGAACTTTCCTTGGTTGCTAATAACAGTTTAAAATGAATTAATTAATTTACTAACAAGGAAAATATAGATAGTCTACAATGACAAATAAGAAACATGAATTTGGTGTTGAAATAAGCTTTCAAAACTAAATTCAGATTTCTTATTTTTCATTTAACAACCTGTATTATTTTTCTCATTGTGTTAATTTAAAAATGAAATGAAATATGTCTTTATTTAACCAGGCGAAGTTGGGACTAGAAAGTCCCTTCTCCCACTTAACCTGAAAACAGTTATAATCAACCAAGGAAAACTTCAGTGTTCGTGAAGGGAAAGGTTTGTTATAGTTTTGAATGTAAAATAGTGATTGTCATTGAATATTTAATATGAATATAGCCGGCACTGGTGGTGCAGTGCTGTAACCCAGGTACTTGAGGGCAAAGTGTTGTGGAGATTTTAGGCGATTGGTTGATGCAACATAGCGTCCGCTAAATGGTTGCTATCGGCGTGGACACTACTAGAGAAGTCTGGAGAGTCCATGTGGGTGGTAATTATTGTACGGGTGTTGTTGGGGGGAGATAACTGAGTGTTAGGCTTGTCAATTAGCTAAAAGTCGACCTATACTACGTGGTTCTGCGTAAAGCTTTAGGTCCCTTAGTTGTCCTGGCTGTTGGGCTATTAATAAATTGCCCTTTATGAGGAACGGTAAAACTCAGTTAGTAACAAGACTACACTCATTCTCATGTATTATTTCTTAGTTTGGAAATAATGCATATCAGTGTTTATAACAATTGTGTTTCTAATTACCCCTGTCAAATAGCTCAAGATTACTTATAATGAGTAATTTTTTATTTATATTTAAAACAGTACGTAAATAATATTTTTTACCACTAACTGTTTACGCGTAGTTTTCTTGGTGATAAAATAAGTATAAATACAATCGTGTTTTCCTTGATTAAATTAATTGAATAATAAATTACAATAAGAAATTTAGACTTTTTTACATTTTGTTCCTTTAACAGCTAATAATTAATTTTAAAAAATTAAGCGACTCCCATTAATTTACCATTAAAACTTATAAAACCATTAAGGCGGGGCCCTAATCTTGGATTTGAATAAAACTATGCCCAGAATCTTTCTCAGGACTATACTCAACAACTTTCCAAAGTGTCATGGCGGTCAGATGAATGGTGTAGTAATACATAAAGGACAACAGACAGACATACATTTAGTTTCAATACATTTGAACACTAGGTTTGGTAGTAAATACATCTAATTAATAATTAACTACGATTTCATTCAACACAACTAATATGTAACTTATCCATAGAGTTTGGTTGGACATAGTATATTTATGTATATTGCTTATCAGCTTGGGGAAACCGTTGAAAATATCTTACAATTCGTAGTAAAAACTAGTCGATTTTTTACTATGTCTTTAAAAATCGTATGATGAAAATGTCAAATATTTGACTTGTACATTTTTTTAAATATTAAAACAAATAATTTATTGATTGGTTTAATCTTCGAAAAATTCTATATTTAATAAGAACAAATTGGTCGCTAGCGTAGTTGTAGAACTCCTGGTTCTCAGTTCGATCCCAATCCGAGTCATAGAAAATTTTTTAAAGGGTTAGCTTATAACCACCGGCTATTCAGTTGTCATTAGGCCATTAATTAAGGAATGGTTGGCCTAAGTATGTAACAAAGACTACATTTGTCCATCTAAATTCATCACTATCATTCGAAATCCTTATTCACATATATATTTATGATCGGCGTCTCTCAAATAAATAGGTAAGTAAATAAAAACAAATTAAAACTGTTAATTATTAAGACATTAAGAGTCGAGACATTGGTTAAAAAAAGATTTTGTTAGATTGTGATACATTTCCACAATTTTTAATCATTATACATGATTTGTTTTAAATTGTTGGTTCCATTTATAAATTTTCCATCATACATTTTAACAAAATCATTGTTATATGAAAACATAATTGACGTCACTACAATAATGCCAACTCACACATCAAGTGTTGTCAGCATGGACGGACAATACCACCCCGTCAGCTGTCACTGTTATGCAAAAATGCCAACTCACACATCAAGTGTTGTCAGCATGGACGGACAATACCACCCCGTCAGCTGTCACTGTTATGCAATAATGCCAACTCACACATCAAGTGTTGTCAGCATGGACGGACAATACCACCCCGTCAGCTGTCACTGTTATGCAAAAATGCCAACTCACACACCAAGTGTTGTCAGCATGGACGGACAATACCACCCCGTCAGCTGTCACTGTTATGCAATAATGCCAACTCACACATCAAGTGTTGTCAGCATGGACGGACAATACCACCCCGTCAGCTGTCACTGTTATGCAATAATGCCAACTCACACATCAAGTGTTGTCAGCATGGACGGACAATACCACCCCGTCAGCTGTCACTGTTATGCAATAATGCCAACTCACACATCAAGTGTTGTCAGCATGGACGGACAATACCACCCCGTCAGCTGTCACTGTTATGCAATAATTCCAACTCACACATCAAGTGTTGTCAGCATGGACGGACAATACCACCCCGTCAGCTGTCACTGTTATGCAATAATGCCGACTCGCACATCAAGTGTTGTCAGCATGGACGGGCAATACTACCCCGTCAGCTGTCACTGTTATGCAATAATGCCGACTCGCACATCAAGTGTTGTCAGCATGGACGGACAATACCACCCCATCAGCTGTCACTGTTATGCAATAATGCCAACTCAAACATCAAGTGTTGTCAGCATGGACGGACAATATCACCCCGTCAGCTGTCACTGTTATGCAATAATGCCGACTCGCACATCAAGTGTTGTCAGCATGGACGGACAATACCACCCCGTCAGCTGTCACTGTTATGCAATAATGCCGACTCGCACATCAAGTGTTGTCAGCATGGACGGACAATACCACCCCATCAGCTGTCACTGTTATGCAATAATGCCGACTCGCACATCAAGTGTTGTCAGCATGGACGGACAATACCACCCCGTCAGCTGTCACTGTTATGCAATAATGCCGACTCGCACATCAAGTGTTGTCAGCATGGACGGACAATACCACCCCGTCAGCTGTCACTGTTATGCAATAATGCCAACTCACACATCAAGTGTTGTCAGCATGGACGGACAATACCACCCCATCAGCTGTCACTACTCTGTTGTACAATAATGCCAACTCGCACGTCAAGTGTTGTCAGCATGGACGGACAATACCACCCCGTCAGCTGTCACTACTCTGTTGTACAATAATGCCAACTCACACATCAAGTGTTGTCAGCATGGACGGACAATACCACCCCGTCAGCTGTCACTACTCTGTTGTACAATAATGCCAACTCACACATCAAGTGTTGTCAGCATGGACGGACAATACCACCCCATCAGCTGTCACTACTCTGTTGTACAATAATGCCAACTCGCACATCAAGTGTTGTCAGCATGGACGGACAATACCACCCCATCAGCTGTCACTACTCTGTTGTACAATAATGCCAACTCGCACGTCAAGTGTTGTCAGCATGGACGGACAATACCACCCCGTCAGCTGTCACTACTCTGTTGTACAATAATGCCAACTCACACATCAAGTGTTGTCAGCATGGACGGACAATACCACCCCGTCAGCTGTCACTACTCTGTTGTACAATAATGGCAACTTACACGTCAAGTGTTGTCAGCATGGACGGACAATACCACCCCGTCAGCTGTCACTACTCTGTTGTACAATAATAGCAACTTACACGTCAAGTGTTGTCAGCATGGACGGACAATACCACCCCGTCAGCTGTCACTACTCTGTTGTACAATAATAGCAACTCACACGTCAAGTGTTGTCAGCATGGACGGACAATACCACCCAGTCAGTTGTCACTACTCTGTTGTACAATAATGGCAACTTACACGTCAAGTGTTGTCAGCATGGACGGACAATACCACCCCGTCAGCTGTCACTACTCTGTTGTACAATAATGCCAACTCGCACGTCAAGTGTTGTCAGCATGGACGGACAATACCACCCCGTTAGCTGTCACTACTCTGTTATGCAATAATGCCGACTCGCACGTCAAGTGTTGTCAGCATGGACGGACAATACCACCCTGCTAGCTGTCACTACTCTGTTATGCAATAATGCCGACTCGCACGTCAAGTGTTGTCAGCATGGACGGACAATACCACTCCGTCAGCTGTCACTACTCTGTTGTACAATAATTCCAACTCACACGTCAAGTGTTGTCAGCATGGACGGACAATACCTCTCAGTCAGCTGTCACTGTTGTTATTGTGAGAGAGTTCAGATTGGTTGGCAGGTTTGTCAATGTGGGTTAGAATGTTTATAAAAAACATTGAAATATGGTTAATACACTTGTACGTTTCTTCTTTATTCAATATTATATATTTAGTTAAATATATATCCAAAGGAAAATCAAGTTGAAAAAATAATAGTTTAGTGAATATATAGATTAATTTATATCTGAACATAGCTCACTGGTTGGACATATTTATAAATATTATTTAATTATCTAAGTTTATCGAGTTTAATAATCAGTACTACTGCAGTAATGAGATAAGAGATGTTTTATACAACAATAACAACGTAAAATTAAATAATGTGATTCTTTTAATTTGAATTATTTTGTTTGGGCTTTAGTAACTAATTGATATAATTATAGTAATAAGGCGATATGAAATATTGAATTTTCTAAAAAAAAGGTATTCTAGTATTTTAGATGGATAAAATAACTTATGTATCAAATAATATACGTAATATTAGCTCATACTTCTTTGAGGTAAGACATCATTTTACGTTATAAGACGTGATTACTCCTTTGAGGTAATACCTCTTTTATAAATCATATGCGGTGATTGATTACTCCTTTGAGGTGAGACTTTTTTTACGTCATGTGACGTGATTACTCCTTTGAGGTAATACCTCATTTTAAGTCATATAACGTGATTACTCCTCTAAGGTAATACCTCACTTTATACGTCATATGACGTGACTATTACTTTGAGGTGAAACCTATTTTTATGCATCATCTGACGTGATTGCTCCTTTGAGGTAATACCCCATTTTACGTCATATGACGTGACTACTCCTATGAGATGGTATGTCTTTTTAAACATCATAAGACGTGATTACTCATCTGAGGAAGTCCCATTAAAAATATTAGTACACATTAGAACACCTACAAATCACGGTTTCTTGTCATTTTTTATAATTAACCTGTTAATATATTTTAACCGTTAATGTGTTAATCATGCTTTTAAATAACATATTCTCCACCTAAAAAGGATATCCATGTAGGGTTTTTTTCTATACGTTTAAATATGATCTTTTATTTTTTTAGTTACTTTGAAATTACTAGAGCCCAATTAGCCTTCAACTTAAGTGGTGATTGGTTTATGAAACATAAGTTGGTTTCTTATAACTTTCAATTAACAATTGTCATTAAAGTTACTAATAACACAACTGAGCATGACAGTGGAAGAACAATGTTTACAAAACCGGAATCTGACTGGCCATTGTTGATAACATACAACTTATTATGGTTGATACACTTGGAGTTACTAATAACACAACTGAGCATGACAGTGGAGGAATAACGTTCACAAAACCAGGAAACTGACTGGCCATTGTTTATAACATTCAACTTATTATGGTTGATACACTTGGAGTAACTAATAACACAACTGAGCATGACAGTGGAGGAACAATGTTTACAAAACCGGAATCTGACTGGCCATTGTTGATAACATTCAACTTATTATGATTGATACACTTGGAATTACTAATAACACAACTGAGCATGACAGTTGAGGAACAACGTTCACAAAACCAGAATCTGACTGGCCATTGCTGATAACATACAACTTATTGTTACTGATACACTTGGAGTTACTAATAACACAACTGAGCATGACAGTGGAGGAACACCGTTCACAAAACCGGGATCTGACTGGCCATTGTTGATAACATACAACTTATTATGGTTGATACACTTGGAGTTACTAATAACACAACTGAGCATGACAGTGGAGGAACAACGTTCACAAAACCGGGATCTGACTGGCCATTGTTGACAACATACAACTTATTATAGTTGATACACTTGGAGTTACTAATAACACAACTGAGCATGACAGTGGAGGAACACCGTTCACAAAACCGGGATCTGACTGGCCATTGTTGATAACATACAACTTATTATGGTTGATACACTTGGAGTTACTAATAACACAACTGAGCATGACAGTAGAGGAACACCGTTCACAAAACCGGGATCTGACTGGCCATTGTTGATAACATACAACTTATTATTACTGATACACTTGGAGTTACTAATAAAACAACTGAGCATGACAGTGGAGGAACAACGTTCACAAAACCAGAATCTGACTGGCCATTGTTGATAACATACAACTTATTATTACTGATACACTTGGAGTTACTAATAACACAACTGAGCATGACAGTGGAGGAACAACGTTCACAAAACCAGAATCTGACTGGCCATTGTTGATAACATTCAACTTATTATGATTGATACACTTGGAATTACTAATAACACAACTGAGCATGACAGTGGAGGAACAACGTTCACAAAACCGGGATCTGACTGGCCATTGTTGATAACATACAACTTATTATGATTGATACACTTGGAGTTACTAATAACACAACTGTGCATGGCAGTAGAGGAACAACGTTCACAAACCAGAATCTGACTAGCCATTGTTGATAACATACAACTTATTATGGTTGATACACTTGAAGTTACTAATAACACAACTGAGCATGACAGTGGAGGAATAACGTTCACAAAACCGGAATCTGACTGGCCATTGTTGATAACATAAAACTTATTATGGTTGATACACTTGAAGTTACTAATAACACAACTGAGCATGACAGTGGAGGAACAACGTTCACAAAACCGGAATCTGACTGGCCATTGTTGATAACATACAACTTATTATGATTGATACACTTGGAGTTACTAATAACACAACTGAGCATGACAGTTGAGGAACAACGTTCACAAAACCAGAATCTGACTGGCCATTGCTGATAACATACAACTTATTGTTACTGATACACTTGGAGTTACTAATAACACAACTGAGCATGACAGTGGAGGAACACCGTTCACAAAACCGGGATCTGACTGGCCATTGTTGATAACATACAACTTATTATTACTGATACACTTGGAGTTACTAATAACACAACTGAGCATGACAGTGGAGGAACAACGTTCACAAAACCGGGATCTGACTGGCCATTGTTGACAACATACAACTTATTATGGTTGATACACTTGGAGTTACTAATAACACAACTGAGCATGACAGTGGAGGAACACCGTTCACAAAACCGGGATCTGACTGGCCATTGTTGATAACATACAACTTATTATGGTTGATACACTTGGAGTTACTAATAACACAACTGAGCATGACAGTGGAGGAACAACGTTCACAAAACCAGAAACTGACTGGCTATTGTTGATAACATACAACTTACTATGGTTGATACACTTGGAGTTACTAATAACACAACTGAGCATGACAGTTGAGGAACAACGTTCACAAAACCGGAAACTGACTGGCCATTGTTGATAACATACAACTTACTATGGTTGATACACTTGGAGTTACTAATAACACAACTGAGCATGACAGTGGAGGAACAATGTTCACAAAACCGGAATCTGACTGGCCATTGTTGATAACATACAACTTATTATGGTTGATACACTTGGAGTTACTAATAACACAACTGAGCATGACAGTGGAGGAACAACGTTCACAAAACCGGAAACTGACTGGCCATTGTTGATAACATACAACTTATTATGGTTGATACACTTGGAGTTACTAATAACACAACTGAGCGTGACAGTGGAGGAACAATGTTCACAAAACCGGGATCTGACTGGCCATTGTTGATAACATACAACTTATTATTACTGATACACTTGGAGTTACTAATAACACAACTGAGCATGACAGTGGAGGAACAACGTTCACAAAACCGGAAACTGACTGGCCATTGTTGATAACATACAACTTATTATGGTTGATACACTTGGAGTTATTAATAACACAACAGAGCATGACAGTAGAGGAACAACGTTCACAAAACCGGAAACTGACTGGCCATTGTTGATAACATACAACTTATTATGATTGATACACTTGGAGTTACTAATAACACAACTGAGCATGACAGTGGAGGAACAACGTTCACAAAACCAGAAACTGACTGGCTATTGTTGATAACATACAACTTATTATGGTTGATACACTTGGAGTTACTTATAACACAACAGAGCATGACAGTGGAGGAACAACGTTCACAAAACCAGAAACTGACTGGCCATTGTTGATAACATACAACTTATTATGGTTGATACACTTGGAGTTATTAATAACACAACAGAGCATGACAGTAGAGGAACAACGTTCACAAAACCGGAATCTGACTGGCCATTGTTGATAACATAAAACTTATTATGATTGATACACTTGGAGTTACTAATAACACAACTGAGCATGACAGTGGAGGAACACCGTTCACAAAACCAGAAACTGACTGGCCATTGTTGATAACATAAAACTTATTATGGTTGATACACTTGGAGTTACTAATAACACAACTGAGCATGACAGTGGAGGAATAACGTTCACAAAACCGGAAACTGACTGGCCATTGTTGATATCATTCAACTTATTATGGTTGATACACTTGGAGTTACTAATAACACAACTGAGCATGACAGTGGAGGAACACCGTTCACAAAACCGGAAACTGACTGGCCATTGTTGATATCATTCAACTTATTATGGTTGATACACTTGCAGTTCTGTTTATTCGTTTCTTACCCTAATAGTTGGAGGAAATTACAGATATTAGTGCGCATAAAGACGAAAGAATATGATAAGCTGCTTAGTAATGATGATATACTTATGAACTGTCCTAACATCACATCGGATTCAATAAATATTAAGATATTCTGAGTTTATACTTAATCAAAGACTCTGATAGAGTCAATTTCAGTATTATGATAGACATTTCTTTTTATAGATAAAATAATTTTCAAATGATTTTTGATAGATCTTATTTAAGTCCATTTATTCCCTTGGAATATACCAAGATCTTCTGAATCTTAATTTATCAAGACTTTATGTTGAGCATGATTTATTATGAAGTATAATAAGTATCAAATAAATATATCAGCTTGTAAAAATGTTATACATATTTATGTGTTGTTTTACAACATCCAATTCTGTAATAAATGTTTTTACATTTCTGTAACTATTTAAATAATCCATTAAAAAATGCTTAACATATTTATTTCTTTCAAGAATTTAAATATGTATTACGCGGTGTAAATAAAATACAGACACATTTAATTGATGCATAAAATGACAAAGACAATCATGTAAGTACTGTAGCTCAATTGACTCACGTCGTCCGTAAAGATTGTTATGTGATTTTCGGTTATGATTCAACGATGAAACAGTGTTATCTTCGGTGAAATCTCCTATCTGGGACAGTAACTCTTTGATGCTGAAACACAACACAGCATAGGTAGGACATAGGATATGTTTGGTTGTATATAGTTGATAGAATATACTTGGTTTTAGAAAAGAATACATGGGTATTTATGTGCTTTTTAGACGCCTCCCCAATATTGAATTTTTTATCACCAGCGGGTCTATATTTTATGAGAATACACTTTTTATTTCGCGTAATTAACGTTTGCAATAAAAAAAACGAAATACTAAATTTTAGAAAATGCTATTTTTCTATTTATCTCCGTTATTTTTCGTGATTTTTTCATACTTTTTGTTTATTTTTATGTATTTTTTCATGGTGAACACGAATTTCAAAACTACTTTCGTCTACGGCAATTATTTCTCGATATATCACGAAAAAACTGCGTTCTCGGCAATGTGCCTATGGTGCCCATATGAACAATGTTAATGGGAGCTATGACTGGCCACCAAAAATAAATTCGCACGTACTCCTGCAACAGTGACGGCCGGATAGCCATCACGAAGGCCAGGGACTCAAATTTAATGCAAATTATTACGTTTGTTGGGTATATACATGATTGGGATAAATTAAGTTATGTTTGGTTAGGTGGGTAAAAAATGTATTTTTCGGGCCGAAATATTGATTTTATTGAAAAACAAATAAATATTCTTTTTCAGCATTAAAAATAATTAAAATAAAGAAACGTTGTTGAAAATTCTAATTCTTAAAAATTAGGTTTTTTCCCTTTCACATAAAAAATTAGTTTTTCAATTTTTCGGTAAAAACCGTTTACCGAAGTTTACCGTGGCTAAAATCGACCTCCTCAAGAATTATAAACCCATATTTCAGCACTCTTTCAAAAAGAAATCGCATTTTTTTAGGCGTCTAGAAAATTCATAGTTACCGAATACATTTTGTTAATGTTTCATCAAATTTATTTAAAAAGTGATTTAGCCGGTCAAGACATCATCATTAACAGCCAAAAGTTAGACACAAGCGAAGTTTAGCAGTTTGTTTTAAAATCCTCTAAGTGGAAACAGATTTATACAAATTTGTATTGCAGAATAGGAAATTTTAAAATATCCTTATGTTTATATAAGCTGTACTATGTATCTCTTTAGTCGTCATTTTACTGCATATTTTAATTTGTTGCTGCTCATATGATTTATAAATAATCGTTAATTTTAATAAACATTTGAACATGTAAACACCTCTTAAAGATCTTTTGTTTGAAATATAATTTTATTTTATTTGTTAAAAGATTTATTCTGTGTTTGATAAATAAATTTTAGACTTCGTTGAAATATTTTAAGTGGATTTTTGTTTTGACTGTTTGCATGTTACTGTAGAGCTCGCTCAGAGGCAAACTTACCAACAAGGATCATAAACAAACTTTTCTAAGTTACTCGTTGGGAAAGTTTTTGGAACCAACAGCAATCTTTCTTTCTGCTTTGACGTAGATGTAAAACTCAACTACCCTCCTTTATACTTTATAGTTTTTAAGACTTGGATAAAAGTACTTTTCTTTTTAAAATTAGACCTGTAATGTTGAACATATCCTAAAATAATAATATATGTGGTATATTATAGTAAGATATAACTACTTCAAATATTGCTCAGTTGGCTTTGGCTATTTGTTAAAACATGATTATCATACAGCAAAAATATACAATCAGTTTATAGTACACCATGGTTTTTTTCATACTGTATTCAACCTACCATTTGGCACTAACTACTTTTTCAAAATTAAATCTTTTTCTGGTTATTACAGGACAAAACGAAATTGTTTATTTTAATTATTCAATTAAACTTCTATTTGAAAACCCACGTAATTCATCTAAAGCTATGTAATTTCAAGGTCAGCTATTTACTAATCAAGTTCACCTATTCAAAAAATTTACTCAATAAAGAACTCAAAGAAGAAACTGAATATTCAACTTATTTCATGCATTAATCTAACAATGTCCTTCCGTGTTACTAATCTTTAGATGTTAACATGTTTAGTAAAATTATTTTATTTAAAAAAGCAACGTAAAAGCTACATCAACTTTTATCATCCACGTGCTGATCTCTTAGAGTCCTGAAACATTCATTTCATATGGCTTGAAAAATGTCTTTAGGCTGACAAGTATAAAATAGTGACACAGTAGACAACATCTCTTGATAGCTTAGTGGTTACCACTTCTGCTTCATATGCAGGGGGTCATGGGTTCAAATCCCGGGAAGTTCATTAAAAATTTGCTTGATGGGTTTGGACCGTTGTTCCATAACAACGTTTGAACAATAAGTTTAAAATTCCACTGAAGTAGTTTGACATAAAACAAATCTAATCAAATAATTCTAAAATATACCATTACACAAAAATGTAGTATGCAACTACCAAATGACGAATACCAAAATAAAAGGAAAAGAAGAGAAAATATTTAAATTGGATTTAAAAAATAAAAATTACTAATATTTAAAGAAAAAATTACTTGTTTATTAGTGTTTAAATATTGATCTACCATCACAGAGCTAAATCCAGGTTTCTTAAAAATTCAACATTTGCTTCTCCGATTGAATAAAGACGAGCTGATCCCCCTTAAAAAGAGTGGAATTAGCAATTATTAACTATGAGATTCATAGTTTGAATTTTAGCTCCACAATCACATGACTGATTATTTTCCATTATCAACTTATATTTCCAGTAGTCACATCTTCCCTCATCCCTGCGAAAGCAGCTAAACATAGTTTACTCCTTACGAGGAAGCTCCATTCCCCTAATGACAGTCGTAGAGTCTGATGCTAGAAATTTCATGAAATTTTTAAATTAACTTTGAAAACAGTCGAAGAAACGGTTTTCCTGATTTGTATCACCCAGCATGCTGTGTGATATCTTGCAAAATGGGGAGATTCAGTGGATAAGTACTTTTAAACTCTGAAAAATTACATTGAAAAGAAACAAACAAAAACCCATATATTTAGTAAAAATTTAACATAATAAGCATTATAAAACAACTTTCCAGGGATGGGCGTTGTATGTCTTGTGTTGATATGCTGCCTTTTGGCTCCTACAATTTTTGCAAGACCGGAAGGAGCTCACGAAGACGCTTGCGAGACGATGGACCCTGGTCACAACGCCGTGCCCCAGACAGGTCCTTGCCCCTACACTCTGACCATGGACACTCACAAGATCAACAGTGACGGTTGTGTGTACTTTACTATCAGAGCTAAGCCCCCTAACACCTTCGCGGGGTTCATGGTCCAAGCCCGAGGGGAGAGGGAGGAAAGACCTGTCGGCGTCTTCACGGAGGGTGAGGACATCAAACTGATGGAGTGTTTTGGAGAACCTGACGTAAGATTTGATATATTTAACCTTAGTACTTTATGTTTTGAAAATGTTTCTCTTCTGATGGAAATAATATATTGAATGAAACACGTTTTTTCGATTCTAGAAGTTACAGAAATATTGTAAACACCGGAGACATTTATTTAGAATTTACATAACTTCTTAAGGCCCACCCTTCGGAGATATTAAAGCTTAATGTACTGCTTAAATTCCACCTTCCCACACTTTGAAGCATATCGAATAGACATGACTTCTTAGGGCGCATCCAATCATCTTTTGGAGACAATCATACGGAATAGGCATGACTCATTAGAACCATCTACCCACCCTTATAGGTGCTTATTAATGAGTTAACATGACTTATAGTGAATTGGGGAATAATTGTGTAAATTGCAGCTACTTGAACCAATGAAAATCACACATTTATTGGTTACTAGAGTGAAAGTTTATTTATATATATTTAAATAGGGCGTTAAATTTTACTTTCCGATTTCTATTACCTTGCACTGTACGTATATAGCTTTTTATACCATTTATATAGTCAAATTAATTTATTATAGTATATATTAACTACAGCTTGGCAAGGAAACTATTGCTATTAGTCATCATGACTTAGACGTCTTTTCTTTTTTTCAATGTAAGCCATAGAGATCAGTCATACGATCTATAAACATAATGTAGCTTAATAGTATATTTCATAACAAGAGTGGAAAGTGGGGTTTTGCATGTTCGAGACCATATGTTTGAAGTTCGAGACTTGTCGAGCACTTCAAATGGTCGAGAACATACAAAACACTTTCACTCGAGTTTTGAATGATACTTTTCACTACACTACGGAATAAAAACAGGTGTTGTTGACTGTGGAAAATTTTCGGTTGTAAACAATGTTACTTTCGGTAGTAAACAATAGACTGCTGTTGAAAATATGATGTTTCGCAGGTTGTAAACACATAACGAAAACAGCTGAACTCATAGTAGTGTAGTGAAAAGATATTTGTAGATATTTTCACTACACTACTATGAGTTTAGCTGTTTTCGTTATGTGTTTACAACCTGCGAAACATCATATTTTCAACAGCTGTCTATTGTTTACTACCGAAAGTAACATTGTTTACAATCGAAAATTTTCCACAGTCAACAACACCTGTTTTTATTCCGTAGTGTAGTGAAAAGTATCGTTCAAAACTCGAGTGAAAGTGTTTTGTATGTTCTCGACCATTTGAAGTGCTCGACAAGTCTTGAACTTCAAACATATGGTCTCGAACATGCAAAACCCCACTTTCCACGCTTGTTATGAAATATACTATTGTACTAACTTTGGTAAAAACTAATTTTATCAAGCATTTAATTGCATGCTACTCATTAATAGGTAATCAGTACAACTTATTTACTTATAAATACACAATTTATAATTTTACTACAGTCTTTTTCTATATAAAAAACATAATGGTTACTTGAGAAAAGTATACGTATGAAGTTGAATGTATATGGAACTCTTATCGTTGTTATGTATAGATAAAGGCCTGATATAAGTAACGTCTTCCATTTAACTATACGTGATATCAGTGTTTACATAGCACAACTTAATGAAAATGTAATACGTATATATAAAATATATTACTAATAAACTTAAAAAAGATATTTATGGTTAGTAACTAATATATAAAGCAGATAAAAGTTGACTATATATTTAAAATCATCAAAACGTGTTTTTATAACAACTACATGACAATCATTACTTAAACCTTTATTATAAACAAAAAATATTGTTTATAACTAAAAATGCTTAATTTTTAATACATATTATGGTAATGTTTCTATAAATATTAAATTAATATTTTTCACTCATGAACGCAGTGTAAATGAATAAAACAATTAATTGTTATATGTAACTGCACCAATAACTTGACTATACCTGTTTAAAATATGATGATTTTTAACATAATTTGAATCTACATTTTCTGGTGGCAACCGCGTCAAGGTACTATCTTTTACAAGATAACCTGACGTTTCGCCCATACTGTGATATGGCATCCTCAGTGGTTTCTCTGAGACCACTGAGGTGCCAGAGAAACTACTGACGATGCCACATCACAGTATGGGCGAAACGTCTGGTTATCTTGTAAATATTGTAGATAGTACCTTGACGCGGTTGTCACCGGAAAATGTAGATTCTAGTTATGACACCGGCCACTTAAGCCTAAGTTCTAAGATTTAATATGATGTGTATATTTGTAAATAACATATTATTGATGTGTAAAAGAACATATTACATCATCATATTGTGTAATTTGTTCTTTTTTTACTGTTATTAAAATGTGTGAAAATCACCTTAATTGTGTACCTTTCAGAATACAGCAACCCATCCGAACAATAACCCAAAAACTGAAGTGACGATGCGCTGGGTTCCCAATAACGGATATGCGGGGACTGTCATATTCCAGTGAGTACAACTATATTGCAAAGAAAATAACATATAAAAATAATTTAATATGACAAAAATTTCTATTATGGATAGAACATTTCCGGATAAGACATTATTTGATATTATTATAACTTAAATACAAATACCAAACCTACTTAAAATTTACTATTTAATAGATAGTGTACAAATATACACAGATAAGACTGAAACAGAGGTCACTTCCAGTTGTGTGCTATATGTGAGTCGAATTAGTCTATTGAGTAGTTATTTCTCTAGTTTCACATGCAGTGGCAGGGCTAGAACCTTGTCAGTCCCTCCTTTATTACCCTAAAAACCTCAAAGATAAACGTTGTAATTATTACTATAGTATATACTATACTATATACTATACTATATACTATACTATAAAGTAGAAAAGTTGTAATTCCTAGGGCTGCTATTTATAACAATGTTATAATAAAAACAATAACTGAGCACCCTTAAATAGTTTTTTTATTAAATAACCACGACCGGTTTCGGTATTTATGCCATCTTCATAGGTGAATATGTGTTTACAAAACAAATAAAATTAAGTAAATAATTATCATAAAGGAAACATTTGTTAAGTTAGTAAATATTTTTGTTTTGGTGGTTAGTTGTCATTGTGTGTGTTGTTTCTTATATGTATAATTGTTTCGAATATTGGGTTTCTTTTTTGTGTTAACATGGTGTTGATTATATTATTGGGATTTTCTTTGTTGTGTTTATAAATGTCAAGTTCTTCTTGAGAATCTAGTTTTTTTGCTTTTTGAACCGAATTTTATAAAGATATACATTAGTTGATACATATATATCTATATTGGCCTCTTAGGCATACACTGTCGTCATGAGAAAGTGAACTGTTTCTTTTTCTGTTCCTCTTTGGTATATACTGTACAGAGAGCAAATAAACTAATTTAAGTAATGGAATTTTAAGTGAAATAGAGGTTGAATATGCATTTAATTGTGCTCAGTATCATCTTATAAATTTTGGGTAGTAAAATGTTCCGTTACTCTGAATTTCTGGCGATATTGCAACTCCTCGGTGCTAAAAGACAAATAAAGAATAAGATGGATGTTTCTGACCATCAACTACAAACTACATATAATATAGAGATAGTTTCTACATAAGAATAATTATCATCCTTTTTATTAATTTAGATATAAGTTAAGGTTGTTTACAATAATATTGATTAACTATATAGCTAGTTTTGGGACAACTATATAGCTAGTTTTGGAACAACTATATAGCTAGTTTTGGAACAACTATTTAGCTAGTTTTGGAACAGCTATAAGCTAGTTTTGGAACAACTATATAGCTAGTTTTGGAACAACTATATAGCTAGTTTTGGAACAACTATATAGCTAGTTTTGGAACAACTATATAGCTAGTTTTGGAACAACTATTTAGCTAGTTTTGGAACAACTATTTAGCTAGTTTTGGAACAACTATATAGCTAGTTTTGGAACAACTATATAGCTAGTTTTGGAACAACTATATAGCTAGTTTTGGAACAACTATATAGCTAGTTTTGGAACAACTATTTAGCTAGTTTTGGAACAACTATATAGCTAGTTTTGGAACAACTATATAGCTATTTTTGGAACAACTATATAGCTAGTTTTGGAACAACTATATAGCTAGTTTTGGAACAACTATATAGCTAGTTTTGGAACAACTATATAGCTAGTTTTGGAACAACTATTTAGCTAGTTTTGGAACAACTATATAGCTAGTTTTGGAACAACTATATAGCTAGTTTTGGAACAACTATATAGCTAGTTTTGGAACAACTATATAGCTAGTTTTGGAACAGCTATAAGCTAGTTTTGGAACAACTATATAGCTAGTTTTGGAACAACTATATAGCTAGTTTTGGAACAACTATATAGCTAGTTTTGGAACAACTATATAGCTAGTTTTGGAACAACTATATAGCTAGTTTTGGAACAACTATATAGCTAGTTTTGGAACAACTATATAGCTAGTTTTGGAACAACTATTTAGCTAGTTTTGGAACAACTATATAGCTAGTTTTGGAACAACTATATAGCTAGTTTTGGAACAACTATATAGCTAGTTTTTGAACAACTATATAGCTATTTTTGGAACAACTATATAGCTAGTTTTGGAACAACTATATAGCTAGTTTTGGAACAACTATATAGCTAGTTTTGGAACAACTATTTAGCTAGTTTTGGAACAACTATATAGCTAGTTTTGGAACAACTATATAGCTAGTTTTGGAACAACTATTTAGCTAGTTTTGGAACAACTATATAGCTAGTTTTGGAACAACTATATAGCTAGTTTTGGAACAACTATATAGCTAGTTTTGGAACAACTATATAGCTAGTTTTGGAACAACTATATAGCTAGTTTTGGAACAACTATATAGCTAGTTTTGGAACAACTATATAGCTAGTTTTGGAACTTTATAATTTGAATTGACTATAACCCTTTTACACTCATTGATTCAATATTTTCTTTATGTTTTCTAACATTTTCAGTGCTACGGTGGCTAAAACCAAGAAGGAGTATTGGGTGAAACAAAAGGCAAAACCTCTCCAAGTCATCAAAGCCAAACACTAACTTCCGTAAGTGATTTGTTTGAAGAGACACTAAAAAACTCTTACTTTTTTGGTTATCTTGGTAAACAAGCTCTTTATTCAAAACAGTTTACTATAAAAAGACGCAAAACAGAACACTGGTGTAATGATGTGTCAAGTGCTTATTTATTAGTTTATTCCACTCTGAAAAATTCAACATTTTAAAACTTTGTACTAATAAAGTAACTAATATTTCTTTTAGAATGAATGTGTAACCCGTAGTGTGTTTCCGGGTTTAATATTTTTTAATGTTGATTATTAATATATTAAAATATTTTAATAAATAAATATCAAGATCGCCAAATAACTGATTGGCAAAGGATGAAATAGCAAGAAATAAGAACTAACTTGAGTTGGTCTTTTCGTCTTGAATGAGATGTCCTTTTCTGGCCCAATCTAGTTAACATGAATCGTGAAGGAAATTAGATAACCATAAACATTGTCTATAGAAACAAACATACTTTTCAAGGCAGTGTATTTGCTGTAGGCGCATGCCTGTGCTGCCATATAACGGTGATTGGTTTCAAACAAACACTTCGACAATTTTTTGGCACACTATTATTTCTTTATTTTATTTTCACATGCTTAATAAGAGAATTTAATTAAATTATAATGTAGGATAAATGTTGACTGTTGCATTAACACTCCTTAATAGAAACATAAAATCAACCACTTAAAATACACAATAAATCAATACACGAGGATACAATCACATAATCCTCAGAATACAAACACACAGCAAATAAATGGTTCCAAAGAATTGGCACAAACTTCCCCCATATTAAACACTTAACATCAAAACTTTAAAAATTACCAGTTTGATTCCCAAATATTGTTTTGCCACATCTCAAAAACTAATCAAGTAACAGACATGTGGTTTTTACTAAAATATTTTTAATTGTAATTTACATATTTTATGAAAATATAATCAACATTTTTAGAGCCGTTTTTGAGAAAATTCCATTTTAGAGTGTTTTTTCCCATAAAAACTTTAAAATATATAATTAAAAAAATGTGAAAAACCGGACTAGAAATATTGGCTAAATACACTTCACGCCAAATTTCATAAAAATGAATCCATCCATTTGGTATCCAGCAAAGAGCACATAAACACAGAGAGACGCACGTACGGACAAACATCCAATTTGTTTTTCAAAAAAACACTTTTTTGGGTTCAGGGGACCTAAAAATGGATTTTTAGACCAAATTGTAAAACATATTTTTTGGACGTAAAAAAATTGTTGTTTACGATCACAATACTATGCTAACGCATATGGAGAAAGTAACAAAAATAATCCGTGAAATAATATATGGATAGTTGTTAAAAATTTCTTTTTTAATATTTCTCGTATTTAGAGAGTCGTTACATGAATATAATATTTCGTTTAGTAACATTATGATCCAGAACAAAGGTGTAACGAGTGTGCTAATGTTCGAGCGAAACGTACATTAACTAGAGCGTTCTTCTACTGTTGAAGTTGGGAACTCTAAAGCAGAGAAACCTCAAGCTGGCAGCATAACTCATAAACGTCCGCTCAGTGGTTTCCATTAGCGTGAACACTACTAGAGAGGTCTGGGGTGTCCATGTTGGATGGTAGTCAAGGCTCAGATGTTGTGTAGGATAGAGAACTGAGTGTCCGAGTTAGCTGAAAATCAGACCAACACTTCGTGGTTCTGATTCCACGTAAAGCTGTAGGTCCCTTAGTTCTAGTTGGCTATTGGGCTATTAATAAATAGCTCTATCTGAGGAACAGTCGACCTTAGTTAGTAATAATGACTACACTCACTCATTTACACTCATCACACTCAATCGTCCCTCATATTCACCCATATCTTGACCATATGTGTTCTAACAATGAATAACTCACTCAATCATACACCAGTCCATGTAAAAACATTTCATCTATCATAGATATCCTCAGGCTCAGACTTTCAAACATAAACAGTTCAAGCAACTCTCCGTAAGGAATTAAATATAAAGATAAGGATGAATAGTTATTAGAGATATTTAAGGAATCTCTTTTGTACTAGTTCTATAGCATCTTTGTAGATAGCATGAGAAGGAGTTCATACAACTACAGATCTCTCAAGCTTCGACTTGAGAGATCTACTTTATTATATTACTTGGCCAGTTTGATAAATATCACATCAATTTGAGTTGTCATGTCCAAGCCAGAGGAAACTTAATTTGTAAAATTCAACAAGACTGTGCTTACAAACAAACAAAGAATAAATCCATGCTGGTTTTAAGAAATGTATATTTCATTATTTCAGCTATTTATTCTCACTGCAGCGTGTGTTGAAGAGACTCAGAGAGGGGTGAAGAGAGATAGAGGGAGACAGCTGGCGCGCTACCTGTGAAAAAAGAAGAACTAATTTCACCGAATAGGATAACCAGTTTCACGGGACCTACATGAGTGGACAGTCTTCTTTTTTCTACAGTCAATGCTATAATTTGAGAAATATGTGCGTGATATAACTGACTAATGTTAGTATATGATGGTATAGTCACCCCCTCAGTCTCTAAGTGATCATCTAAATCGTGAGGAATACTGATTTCTATGTGTAAAAGGTAATGTATCTGAGAGGTGGATGAACTTATATTTGGTGTTTGACTCAATAGATCAAATTACTAATCAGGTAATGTATGCCAGTAACCAACGAGAAAACGTCCATACATTTGTTTCTATCCGGCGTAGCGTGAACTCCTCGTCAGCCTTCCCCATGAACGTGTGAGTAACAACCATGAGTAGTCCCAGATGAAGTCAAGACACATTGACGTTCATCTTAGTCAAGCTGCAAATGTCGAGTGATGTAATGAAATCCATCAACTTCAATGTACAACCCCACGTGGAAGTGGTGGAGTGTGTGAGTTAGAGGACTGCCAATTGACGTCACACTTATGTATAAGGGCTGTCGGACGTCATATAGGTCATAAGAGAAGAGGCATTAAAATTTATTAAAATTAATTTGACGAATCTCCTTATTTGACTTCAGAGCCTCCTATAGCAAGTGCTCGAACCACGAGGAGATTTTGACTGTTGTGGCCAATAAGGCGTTGACTAATAAGCCAGCGTAACCATAACACCACTTTAACGCCTTGGCACATTTCAGTTCTTTCTGTCTAGTAACAATCTTATTTGAGTATGTGAATTTATGTGTAAATATTGTATTATTGTGTATTTTCTTATTGTTTATATCGTCTTTTACATTCGTAACTATCTTGTTTATAGATTGCTGTACAGTGCCAGACGCAGCTTGCTCTTGGCAACATCTTGCGTCATAGCAACACTAAATCGCCTCAAAGCGCGCTCATGTAGTCTAAAGCGAGTATAGCACCTCGAGACGTACAGAGATATTCCAAGATGCCTTCTAACTACCAACCCAACAGAAATAAATACTACAGACGGCCAAGAGAGCTGAGATTAGTGCCACAGAAGAGTCGTTGGCCGAACTGGAAACAACTAAAGGACACAGTCAATACTATTATATATTTTGTTTCTTTATCCAAGTATATTTTGTATACTTTTTTTCTTATTTTATATAATGCTTATTTCAAATATTTGTTAAGAAGCGAAAAGTATTCTATAAACTTTATGGTATAGTAAAATTTCTTTGTCAGCTTAGATTTAGTATATTTTCAATTTAGTTAATCTTCACCTTATTTATAATATGTTATTGGCTTTTATTATAATGTTGTACTTTTGGACTATCACTAGAATTTAGTTACTTTTAGTTTTATGCACAAACATTTTTATTTAATTTTTTATTTTAAATGACTCAATTTTGTTCTTATTTTATCGTATTTAAGACAATTCATAAATAATAATTAAATCGAGTATGTTGTATGTTTTACTTTAAATACTTGTAAAAGTAACTGATTAATATTAAATTAAAACCTTAACATATAACTGAATTATTATTTTTATTATTTCGTTACTATCGTTATTTTATTTTCATTATACATTATTGTTTAGACACATTATATGTTAGTGTTTTGAAGATAAGAATGGATCGTTTAGAAATAGTTTACGAAACGTTGAATACAGAATTTTTTTTACAAAAGTCTGTTTAAGCTTATTCGAGCAAGAAGAAGTTTATTCTGTGTACGAATATTGTGTGTGTAGTTCAGTCAGATTACGTAGGTTGCTAATGAAGCCTTGCTGCTCGCTGATCGCGGCGTCTCGCAATTTGGGATGACTGTCTCCCCTTTCCCCGTCACTCCCCTCCAACATTTATTATTCACATATTTCTCCTTGACTTGCTGAAGAACCCCAACTTAAATTACCAATCACACTTGTCACACTGATGAATTCATTTTTCTGAAACATGTTTAACTTAAGTTCCTTTTGATATTATTTTTATACAGGAAACTTAGCTGAAAGAATTAGTTGTATTGTATATACTATATGCAGTATGTACTAATGCTGTACCTCTTATATTGAAAATAAATGTATCAATATGTACTACCTTGAGTTAAACAGTTAACGAACTACAGGTTTGGCTACCGCTTGTATGGCTACCGCTTGTATGGCTACCGCTTGTTTGGCTACCGCTTGTATGGCTACCGCTTGTATGGCTACCGCTTGTATGGCTACCGCTTGTATGGCTACCGCTTGTATGGCTACCGCTTGTATGGCTACCGCTTGTATGGCTACCGCTTGTATGGCTACCGCTTGTTTGGCTACCGCTTGTTTGGCTACCGCTCGTATTCGTTATACGTAAAGTTATCAATAAATTGCATGGTTAGGAAAACGTAATCCAAAAGTCAAATTTTACAATGCAATGTAATTGTTAAAAGTAATAAATTGAGTTTTCGTAGATTATAAACTGGATTCCATATATAGTACGATTGTTAACTATTTGAGGTCAACTTTTTGCAAATGTTTTCCAAAGATATGATTACAGTGCTGTAATTATTTCAATTGAGAAGGCTTTATATCTTGCTGCAAATTATTATTAATTAGTTTTGAGACAAATTGCACCAATTAAAGGAAATTGGTTTCTGCAGAGTTAAACTTTACCAACCCATTAGTTGCAAGAACTAAACACTTAGTTTCCGGAAGTAAGTTGTGTGCGTTGGATTTACATCGGCAATGTGATATGTCCGCTCGTAACATGTGAATATTATATAAATTTAAGAGGACAGTTTTAGACATAAAAGACGTGGCTAATATTCTTATTTCGTTTTAAAATTTGACTCTCCACTCTATTTCAAAAGGTCTAGTTCTTCTTGATGAAAATATCCACTTCTTTTCCACCCTGCAGATGATCAAAATTATTTCCAGACGCTGCTTAACTAATTTATGAGATGAAATATTCATATTTCAAACAGCTCTAACAATATTTATTCAATTAGATAATCAAATAATGATTCTTTTTAACAAATATGGTTATTTTTTTAGATAGCATATTAATTGATTTGCACCATAATTTATGAAATCATCTGTTTACAAGTTTGCGACATATAAAATTTTTACCTCATAAAAAAAACTATTATTGGACTTCTGCTGGTCTGTATAAAGTCATTCCTTGGTTGGTTCACACGTAAAATCTCTCCATAGTTGTTTTTCTAATATGATTACGGAAGTAGTATTGACGTAATTGTGCCATACAAAATGCATTCTTACGTTTAAAATGTGTGAAGTGGGATATAGTTAAAATTGTATGTGCCTAACTGATCTGTTGTCGTAACAGTAACGATTGTTGATGTCATGTCGTTATGACTGTCATTACAAACATAACCTATAAAATGCATCCATACATTTCACTGTAGTGGAAATAACTACGAACAAACGAGGACTCTCAAAACACGATCGGAGAGCAAATGTTTACTACACATCTACAATAAAATGTACAACATTACTTCAATTGTTTATGGCCTATCAATAAATATAACTGTCAGCACAGCTGTAACGTATATTCTGTAATACCACATAATTCCCTGGTGTTGTCCATGTTTTTATTAACAACCATATTGTCTAGTCAGCAATTAATTAAACTGTCCCTATTCACCTGTTTTGTGTTATGAAAATGACTATAACTATTATTTCATGTTTTATTTGGGTTAGTTTGTATGATGTTCAAATCATGAGTGTGTTGTTTGTTTTGTAGAGGATGTAGGAGGGTGATTTAATCTACGACAAATAAGCCACTGAGAGTGTAGAGGACATGGGTTAGATAATAATTACATATATTTGAGGATAGCCGGTGGCTGAGAAATCTTTTACAAATAGGTTGTAATTTATTATTTCTTATAATACACCTTAAGAAAAGTTAAAGATTGTCTTATTTTACTAGGTGAAGTTAGGGCTAACAAGCCATCTCTAACACGTAACCTGGGGACCAACGGCTTAACGTGACTTCCGAATCATTCGAGCGGCAGGGTAAAAACTATTAATGATGATATCGGGAATCGAACTCGGGTCGGTTACGTGGTAAATCCAAGCCTTAGCCCCTTATCTACGGCCGCTCCTTACAGAAATCGGTGCGAATAGTTGTCATATAAAAATGAACTTGTGCAATGTTTTTACTGTAAGGTTGGTTGATCCTTAACAAGTCTATTAGTAGGTCAAAAGCCAGCGAAACTATAGACATTTTCGCCGTCCATCGCCTGTCCGTCCAGACACTTTTGCATACTAATCTAACATAGTGGAGAACGAACCACTTATACGTCAGAATTTAAGAGGACTGAGAACATAGCAAATCACTTAGCGTCTCCAAAACACAGGCTCTAGTAGCAGCATTACAGCACTACGCTAATAACTAGATCTGGTTGTGAACTTATGATGGCGACTCTCTGCCAAATATGTAAAAGTTATACATCTAAAAATAAGAAAGAAAATAGTTAAAGCATTTAGTTTAGATAAAAGCATTATAATACACAGGGTATCCATAACACACAAGGATATGATTTTTTTAGTAAAATTAAAACCATTCCTACGGGTCTCAAACAAGATTTATATGTATGTCTTTTTGTATATTTAAAAAAACTTTTGTATCTTGAGAACCACTTTGGTTATAAAGTCCAAACTTGGTAAAGAGGTCAATAATGTCATCACCTTGTACTGGATAGTACTAATCTAACAATATGTTTAATGTTTTTCTAAGACTGGTCAACCCTAAACGTACGTAGCACTTATTGGGAAATTTAGAATTGCTCCATTAAGCTGTAAACTGATATTTTTAAATTGTTATTAGAAATTTAAGTTTAGATGATGTCTACAAGAATTTTTACTACAGGTAATTTTCAGAACTAGAAATAGCACTGTTAGAGTATAAGACAAGAGAAATAACAAAATAATACAAGGTTATTATATCCGTCCAGACACTTTTACTATTATTATAAGATATATTTTGTAAGTGTATGATTGCAGTGTTGTATTAGTTACCTTATGGTATATATGTTCACTGTGAATAAAAAAACTAATATTAAGGACCCTGCTGATCAGTACAAATTTAGTAAGGCCGACAATTTTGTATTTTTTACATACATGACAAATTCATGACAAAAATGACAAGTACAAATTTGTATTTTTTACTAGCCGACAACCTTTGCTTCGCTTCGGGGTGGTTCTGTACGCTTACTTACCCTTCCCTCCGTAGTTTTCTCTAACCCACGAAATTTTACACTGAAGTGTGTTGAGAAAAAAATATAAAGAAAAAGTGTAATTAATTGTAAAATCTTAATACATCAATAGGATGAATGTCAAACATACAAAATAAATATGTTTATTTACTTACAAAATAGATGTTATTAATTTACTAAAATCACCCCAATGTTATCTTTATGGAACAATCTTTTAGGGGTGGTTTCTACCCCTTAAGAGTATTTTATCAAGATGAAAATACTTTAGTTTTCCTATTTAGCCTACAACAAACATTTGTACGAAATTTCAACTCTGTTACGGGAAGTGGAAGAATTAATGATGAGTAAATGAGGGCTTTGCCTTTTAAATAGAGAGATTATTAAACTATTCTAATCTAATGATGTCTTTTTTAAGTGAAATAAATTATAATGAACACAGAAACTTCTTTTTTTATTTGCCACAGAGAATAAAATAAACAGAGGTAGTTTTCTTGTGGCCACAGCGAACGCCTCGGGCAGTTATAAATAAATGTATTACTGCTAATATTAAACCTTTTCAATTTTGTATTGATAATAACTAAGTTTATTATTGAATATTTTTTGTGAAGACTGACAGCAGTGCTGACCTTTACCATCCACACGGCGAAGTAGAAAACTAACTAATCGACACATCAAGTGTCTAACTCGACACCCGTTCAGTGCACTATTGGATTAGTGTCTTTATTCAATATGGTGTTACTAGACAAATATTAGTCTGTTCTCTATTTGTTCTTTTTATCAAAAGCTACTAAATATGAATATTTATACAAAAATATACTCTTATATATGATGGTAACGGACTTTTTATTGTTTGAAGCAGTTCACTTTAATATCATACCGTTTGGTGAAAACACTTTGTGTAAAAAGCATTGTAATAAATCTTTTTATAAAAAGCTAATTTATAACAAGACTTGTATATATACCACAGAACAAAGGAGTTTTTTGTTGGTTTCAAGAAAATGAGGTTATTTTCATTCCATTGAACTGTATCCTCTGTGACAGACAGCTCACTCAACAAAGCCCTACCGACAGTCAATGAGAATCGTGCTTTGAATGAAAATGCAAATGATTTTCCTCTAACTGTATTTACTCAATCTGAACAAAGTCAAACAATCAGTCAAACTTTTAACAAGAAAAAGACTTAATATGTACACAGACACAACACAAGTGTCTTCATAGACATTCTTTTTGATAACTTTATATTTAAAGTAAAGTTTACATTTTACCAAGAAGTGGATTTCAAAAGTAAAGTTGAAGTCAGTATTACCAACCGCAATATTATTTCTAGCTATCATTATCATTATTGTTATAAATTGTTCTATAGTCAATGTAATGAATTTCCTGACTTGACTTCAAAGCTAAATATTTAGACTACGAGAAGGTTCGACATTTTCTGACCAATGACTCACGATAGGAGGCAGCCATAACCATTGCAATACTGCGACACTGCGAAAGGTAGTCACGTTTCAATTCTTTATCTAATCCTGTCTAATAACTTATTTTCTAATCATTGATTTTTTTTAAACATTGTTCTACATATTCTTTTTTTATTAATTGCTGTAGATAAACCAATCCAGATGTAGACTGTTTATGTTAATTCTTGTCATCTGTGTTCATCCAGGAGCCCAGTTAACTGCACCAAGGAATTTAGTTCTATATTTCATCTCAACTGTTACTAGAAGTGGCAGAGGGCCAGCCTCACTAACACAGACACAAGGTGTTCCCTTCCCTCTCTCTCCCACTTAACCATCTGCCCCACCCAGCAAGTTCTAAAAAAAATCATAATTCTCATTATTTATATTAAACTCTAGCAATAAAGTGCAATATTGACCCACCCACCCACCTATACACGTACAGTGGTATTGACCCACCCACCTATACACGTACAGTGGTATTGATTAGTTTCAAAATGGTGGCCAAAAGTATTTAATTGCTGCTTTGATTTAGCTTCACTAATTGTTGCATGATAGCATTGATTTTATACACAAATAAACTCAAATAGATTTTCCATCTGATATTAAACTTTGAGTCTCAATATATCAGCTGTTTTTGTGGTCAATTGTGGAGCACTAGTGTAAATGTAATACAGTTTGTTAAATGACACAGTTATTTTTATAACGTAGTTTTTCATTGTAAACAATCAACAAGATACTCAACAGCAGGGAAAAGCAAACAATTGTATTGACCCACCAGCCCACCCATACACGTACAGTGGTATTGCAATATATGTTTCACTACACTACTATGAGTTCAGCTGTTTTCGTTATGTGTTTACAACCTGCAAAACATCATATTTTCAACAGCTGTCTATTGTTTACTAGTAACATTGTTTACAACCGAAAATTTTCCACAGTCAACAACACCTGTTTTTAAAACATGTTTCTAATTTAATAAACAGTTAACATTCAAAACATGAGTTTTCATTCCGTAGTGTAGTGAAAAGTATCGTTCAAAACTCGAGTGAAAGTGTTTTGTATGTTCTCGATCATTTGAAGTGCTCGACAAGTCTCGCACTTCAAACATATGGTCTCAAACATGCAAAACCCCACTTTCCACTCTTGTTATGAAATATACTAATTAATCTACTCTTTCAGCAAAAGATACCTGTACAAATTTTAACAGAAATTTTGTGCAAGTGTTATTATGAAAAAATAATTAGTTAAATTTTTATTAAAATTATATTTTAATCTGTACTAGTTTGGTTAGTGCCTTTTTGCAATTTTCTTCTCAAATGCTGATAGTAAAATAAACCGCACATTTTATTAACGAGTTATCTACCGATAGGGGAGAGGGAAAACTAGCGACTTTGGTTGGCCATATCTCCATAAATAAATAACTTGGATTTTTTCCCTCAATATACTTAGTACATAATACAAATATTAACAGCTATTTATTTTTTAAAATATAAAAATGAGTATCTTTAATGACCTTTATATATTTTTATAAACAAAAGTGTTTGTTGGTCAGGTGTTTTGTCTCAAGGTTCCACACTTTACTGAGTGTACAATTTGTTTTAACTTCACTCCATTTACATGGAGTTACAGGTCTTGCATGAACTTTCTTTCAACAAGTGAAGTGTCCACTGTTAGCTCAGTTGGAGAGTCTAACTTTGGGCCTGCCTTCCTCAGTTTAAATGAAGCCTTATCCACAGAGCTGCAACGCTGGCATATATTTATTTATATTGTTGATTATTGGATCAGAATGCCATTGTATACATGAGATATTTTAAAATTCAGGAATAGATCAGTTGCACATTTTCGACATAAATCAGTCTAAATTAATTTCATTTAAGGATATTAATGTAATTAAATTATATATACAGAAATATTCTATTGTTGGTAAAATTATTTTATAGAAAAAATTGACGTTTTCCGTTAATTTAGTATCACTAATTTTGTTAGGTTAAGTTAGGTTTGTTTAGGTTAAACTAAGTTATGGTAGTGAATTAACGGAAAATATCCGAGAAATAACTATACAATAATGAAATAGAAATGAAAGATCAGAAATTTTAACAAATTTCGAAAATATAGGTTTAGCTTAGTAGCGTACGGCCGAGTCTACGGTTATAAAAATTGTACTATACCGCCCTGCCGACTTCTATCTGTTTGTGTCCACACACTCCCCCCCCCCCCACCTCTCGTTCTTACATTATCGGTCTGTCGCCAGACCCAATATACACTCTCCCAAACAACTGACCTTTCCAAGTTGTTTACAGTTCCAATAATCGAATCAATTTTCAATGTGGCCAATTGAGGAGTAAACCTTTGTGTTGTAGGTCGAGTAATATAAATTATAGATAACTCATTTAGTTTTAAAAAACTGAATTGTTATTTTTATTTATTTTTAATTTACTTTTAATTTAATTTATTTTAATTGCTTTTAATTTAATTTAATTATGGTTAATTTATTTATTTAATTTACTATTTTGGAATTCTATGGTATACAGGGTGTCCAGTCTCGACTGTCACATCAATACAAACATATAATATGTGTCCTTTCTCAATTTTCGTTTTCTGTCTGCGTGCCTGTTTTTTTTTTTTTTTTTTTTTTTTTTTTTTTTTTTTTTTTTTTTTATTGAATATTTCAAAAACGTTTTGACATTAATTCCAAATTTTAGTATGAAAGTTAATCTTACAATAACACATTACATGTAAAAAGGCAGTCTACAGTTTTTGGTTTCCAAACGGTGGCTATCTAAAAATGTCAAGTCAAATATAAAAAACTACACGTTTTACCAAAAAATGTTAGCAACATAATTATAGACCACTTTACGTCAAATCCAACGTTGTGCCAATATAAAATATCGGAGAAAAATAACGTTGTACCAGGTGATAAATAACAGAGAATTTAATTTTGTGACTGAAAGCATTGTTATCTGGGTAAAGAGTAATCAGATAAATATCTTTTCAGTCACAAAAAAGAATTTTCTTTTTTATTTCTCACCTCACCTTTTAAAATGGCATATCAATGAATTTGGCATAATGTGGTCTATAAATATTGTATCTGAACTTTTTTGGGTAAAATGTGTCGTTTTTTATACATTTAAGTTTGAAATTTTTACACAGCCACCATTTTGAAACTAAAATGTTTGGACATACAGCCTGTTTACATGAAATGTGTCTTTGTAAGATAACTTTCATACTAAAATTCAGTACTGAATGTCAAAAAAGTGTTTGTAATATTCAAATTAAAAAAAAAAAAAAAAACACATACAGACTTATAGACAGAAAATGAATCAAAAAAGGACACGTGTTGTATGGCATTATTTGTTTTTATTTACCTGACAAATAATCCTCTAAAATATGCGACAGTTGAATCTGGACACCGTGTATATTTTAAAGCTACACTATCTATGATTATTATAATGATTTATATGAATACTTTTAAGCAATATTAAAGGCTTTGATGTGCCAAGACATCAATATTTAAAATAAAATATAAAAACGCCTATGTAAAGTTATAAAAACATTACCCTTAACTTCGTACTATCCTGCCAGCATCACAAGCTTGGCATTAACAATCATTTAAAGGTTGAGAATTATGTTGACAACAAAGTGTAGTTGGCTGAGCACTAGTTTAAACACAAGAATCTGTATGCTGTGAACTAGTTTGGATACAATTATCGAACCGCTGTGAAATAGTTTGGGCACAAGAATCTAACCGCTGTGAACTAGTTTGGACACAAGAATCTAACCACTTTGAACTAGTTAAGACACAAGAAGCTAACCGCTATGAACTAGTTTAGACACAAGAATCTAACCGCTGTGAACTAGTTTGGACACAAGAATCGAACCGCTGTGAACTAGTTTGGACACAAGAATCTAACCACTTTGAACTAGTTTAGACACAAGAAGCTAACCGCTATGAACTAGTTTAGACACAAGAATCTAACCGCTGTGAACTAGTTTGGACACAAGAATCGAACCGCTGTGAACTAGTTTGGACACAAGAATCTAACCTCTGCTCTAGTTTGGACACAAGAATCTAACCTCTGCTCTAGTTTGAACAACAGAAGACTTTTAACTTTGTACTGAATAAAGCAGTAAACTATTCAATTGGCCTTATTGTTTAACCTATTTAGGCTTGGTCGTTGTTGGAAAATGTTTTCGTGAGTGTATGGAGTGTGTAATTTGAAACTATTTCAACGTGAAATTTAAAATTTAAGAAACGTATTAAAATGATTATTGCAATATAATAGCTGCTACATCAAAAAATGTAACTACAGAATGCCACGTACCCGTGCGTGACTTTTTTTCAAGCCATAAAATACTAACCATCAGCTCACTTGAGAATTCAAACCTTGGACTCCAATTTCCAAGGCTTAAGCTTAGCTGCTACAGCTGTGTTTAACATATCAACATTGTAAGTAATAATTTGACAGTAAAAATAAAACAAACAATTTTTACGTATGTATTTTTCTGTAATTAAAGGTGATTTTGCACTTTTGTGATTTTGCTTCTGTTTTTTCTCCTTTATTTGAGTAATGCATACTCAATAATCATAAAAACCGTACAATTTAATTTAAAAAAACTAATTTTTAACTTGTGAATTAAAGGTAGAGTAAAGCATTTACAGAATAAAACACAAGAGCTTTTAACGTTCGCTATTCAAGGCGCTTAAATATGGAGATATTTTACACTGAATCGCTAATGTATTTTAGAAAAACATGTTTCATAAGTACAACAGTTGTAGTTTTGAAACAAAATATTGTTTATTGGAATTGTTTGTTGGTGGAAAAGCTGTTTTACAATGTTTGTGTAAGTGTATATATTAAACATTGGCTATGCATTTTTTATGTTTTTTTAAATACTTCCCATCATATATTACATTACATACTGTTATCATATAAAACTAAAATGTAAGCTTGTCATGTACACAGTGAATTATGTTAATTAGCAAACAATAATTTATAGATTGAAAATATTTAATGATTTATAATTATTAAATTATATATACTGTAAAAGTGACTTTTCCTTCTGAGAAAATCTTTACAATATTTCTATAGGTAGAATCATTATAAGTAATTTTTCTCAAGATATCACTGCGTAGAGAATACGATCACATATTTTAGAACAGGAATCTAAACTGCGATTAGAATATCCTTTGAAATATGACCGTATCTAGTTCAAGAATTGGATATGTGGGGTATTTTAAATATAAATAGAGTTTACATAATTATCTATTTCTTTATACAAAAAATATTCAATTTAAACACTTGGTAATGAAGTAGTCATTTTTTAAACGCTTGGTATTGTTGCTTTATCAATTCCATAACTTGGTAAACAGCCAGTAAATATTCTTTTATGATTATTCACAACTAGAACAAATTAATTTATGTTCTAAATTTGTTTAAAATAAATTTGCTTTCTTCCTTTCTAGATTTACATTTCATTAGTATTTCACATATTTTTTATGTTCCTTCCATCATCAAACATGACCCACTTATCTCGTTTTTGATTGCTATAATTTGTTTTATTACTTGTATATTTGCTTAGAGAGCTCTTGATTAAAACCGATTTCTTTACTAAGACTTTCAATAGTAATTAGACTTACAATATTAAAATTATTTTAAATGTTAACTGTATTCTTAAAAATATGATATTTTGAAGCTGGCTTTGAACCTCTCCTTTTTTCTGTATGTTCCTTATGTTATTAAGTTGAGAGTTCTCCTCTATAAATTATAGTACGAATATTGCTAGCAAAGAAGTTCGTTTAAATTAGAATTAAAATTATAATTAAATAACTGAATCAATAGTTTGAATGTGTTGCTAGTATATTATAAACGTGTAATATGATTGTTTGAAAATGTCTGTTAATATTAAGTAAAAACAAACTTTGAACAGTTTTAAAAGTCTATTTTATAGTGTGAAGTACTAAATTTGAGAGCAATAACTGGTGGAGAAGAAGAACAGCTGAGCAGTAGAGCCCTCAGTGGCAGGCAATCAGGATCGTGCACAAGTGGCTTTACGTCCTTTGGAAAATTGTTAGTGTTCGAAACGTGGTACTGTAGATAGCAAAATATTAGAAAACAATTTTTATTAAGCTATTAATTTCTTAAATCTTATTTTACTAACGTAAGCAAACAATAATTTGTATCTGAAATGTAATACAATATTAAATCTTTTGTAACAATAATAATAACATTAATTTTGTAAATTTATTTTACTGTTTGTAGCTGAAATGTATCTAATATTAAAACTTTTGTAAAATAATACAATTTTTTAATTTATTTCTCTGTTACAAATAATCATTTAACGTAGATAATTCCACCATTTAATAACCATCCAAATTAAAAACTCTAAACTAGTCTAATTACTTTTAATTAATAGTGTAGCAAATACTACTTTGTGAATTTAAAAGATAATTATAAACACTAAACTTAATATTGAAGAGAACTCACTTATTGGATATATATTATATTTCATAAAAGAATTAATATTCACTTTTTTCCAATAAAATTTATAAAATTTGTAAGAGGCCTTTCAAAAATAAAATTTTCATTTTCAAAGCAACAAACAATTAGTTGTTTATAATTTTTTTAAATTTAAAGAAATTTCAGAGTAATTTCTACCATTATATATACCAAGCTTTATATTCAATTTATATGCATAGTTTGAAAATGAAGTATTATTATAGTATCGCCAATAGTTTCTTAGTTAGCACACGACGTGTTTGTACTAATAGAACGTATTAGAACGTCACAAAAAACAAATTTATTATAAGCACAAAATATATAAATACGGTGATCGATGTTGGTTACCAACTATCTCAGGCTAAATTGATTAAAAAATTATTAACATTGGTGTTTAACAACGTCACTTTTATACTAAACCTTTTCGCGTTTGTAAACTCATGACAGTTGGTTAGAATTTTCAAAATGGTAACTGTTGAAATATCGTTTAGTTGCTATTGGCTATTGGAAAATACTTTGCTCATAACCAAAATAGTCTGTTCTTTCACAAGTGTTTTACCAACCTCGAATTTTTTCTTTAAAATATAACTCTTCCCATAATCCCACCCTTATTGTTATTGCCTATATTATTGCTAATTGAAGGTCGCAAAAAACATTACAGCTAATGAGGAAAACTACCAATTAGTTCATTATAAGATACTAATAGCATCTAGTTTTTCATATTTAGCCTAACAAATATTAAAAGAAAGTATGGTTTCTATTAAACATGGCACCAATCACCAAATTTTCTTGGTAATGGAAACTAAAATGAAACAACAAAAGGAAAGTATTATTGTTCCAGTAAATCATTTTTATTAAAATATCGTTTTCAAAAGCGTCAAGGTATTGAATTACGTGTTCTTAAGCTTAAAATAATGGATCTATTCCATAAGTTAGTTAAACAAGACAAGTTTAATGTAGTTTGGTAATTTGTATCTATGTGTACAAAATCGTTGAGATTCTAAAAACATTTATAGTTTGCTAATCATAGCTGAACTATATAAATAAACCTACAACTTAAAGTTAGTGTTATACATATTTGTTATTAATAGCCTACAAAATGTATTCAATATCTGATCCAGCCAGTTGAATAGAAGAAATATTAACTTATTTTCTAATAACCATTTAGTTCGCAACTTATTTCTTCTTCAAAACTACTCACAGATGTTCTTTAAAAGAACGTGTGTGTGTGTGTGTGTGTTGTTGTTTTTTTTTTTTTTTTTTTTTTTTTTTTTTTTTTTTAGAAAACTTGCAGAGGATTGTAAATAGAATATCGTGTGCCAAGGCCCTGGTAGCCCCATTTGGACAATCCATCAGGCGAGGTACTTCTTACAAATTAATTATTCATGTATTCGAACTAATTAATATTCTTGTAGACTATAATATTAGAATAAACTTTACATATCTAGCTCAATGCATGTGCATTATTATTATTATTGTTGTTTTCTTTATCCACCCGCTGGCCATGATACCAACCAGTTGAACTCCCAAGTGCCCAAAACAGCCAACAGGCCTAGAACAACACTTGAGAAATTGGGCTTCCTGGCTGAGTGTGAGTTTAGTCACACAATCAATAATCTTATCCTGCTTTCAGCATCCTTAGGATCTGGCCATAATAGTTGTCGAAAAACTCTAGGTGGTGAAATATGTTTCAATGCTAACACATCTTAATCTGATTTGAGGTTAAGTGGTAGAGAGGACTCTATAGTCCTAACTTCGCCTCCAATAAAGCCATTTTTCATTTCATTTCATTACATCTAACTACTGGATCACATACTCCAAAGTACGAGCAAACAAATGTATTTCTTGTGTGAAATGTATATTCTGGAACTCTTAGACAAATACATCTACTGAACCAGTGTGGCCATGAAGCACTATGTAAACAAATTCAAGTCAGTCACCGCTCGACGAGCCAATAAAGGTTGATAAATTCAACCCTCTACACGCGTTCCCAATTCACAAAACCCCGGAAACTCCTACACTATTCATGAGAGGAGTTTCCTCTGGACGGCCTCGACGTCTGCATCTGTGCACATCCGATCCCCATTTTCTTTTTTAAAACAGGAATTTAATGTACATTTGATACTAAACTCATTATTAAACATACAAATGATACACATGAATTGCCTCATCTAGAATCAATAAGATACATTGTTGTGTAATTTTTATTTATGGTAGTATATAACCATCATCCATACACCATAATTTCAAGACATTTATCTGAACTGGGCGAGCCGGTGGCCGAGTGATCTAAGGCGTCAGGACTTTGAGCTTGGGTTAGAGATAGAGCTGGTTCGAATCCGGCCTGGCCTGTTCACCTTCTAGTGTACTGGTTCACTTCCTTACTCTGTGTGAATATGTTCCTCGCACAGATCAATATTATATGAGGAAAGGGCACAGTAAGGTTAAGAAGAAGACCGGCCTCTGCTTAGAAAGAAATATGTTCTATCAAACATGAAAACAAATTATATTAAAATCACAATCGAAAATGTAAATTATGTTAACTCAAGGAAATTATACAACTAGGATTAGTTAAAAAATAGAGCAATGTTAATGTAAATAGTAAACTGCTTGCATATGGAGTCATTAAGCATCAGATCTAGAATTGAACATGTTATTTGGTTTACTTTAAAACGGTATAGTTGGAAGTAGCTTTTTCTAAAAGTATTACAGTTTTATTTCATTTAATGAGTCAATCGAAATAATATGATTAGCTCAGATTAGTTTTCTGATTTTGATTATAGAAACAAATAAGTCAAATAAGTACTATAGGAAACAATATGACTAGCTCAGATTAGTTTTCTGATTTTGATTATAGAAACAAATAAGTCAAATAAGTACTATGGGAAATAATATGACTAGCTCAGATTAGTTTTCTGATTTTGATTATAGAAACAAATAAGTCAAATAAGTACTATGGGAAATAATATGACTAGCTCAGATTAGTTTTCTGATTTTGA
Source organism: Stictocephala bisonia (assembly GCA_035578905.1). NCBI lineage: Eukaryota > Metazoa > Arthropoda > Insecta > Hemiptera > Membracidae > Stictocephala > Stictocephala bisonia. Next base: position 554,354 of record JAQJVL010000404.1, on the reverse strand, counting down.
TTATAGAAACAAATAAGTCAAATAAGTACTATGGGACAAAATACCGAAATAATAAAAAGGAGTTATAATTATTCAGGCTAAACAAATGTGTTTATATTTGCTTTTGAAGTGTTTTAGCCATATTAAGTATGTCCTATATAAAATTGTGTGTCTTTAAAATTGAAAACGAAAATGAAAAGTAAATATTGTTGCTTATTGACTGTAGTTTTCCCAAAAATATTTTGCCCCTCTTTCTCTTTTCTGAATAAAACAAATAAAGATACAACAGAATATGTATTTTCCATCGTTTTTACTCTAGTATTTATATAGTTTTTCTATGGATTTTGGCTAAATTCTTGAGTCATTTTCTTGAACTCTTTTTAAAGGCAATTTAATGATTAAAATAACTAAAATAGAATATTTTAACCTCTGGACAATTTTTGTGAAGTAATTGTTATTTTATTCTACTTAAGTCCACAATCAAATTGGTTTTATGACTAAATAATAACTGATATTCTTATTTGACTGCATTTTAAAGGAAATAACAAACGTTCCTCTTGGAAGCAAAATAGTTGGCAACTTCTGCCTCAAAGTTAATGAGTTTTAAGTTCTAAACCTCTTTATATATGTGTTATAAAATAAAGAGCTTATATTAATTATTAGGTTTTATTCACTGTAATAAAACAGTTAATTAAATTATATTTGGAAAAATAAAGCACAGAATAACCCTCTAACATCCAGCCAGTGGAATTCTCATGAAAACGGATTATTGGAAATTAAAGGAGATAATTTATTCAGTCGGTCTGCGTTGGACTGTCCTTTGATTACAAACGCTAACAAGGCAATGTGTGCGCTGCATAATTGAACTCTAAAACAAGCCAGGCTGTATTAATTTTGTGTTTGTTTTGAATGTTTATTTCAAAGTAAAATGAATCAGGGGCTGCAAACACTAAAATCTCTTAATTTTGGGATTGCTTGTACCTAACCCCAGATCGACATAACTGAAAGGGGTGTAGCGATGGGAAGGAGGAAAGTTTTAACATCGCTCCTTTTCATATGAACCCAGGGGTACTGAAAACAAGGGACAAGAGCTGAGCCGATCGTTTTATAGTGGCGTTGTCTTCTGACTGCAGATGAGGGAAGGGGGCCTGTATTGTTTTAACCATAAAGAAGATTATAATAGGTAATATAATTATCTTCGTTGTTATATTACCTATTATCATTATTACTAGTTGGTTTTTTTCTGCCCCTTAGGAATGTAGTTTGTTAGTTAGGAATGTAGTAACTTCCCTCAAAATCTGTTAAGTGGTTATAGAGATCTCGTGATGACTGAGTGCATAGTTTTTATATTTAAAGACATACAGTTGTACTTGAGTTGTTCTCAGAAAAGTGCCATTAACAGTATTGTTTTACCCTAGACTTTAGAATATGTTACACTATTTAAAAACCCCAAATCGAAAATGCATCGTTACTTCATCACTTTTTAAATATGTATTTCTAATTAACATGGTTTACATTCAAACAATTACAGTTTAAATATAAATAAACTTTTAAAATAAAAATTGTAAACTTATTAAATTGTTCTATAGAATATTTAAGTTGTTGTGAATCAAGAAAGTTTTCATTATTTTAACCATTGAGAGAATTTTCTCCTTCCCAAAGTTTTAACATCGTTAGAGTCCATTCAGTTATATCGATCTGGGGTTAGGTACAAACAATCCCCAACTTAAGAGATTTTAGTTTTTAAATTTCTTTTCTTTTATTCTTTTACTTAGCACTTTCGTTCTTCTCTTCCATCTCTTTCTTCATCTCTAAAAGGATATGAGTATATGAGACGATTTTGAACCCCAATTTAACAAATAATTAGAATAAGCTGTGAAGTTAATTTCCTTTCAAATCTTCATCTGATTACAAATGTACTGTTAGTACGTACAGTGGTATTTACCCACCCACTTACCCATACTCACACAGTGGTATTGACCTACCCACTCAATCACATACATTGGTATTGATCTACCCGCCCATACACATACAGTGGTATTGAACCACCCACCCATACACGTACAGTGGTATTGATCACCCACCCATACACGTACAGTGGTTCTGACCACACGCCGATACAAGTTCAGTGGTATTGAACCACCCACCCACACACATATAGTGGTATTGACCCACCTACCCAATCACATACATTGATATTGACCACCCACCCATACACTTACAGTGGTATTGACCTACCCACCCAATCACTTACAGTGGTATTGACCTACCCACCCAATCACTTACAGTGGTATTGACCCCCCCCCCCCACGTACAGTGGTATTGACCCACCCGCCCACCCCCACACGTACAGCGGTATTGACCCACCCGCCCACCCCCACACGTACACGTACATTGGTATTGACCCCCCCCCCACCCTCCACGTACAGTGGTATTTACCCACCCGCCCACCCCCACACGTACAGCGGTATTGACCCCTCACCCCCCACGTACACATACGTACGTATTACACATTGGTATTGACCACCACCTGCCCCTACACGTACAGTGGTATTGATCACCCACCCATACACGTACAGTGGTATTGATCACCCACCCATACACGTACAGGGGTATTGATCACCCACCCATACAAGTACAGTGGTATTGATCACCCATCCATACACGTACAGTGGTATTTAGCGTATTAAAGTATTGCCTATAGTTCATAAAAATAAATAACAACAAAAATAAGAAAGAGTAAGAAACCTGTATTTATAACAATAATAGTAAGTAAATTATATAAGTTGGAACATTACAGTAATGACATAAACATAATCTTTTATCGGTTACAATCAATAGAGAAATTACAGTGAATATTATGTAACTGATTGTAGTTGGTGATAAGACCTTAGTTGTAGCTTGACAACTGAACTATTATGTAGATGTATTATGTAAATGGGTTAATTAGTTTGTACCTGTGGTTAATTGGACTAGGTTAATTGAGTGTAAAATGGTTAATTGGTTCCTCTATTATGGGTAAACTGTTTAATTTTGAAATGTTTAATTTTTCAGAAATAGAACATAAACATTTTCTTTCATCTTCATTCATATTTTCAGAACCATTTAGCATTTTTGTTTCAATATTCAGAGAAAATATACGATATCACGATAGGCGAATAACATTAAAAAGTTAAAAAATATTCCAAATATTACGTTAAAGTTTCTTAAACAATGTTAATGTTATATATTTAAGAATACTTGATTGTCGTGGCTAGTTCATAATCCATATCAAAAGTTCGTGGAATAAAATTTATTTGTATTTTTCCTTATATATTTTTAGAAACAATCTATCATTTTAACTTGTTATATGTAATGACATTTTTTTGTATTACAATTGGTTTTCATTCCTTTAAGAAGATATACTTCGGTATGCTCTCTGATTTTACTCATGTTATATATTTTATTTAGTTACTGTACCATCTGTTTTTAGATGATACAACTTTCTTCAAAAAATAACCAACCTTTTCATCAGTAAATATCATTAAAATAGGCTTATATTATTTTAATTTGTTTATGTGTTTAATATCAATGTTTTAAAAACTATTTATGAAAATAAACTAAATACGTCAATAGGAAACGTAATTTAAAAGATATTTTCATTATTACTTTAATTTTTTAATATTTAAGTTTTATTGCCTTTATGGTTTTAACGTTAACAATGCTTTTAAAAAGAATTTTACATATTTGACGTAGCAAAATCAAATATTGTGATTTTTATACGGAAATTATTTCCTCTGTTGTAGTAAATATATATTTTTGTTTGTCATAACAGTAGTTGTTATGTAGTTTTTTATAATTTTGTTTTACTAACTACATTACAGTTGACTTACTTGACTTGAATCCCTTTCCTTTAATCCCTTCCTTTCCTTTAATTTCCTTTAATCCCTTGGAAGTCATAGGGCCACAACAAAAGACTTTCACCTAAATCGATTCTGAGCCATTTGCTTGATCTCTCCCCACTTCTTGCCTTCTCTTTTTATTTTATTTTCCGCAATTCTCCTCCACATAACTCTTGGTCTTCCACGTCTTCTTCTCCCTTGTGGGTTCCAATCAAAGGCTTGTTTACTGATGTTATCTTGTGCTCTTCGGAGAGTGTGTCCAATCCAGTTACTTGTATTTCGTTGTTACTGGATCTTGGCCACATCTTCTCCATAACTCTTCATTTCTTATAGTATCAGGATTCTTCTGAGGCAGTTCTTAATAAATGTCTGCAGTTTGTGAGTTACAGACTCGGTGATCCTCCAGGACTGGCATAGAGGAGGAGAAATAACTGTAACATTACAAAGATTTCTAATAAATGAGATATGTACTGTAAGTGTATATAATTAAGGCTAATATTTTATGTAAAATAAGGACATTTTACTTCAACTCTACGTTTCCATCCAGGTCCATCTTCGTGTTCCTTCTGGTGGGTAATAGAGCAGAACCTCCAGATGCCTGTGAGACCATGGCTCCGAGTCATGGAGGTACTAGCCAGCCAGGAGTCCCACCTTACGAGTTCTACCTGGACAAAGAGACTGTGGTCAACAGATTGTCTGTGCATTTCGCCATCAAAGCCCTCGGGAAAGGAACCTTCGCAGGATTTATGGTTCAGGCGAGGGATGACGCCACAGGACTCCCGGTGGGCGAGTTCGACGTGGGATGTGTTGACATCAAAGTTATGACGTGTTTTGGAAATTTCGCTGTGAGTTATTTGTGTTTGTATTTGTAAGTAACTAGGGTAGCTAAGTACGTATCAAACAAAAATCAAAAACATTAAAATTTATCAAGGAAATCTAAGTAAACCCATATCTTATTAAGTTTAAAATCATAAGTTATTTTTTGTAAGAGTGGTTTATATTTATGAGTGTATGTGAAATGTATGCGTGTGTGTGGACATATGAATATATATTGCAAGTTAATATTGTTTCAGATTGTAAAAAGTTATTACTTTTGATTTCATTTTTTATAGTTAGTTTAGTTTTGAGATTCTGTTTTCTTCATAATTTATAGTTTTAAAAATGTATTATTATAGAGACTTTTTACTTATGCACAGTCAATTTTTGTCGTAACATATAATAGTACATTTTTAATAATCTTTTAATTTATCAAGGAATAAAATGATTGATTTGATTTGTAGATCCATGAAACTATATTTGTTAGTATAAATATATTAATCAAAAATACCAATACCACTGAAACGAACATTTCTATTTAAAATTGTTACGGCACAAAATAATGATCACAGAACAAAAGTTGATACTATCCAGTTAAAAGGAAGATTAAACAATGTATAGTCAATTTATTAACAATGATTATAAAATTAAGTCAGTTGTCTAACTTGTATAGCATTTTTAATTATATAAAATCTGCAGTTACTACACAAAGATGATTTCATTTCAATGTCTATTGTCTCTATTTACGGACAGCCTTTCAACAGCGAGTAGGTCTAAAAGGATCACTCCGACCACAGTTGTGGTTGTGGTTGCTGGCCGGAGTGATCCTCCTAGACTTAATAGCAGTTGAGAGGCAGGCCGTACTTTGTCTTACCCCCGAGCTGGGAAGAATACAAGCACGGTGGTCGCGAGAGCAGAAATCTTTTAAGCTTAGCAACAGCGATGGGGCAAGGGAACCGACGGTCGTTGGATTGGAAGGTCTCATGCCCGACCTATGCAACTGGATAGATCGCGGTCATGGGGAGTCTGACTTTTATCTGTGTCAGTTCATTATGGGATATGGCTTCTTTACAAAGTATCTCCACAGGATAGGGAAAGTCAGGATTTCTCGGAGTGCTTACGCCCAGAGGACGATGAAAATTAAATGTCCTATACTTTCTTTGTGAGTGGGTGATTCCCCGAGGAAAGAAGTCGGCTTGCCTCCATTATAAGGTGCTCTTTCACCACATACGGTTATTGAAGCAATGCTACGAATCGAGGAAAGTTTTTACTTACATTCACGAGGTCCTAAGTGAAAAATGGGAAGAGGGATGCCTGACTGACTCTGAATAAAGTAGCTTAGCCGCAAAGGGAAGCCAAGATGTGTGGTTAGGCATGTAGTCGTCCGAGAGGGTTCCGGCCTGGAACCCACGGGCCGTAGGGTGTTTAGTGGGTATTCCTGTATGTTTCCTACAGAACTCGTCCCATACTCTGTGTATAGCTGCATTACCACTATGCAAAAAAATCTATGTACATGTTTAATCTTGCAATTCAATAGCATGCCTTGAGTTTGCAGGCACAGTGTCAAAAAGCTCTTTATATGACTTTGGCAAAATTAATATATTTCAGCATATCAAATATCAGCTTATAATAGTTAGCGTTACTGATCTATTGCAGTATTGATTTTTATTTTCTCATAAGTCATAATTTATTTAATGTGTTATTAAATGTATTAATAATTCTTATTCTTATACATTTATTTTGTTGAAGAATACTGCAATTCATCTGGATTCAGAACCAAAGCCTGATGCCCACATGCGATGGCTGCCTGATTTGGATTTTGTTGGCAATGTGACCTTTTTGTAAGTAAAACGCCATTGTAATTGTTTTAGTTCTTTACAGATACAGTCATTTTATATTTTAGTAGCTAATATAGTCCTACTGTTTTAATTGATATTGTAATTACAAAATAACTTTATTGCAAATATTTCTAACAATAATATCTCACAAGGTAAAAGCCTTTGTTATTTTGAAAGTCCGAGACATATCATTGCAAGCCTAATTGATAACACAGTCTTATAACAAACAATCACGACACTCCCCTTGCTCCGCTGTGGAACTAGCGCGACGCTGGCGCTCCAAGTAGGCGGACCGTACAAGTACACCACGTTAGCGTTGTATTGTATTGTGTCTTGCAAAAAAAATGGATAATAACAATAGAAAAAGCGCCATGAGAGATTACAAATGTAAGTTATTTGACATTTACTAATCACAGCTGAGGGTGTAAATAGTACAAATATACTCACTACTGTCGTCTCGCCGTTAGGAGCGCTAGTGTCGTGCTTAACGCTATTTTTAACGGAGTGTCGTGATTGTGTTTTAGTAGATTGTGGTAATAGAAAGAAAGGCTTGCCCCTCTCCACCCCACACCTTAAACGTAAGGAATTTTTTTTTTTTTAGGCAGAAGATTTTAATTTGATATACTAATTAGCTGATATCCTTGTCCTGCTGATAATCTATTCATACAGAAGTAGCAGCATTATCCAAACTCTCAGGCTTGCAATGATATTGTTTGAACCACCGGTACCTAGAAAAATACAAGAGGTATCGGTTGTGTGAAGTGGCAGACGAGTGGAACATCAAATACACACAAAATACTCTAAATCCTATGGTTACATTTCAACCTAATCAGAGGTATATAGCTAGCTTACAATTTTAATTGAGAGCATCCGTGATATTAGTAGATTTATTTACCAGTTAATAGAATAATCGGACCTTTTCCGTTAATTCGGTTAGGTTATGTTAGGATTCTTTAGATTATGTTAGATTTGTTTAGATTATGTTAGTTTTGGTTAGGTTAGGTTATGTTAAGCTAACCTAAGTTATGGTAGTGAATTAAAGGAAAAGATCCGAATAACCAAACCATCTGATTCGCTTGTCTGACGTCACATCCTAGCTGTGATACCTACCGTAGGTTGTCCTAGTTACCGTGTCTCGGACTATAGTTGTTAAATCTCTCATATATATTTTCTGTTGCAGTGCTACCGTGGCAAGGAACAAACGTGAGTTCTGGGTGAAGTATCCCGCCAGGCATCTTCAAGTCGTGAGGGAAGCTGCTTGAACTTCAGTACCGTTTAATTGTATATAGCATTTGGTTTTTCGTTTTTTTTTACTATTTCAACCACATACCATGTAATAAAATAAATTTATAAAATTTTTTAGTAAAGAAAATTGATTGTCTACGCTTTTTACTTTCTCCCATATGCGTTAGCTTAGAGTATTGTGATCGTCCAAAAAATGTTTTTTACAAGTTGGTCTAAAAATCTATGTTAGGGTCCCCTGACCCTAAAAAAGTGGTTTTGTTTTTCGAAAAACATGTTTGATGTCTGTCCGCAAGTGTGACTGTATGTGCACTATCGCAGTAGACCAAACGGATGGATCGATTTTTATGAAATTTGTTATATAGTTGTGTTCAGTCAATATCTCCAGACCATTTTTTTACATTTTTTTAATTTTATTTTTTTATTTTTTTGGGAAAAAAACATACAACAAATGAATTTTCTCAAAAACAGATCTAACAATATTTATTTAATTTTCATTAAAGAAGTTAATTACAATTTAAGATATTTATTTTAGTAAAAACCGCATGTCTCTAACTTGACTATTATTGAGTTATGGCATAAAAACATATTTGGGAATCAAACTGGTAATTTTCAAAGTTTTGATTTGTTAGTGTTTAATATGGGGGAAAGTTTGTGCCGATTCTTTGGAGCCATTTATCGATAGTTATTACTAATATGCCTAACTTTATTCAATAAGAAACTTATTTATTCATTTCTCCTCTCTGAAAGAGTAACTTTACCATAATTAACTGCGTATGAATTGTTTTTATGATTTCAGTAAAGTTCTTTGATGTTACACGTGAATGGCTTTTTTGTACTGTGTTACCTTGGAGCTACAATTTATCTGTGTGTTAACGTGTGAAGATAGATAGTAAAAATATGCGTTCTTTATCATTTAGCTTTAATTAATTAGTGGATTAAAAGAGTTACGCATAGAAAATATGCAGATAATTGCAAATGTAGACAGTGAAAACCATCGATTGGTTTGGAAAACAACTGAAACAATCTATGGATCTGTTCCGTTAATTCACTACCATAACCCTAACTTAGGTTAACCTAACACAACCAAACCAAAACTAATGTAACATAACTAAACCTAATATAACATAACCAAACCAAACATAAACTAACATAACCTAACCAAAGTAGTGGTAGTGAATTAACGATAAAGGTCCCATTTGATTGTTATTTAGTCATTTGTCACGTCGCAATAATTAGCTAGACTCCTCTTCCATATGTTCTTACTCCAACTACTCTACGATTTCCCTCTGGTACATCCATGGTCTTTGCCACAGTCACTCCATTGCACAGACGACCTCCTACCATTTTTAAGAACTGTTGCCTTGACCAGCGTTTTCTGACGTTCCCACAAGATAACTGAATCGAATATAATCGAACGTGACTGTTCTTTGGATGGGATTCACAAAGCAACTATCGGATTCACAAAGCAATGTACTCGAGTTTGAACCTCTGCTACAAAATAAATACTGATCCAATTTCGTTGTGTCGTGCACCAAAACTTATCTTATTTAATCCTACGTGAAATAATATAACTTACGTGTTTTTTTAGGACTTTAAGAATTTTTATAGTGGGTATAATACAAAAAACACGACATTTTAGCACTTTTGGATAAAGCTGAACTTCAAAACTATCTAGAACAAAAACTACTAAAGATAAGTCAGTGAAACTTTAACCAAATGTGAAGACGGTTTTTTTTTCTTTTTGTAGTCTGTCCAAAATATTTACTTGTTTATACCAAATATTTAGTTGTAATATTTGTAAACCCTTGCAATCTTAAAAATAGCTGATCATAAAACCTACCAAAACATTTCAAAAATTCCGGATAAAAAAATAAAGTAAGAATATAAAACGGTAAGTGCGATTCTATATCACATGATAATTCGAAAGATAATTCGAAAGACAAATCGCGCGACTGGCCGGATCACCGGGCGCGGTGTTGCCACTTCATGCAGTTGGATTTCCACACCGTATTATAGGGGCCTTATTAGCTATGAATGACAGATAGACCTGTTACAGCTAAAGATTGATGAATCATTCACAGTGAGGAACCCGTCCTAACACGCAGCCCGCCTGCTTGGTCCCTGGTGGTGGTTCGGTAGTCGCCTTTAAGCCATTGGTCCCCACGTAAAGTGTTAGAGAGGGATTCTCAGCCCTATCTTCCCCTGGTAATAAAAGACACCCCATAACATTAACTTTCATGGCTACAGCAGTAAATTGAAAATATCTTGAAAGAGTTCAAAATAATGTAAAAACTACTTTAAAGGTATTTGTTTGACTGCTTAACATGCCTTTACTAGAAAAAATTCTGTATCTGTTCAAAGCTAAAGGAGAGAATAAGATCTAATCAGTCACAATCAACCGTTGTCCTTTTTTTCACGATATATTCGATATATTAAAATGTATTGTAAAAAATTCGAACAACATTTAAGTCTGAAAGTAGAAATGCATTGTTTGCTCTTCTAGTAAATCAACCTAAATTTGGTTCATTTCCCACATCCAACTCGACGGGGTTTTTTCTTCTCGTTTGCGTAGAAATAGTACCAGGAACTCGACAGGTTCATTTCCCATGCCTCTTTCAACGATATTTATCAGCTCGTTTCTCAGTATTTATAGTCATTCGCTGTCATAAACTCGATACTTCACTTTGTAGCAGTTATGTGAGAGCTGTTCAGTTTATCTTTAGCTGCGTTTCATTTCCGACGCCATAACATTTCTTATGACCTCGTTCCTCAGTTTGTATGACCAATAGAAATAAAAGGACTAAGTCTACCCTTCTCGCGTCAAATATTTATTGGTTTATTGCTCAATATGGTTTCGTGTTGATATTTTTGCTTTCACTTTCAAAATTATTTGTATCTTGTAATAAATGGTCAGTACACTCGTTTATTATTTAAATATACTTACACACATTTGGCCTGGAAGTTATAAGGGATAGGTTTCAGAGATAGTAGTTATTGGTGGGATTAATATGTTAGAATTCTCACGTGCATTTGTTCACTCCGTTTATATTTTTGTCCATGTTTGAGTTTAAAAGAATACGCATCCCTGTGTAAGCCCATACATCATTGACAGAGTATATTTATTTAAATTTTTTCATGTGTAAATGTTAAAATTTTTGTTAACTCGTACATAATCTCTTACAGTTTTGAGGTTAGGGGCAGTAAACTTGAAGTACAGTATTGATGCATCGAGTTGAATTTAAAGCGTCGAGTCAACTCGAGTTGAGCACTAACTCGAGTCATTATTTTATTTTCAATTCGAGTTGAACTATGGAATCTAATTAGACTGCTGTTTGTTGTAAACGAATCGAAAACGAACTCATGCGAAGGTTGATTAAGTGTTCAGATTCAGTGCGTGATGGGTTCACTTGAGTGACCTATGACCTGCTGAAAACCCCAAATAGTTACCTAATTTAAGCACGTACATATTGAGTTTATGTGTTATTTTCTCATCGTTAGAGGTGTTATTATCTACTTTCCATCAGGTTATTTTGTTATGTAGCGTATTAAACGTGTCCTGTTTAAACATAATAGAGTTTCGTAACATAATAGGTATACTCGAAACCTTTTCACTGTCATGATAGTGGAGACTATTCGATGTTCAATATTGGTGCCAACATCCAAACTCTTTTCTTAAATATCTTATCAGGAGATTCACGTAACAGGTAATTTACTGTATTTTAATTTTTTTTTATAAAAAATTAAAAAACAATATTTGTTACCTGCTTTATTCCTCAAAATCCGAATTTATTTTTTCTTTGTTACGATCTCTATCCATCTCTTTCACCAACCCTTTTTATATGTTAACAACCGTTATTTTAGATTAGAAAAAAATCATATAGTTGTTACGCTACAAGTAAGCAAATTTGTATGATCATAAATATTGTTAACATAAACAGATGTTATATGTATTAATAAATACTGTGTCGTGATAGAAAATCGTTGTATCTTTTGGGGGAAGTGGTGTGGAGCTCAGGTATTTATTTATATTTATGATATTCCCTCCGCCATCCTTGTTATTCGTGCTAAATAATTTAATTAAGTTACCTTATTTTCTTCCTAGCTCAAGAAATTTAGTGGGGACCAATTCGCTGACTTAATTAAATATAAAAAATTACAAATTATATATTTATATGTAGTATTTGTAAAAGAATAAGTTCTAGAATATGTTTTACAAAAATTCAAATATTTGTGTAACTTTATATTGAAAATAATATAGTTTGCATACATTAAGTCGTGAAAACAATATGGAATTTCTGTTTTTGGAGCAACAAATAAGAAAAATTAATATAACATTTAATGAATGGTTTCAAAGAATCGGCACAAACTTTCCCCCATATTAAACACTAAGAAATCAAAACTTTGAAAACTATCAGTTTGATTTCCAAATACGTTTTTTTTTTTTTGTCATAACTGAAAAAAATAGTCAAGCTAGAGACATGCAGTTTTTACTCAAATATTTTAAAGAGTAATTTACGTTTTTCCTGAAAATTTAACTAAAATCTTTGGAGCCGTTTTTTGAGAAAAATCCTTTTTTGTATGTTTTTTGGCCATAAAAATAAAAAATAATTAACATTTAAAAAAAGTGAAATTGGTCTGGAGATATTGGCTAAATACACCTACATTCTAAAATTTATCCTTCCATTGTTTTTCTGGGTTCAGGGGGATCCTAAAATGGATTTTTAGACCAACTTGTAAAAAGATTTTTTTGGACGATCACAATACTTTCTCTATGCTAACGCATATGGGAGAAAGTAATAATTACAAAAATCTGAAATCAGAACTATACTAAGATTTAATAATGTACGAAGCATTAAAAAAGCGTTATGAAAAAAAACGTTTTATAGAACTAGGTAGACTATATCGACAGTCTATGGATTGTATGTATTTGAATCTATTCTCATAGACTAACAAAATTTGTCTTACATGATGATTTAAAAAAACTGAACATGAGTATAATACAAAATTTAAAAAAATGTATACATGAAAAATACTCATAGTAATGAGTTTACAAAAACTCACCTACGTTTATTGGAACCATTTTTTATTCTCAAATACTAGTTAACATAAATATAAAAACATTCCAACAATTCAAATTATAAGTTAAAAATTATATTTTTAAAAAAAGCTTTCTACTCAGTTGTACAATATTTTGATCAATTTTAAACAATAATAATGTTCTCTGTGTACATTTTAATCATAATATTTTGAGTACATTATAACTAAAAATATGTTCAGTTTTGTGTGTTATTACATAATAAATAAATGAACAAAACAACAGCACTATTTAATTATTTTTTTTATTTGACAAGCTATAAATGTTAAACAACTCGGTTTTAGAATATTTTTATTTTTACGACAAATGTTATATTCCTTCACTGGCGTGTAAAATCACGAGGTGAACAAAGTTCAAAGCCGACTTCGTCAACAGGTGCTTACTTAACCGCTCTCAAAGGCACGCCATTTAACAAGCCTCACTAAGAGGGTTGCATTTACACGTTTACATACAAAATGTTCCAGTTGTAAACAAAGAAATTCATCTACATGAGGTCGTTCATGGATGGTCCTTGTATTTACGAAAGATATTTATAATATTGGGTGGATGTACAAGCATCACAAAGAGTAGTAGTAATATTTACATATCTTAATATATGCAAAGTTATCTTTTGTTTAAAATTGATTACTTTGTTTTTTAATTTAATTATACAGGGTGTCCCGTAAGTACTGACAAATATTTCATGAGGTTATACTATAGGTCAAAACAAACTATTTTCATTATATAATATATGTCCCATCTTGCTTAGTTTTCTGTCTATCTGTTTGTATATATTTTTTATAAAATAATTTATATCTTCAAAATAGTTTCAGATATAAAGTTGAAACTTTGTGCATTTACTTACCTCATTAGTGTACATTTAAAATAAAAGTTTCAAAATTATATCATTTACATAAACAAAATGGTGGCCATTTAAAATATTCAAAGCCTAATAACTTTAAAACAAGTGATGTTATAGAAAAATGACAAGACACGTACAAAATAGCTCCTTTTAATACAAGAATTTTGGTACCAGGTATATTTTTCTACAGTAATTTGTTACAGAAATAAGTAAGATTTCTCAAGGAAAGGTCTGTCTTTTATTTGAAAACACATTGGAATTTTTAATCAAACACAGATCTTTACTTGAGAATTCTTACTTATTTCTGTAACAACTTATTGTAGAAAAATAAAACTGGTACCAAAATTTTTGTTGTATTAAAAGGAGCTATTTTATATGTGTCTTATCATGTTTCTATAACATCACTCGTTTTAAAGTTATTAGGCTTTGACAAATTTAAATGGCCGCCATTTTGTTTATGTAAATGATATAATTTTGAAACTTTTATTTTAAATGTAAAATAATTAGGTAAGTAAATGCACAAAGTTTCAACTTTATATCTTAAACCATTTTGAAGATATAAACTATTTTCTAAAAAACACATACAGACAGATAGCAAGAAAACTAAGCAAGATTGGACTACACACATTATATGATGAAAATAGTTTGTTTTGACCTATAGTATAACCTCATGAAATTTTGGTCAGTACTTACGGGGCACCCTGTATATAATACTTTTGTTTACCTTACTATTCATTATTCATACTAATTTATTATTATTTATTTATATGGAATGGTCAACATTGTTAAATACTCCTATTGTGTATTCATTTTTATCGTTGAATCTATAAATGAGACAGCTGCTGTAGTCACTGATCTACCATTACAAAATCCACGTTGAATGGAATCTATTAAATTATTTTATTGTAAATATGTCATAAATTGATTATGGACAACTTTTTCATGTTTTTTTTTAAATATTGGTAGCAAAGAGATAGGTCTGTAATTTTTAATTCGTTAGGAAAGTATCCAGATATGAAAGAACTGACACACCGACCGTAAAGGTATGGGTGAATATGAGGGGTGAATGAGTGATGAGTGTAGATGAACGAGCGTAGGTGTTCCTTAGAAAGAGCCATTTATTAATAGCCAGGGCAACTAAGGAACCTCGAGCTTTAGGTGGGATCCGAACCATATAGTATTAATCTCATTTTCAGCTGATTAGCTTGATACTCAGTTCTCCATGTTACGCAACATACAGACTTTATCTACCACCCAACAAGGACACCCCAAATTTCTCTAGTATTGTCCACGTCGATGACAACCATTTAGCGGCCTTGTCAATATTAAGCAAAGAACCATATAAGAACTTATAGTCGTTGGTATTAAGAGGACCAATAATAGAACATTGAGTGCTACAATTTGACATTCGTATTCTGGATATGAAGATGAAGTTTTAAACCTCGAAACTCGATTAGTCCTACCTGAATTCTATAAAATTGGTTGCCAAAGGTAGGAAGTCTGTTAACACTTCTAGATGCAACAATACAATGTATAAAGTACTGTAATTTATGTCTTTAAACATTTTACAAGAACAATTCTTTTTTACAATATAAGCACAAAATGCACAAATATATTACAATACAAGTACAAAATGCATAAATATTATGGTGATCGATTTCGGTGACCCACGCCCACCTTCCTCAGACCAGAGGGATTCACAAAAGAATCATTTGTGTTGTGTGACGTTTACTTGTACTGTATAATTCGTTTTTATATACAGGGTGAAAAAAACATGGAAACTCATTCACAACAACGTTATTTTTTTCCATAGATAATTTGATGATTTAATGTTTTTAATAATTGTATTCCACAAAGTATAGTTTGTTATTAGAATAATTTGCTTAAAACCGTCAAATAGCGGAGAAATAGTTATGTTCAAATAAGTTACTTTAACATTCAAACGACAGCTACTCTAAAAAGGATAAACTTTTCTAAGTCCAGTTTGTGACAGTCAATTTACCTTGAATAGACCTTTAATTTGATACCAAACTCTACCTAGGCTTACGTGAAGATTTTCGTTTAACTCCTCGTGGGCCGTCCCCCTGAAAAGATGAGATGTCACTAACGGCGTCAAAAGTATTTTCTCTGTAACCATGATCATGTACAAGATTTCACTTTTACTAGTGAAGCTATACAAAAATGTTGAAAGTGTTTACATATTTTTTCTACCCTTTATAGGTTACTGCATGAGACCAACATAAAATTACACATTATTATAAACAGATATTGTTAGTTTAAAAATACTCTTCCTCAAGTATAATTTCATTGTTTACTGCAAAACACCTCAATAGTATAGTAAATATCAGTTTTATTTGTCTACTCCAACATGTGCAGTCTAATCCGAGAGACCATCAAACGTAAGTGAAGTAATCTATGAGGAAAATTGAAGTAATAAGCGGTTACTTACTTTCAAGAAGACTTTAAGGACACGCTGCGATCTTTTCTTTTCAGTAATTTCATTGTACCACAAGTTCTGTTTTACTTAATAGTAACTAAATCTAGAACAACAAAGTAATAACGCATGTTTTACGTATTTTGAATTTTTGTTTCATATAATTTATTCGCTTTAGTGATTCAATCAACGAAAATACTCTGATTACAGAAATTATCGACGATCATAGACAAATGTGTTAAAAACGACCACTCTCTCCCTAATTCACACTAGTATACGTGAGAAAATATTTCAAACCTCATAAAATGTGAGGTTTAGAAAATAAAATACTAATCAACACTTTTTTTAGTTGTAAGTATATTTTTTTAATGATTTCCTAAAGTTTGAACTCTAAGATATAAACATCTGAAAAAACTGCGTCACCAAGTCTGCCCAGATAAAAAATCCTACATTGTCAGCCTTCCTATATGTGTAAACTTTGTAAAACAGATTTGTCCATGCTCTTCAAGCTCTAAGCATTGAGGAGCTGCAAACAACAAGTCTGTCCAGATAAAAAAATCCTACATTGTCAGCGTTCTTATGTGTGTATACTTTGTAGAACAGATTTGTCCATGCTCTTCAAGCTCTAAGCATTGAGGAGCTGCAAACAACAAGTCTGCCCAGATAAAAAATCCTACATTGTCAGCGTTCCTATATGTGTATACTTTGTAGAACAGATTTGTCCATGTTCTTCAAGCTCTAAGCATTGAGGAGCTGCAAATAACAAGTCTGCCCAGGTAAAAAGTCCTAAATTGTCAGCATTCCTATATGTGTAAACTTTGTAGAACAGATTTGTCCATGCTCTTCAAGCTCTAAGCATTGAGGAGCTGCAAACAACAAGTCTGCCCGGATAAAAAAGCCTACATTTTTAGCGTTCCTATATGTGTAAACCTTGTAGAACAGATAAGTCCATGCTCTTCAAGCTCTAAGCATTGAGGAGCTGCAAACAACAAGTCTGCCCAGGTAAAAAGTCCTACATTGTCAGCCCTCCTATATGTGTATACTTTGTAGAACAGATTTGTCCATGCTCTTCAAGCTCTAAGCATTGAGGAGCTGCAAACAACAAGTCTGCCCAGGTAAAAAGTCCTACATTGTCAGCCTTCCTATATGTGTAAACTTTGTAGAACAGATTTGTCCATGCTCTTCAAGCTCTAAGCACTGAGGAGCTGCAAACAACAAGTCTGTCCAGGTAAAAAGTCCTACATTGTCAGCCTTCCTATATGTGTATGTAAACTTTGTAGAACAGATTTGTCCATGCTCTTCAAGCTCTAAGCATTGAGGAGCTGCAAACAACAAGTCTGCCCAGGTAAAAAGTCCTACATTGTCAGCCTTCCTATATGTGTAATCTTTGTAGAACAGATTTGTCCATGCTCTTCAAGCTCTAAGCATTGAGAAGCTGCAAACAACAAGTCTGTCCAGGTAAAACGTCCTACATTGTCAGCCTTCCTATATGTGTATGTAAACTTTGTAGAACAGATTTGTCCATGCTCTTCAAGCTCTAAGCATTGAGGGGCTGCAAACAACAAGTCTGCCCAGGTAAAAAGTCCTACATTGTCAGCCTTCCTATATGTGTAAACTTTGTAGAACAGATTTGTCCATGCTCTTCAAGCTCTAAGCATTGAGGAGCTGCAAACAAAAAGTCTGTCCAGGTAAAAAGTCCTACATTGTCAGCGTTCCTGTATGTGTAAACTTTGTAGAACAGATTTGTCCATGCTCTTCAAGCTCTAAGCACTGAGGAGCTGCAAACATCAAGTCTGCCCAGGTAAAAAGTCCTACATTGTCAGCCTTCCTATATGTGTAAACTTTGTAGAACAGATTTGCCCATGCTCTTCAAGCTCTAAGCATTGAGGAGCTGCAAACAACAAGTCTTTTTTGTTCTTGGTTTGGTAATCAGGAGAGGGAATAGGGTGTTGGTCTACTTTTAAGTGTTTGTTTAATGTTGCTTTAAAATAAAAAATATACTAGTTTACCATTGGACTACACCAATCCGAATGTTTAACTTTGGTAATTATGTTTTCTAACTCTAACCTAGACAATTCATGACCATTTCTTAAAGACGGGCTGTATATCCTTTATGAAACACTGCTTGAACATTTTCTTTAAAATTAATATTTACTTTAAATTCCTTAATTGTCAGATCATTATATTTCTTAGAAAAAAAACTTAAGGGTAATTTTTCGATAGAGTTTTGATAACTTCGCATTTGTTAGACATATCATTACTTAGCGACAGTTTGACATTTTCTAATTGATTAACAGTCACACAAGACTTTGACAATGTACCTTGCAATGTATTAACCGACCAATTTGGTGATAAGACAGATAACCAATCTCTGCCTAAGATAGCAGGACATGACAAGTTTTCAGCGACTAACTATTACATTCAATTCTTGACATTTGTTATTTGCCTCTTCAGGTACTTGACAAGTACCCAAGACATTTAACCCAAGACCTAACTTCTTTATAATATTCAAACGTTTAGCTACATTAACATTAACAAAACTTACAGCACTGCCAGTATTCACTAACCATTCAAGGACAGTTCCGTTTAGTTTAATTTGGACAGATATTGGATCAGATAATGACACTGAGTTAGACATATTTACAAAATTAGAACGAAAACAATAACCAGAGACATGACCTTGCTCACCACATGTATGACAAACCCACTTTTTAGCAGGACAGTTACTGGGTTGGTGTTTTTTGAAACACAAATGATAAGTTTTTCTCTTAAGTGGCGTGTTCGATCGCTGTGGCAAGGGGGTCCTATCTCTTCGTGGAGACGCATATTGTTTGTCCCATTGTTGTTTCCTGTAGGAGAAGGGACTGCTACACCTTCTTGGAGGGGATGGGGTGGACCTTCTGTGTCTCTGCGTAGTATCCCCAGACCATGACGTCATCCGCTTCTGTGTCGTTATCTGCATCGAAAACATGTCGTTCCCAGAGATAATATGTGCCGACTTATATACTGCTTCCATATCACGTACTATCTTGCAAGCTTCATCAAACATCATTGCATCAAGTGCAGACAAAAGACGGATGACTGCATTGGTATTTAACAAACCATATACTAAACGATCACGTAAAGCATTGTCAAAAAAATTACAATATCCAGCCAAGGTTTTAAAATGAATAATATATTCACTTAATGTTTCGCGAACTTTCTGTTTTCTTGAATTAAAAATATAACTTTCAGCAATTAATTTTTTAACTTTAGTGTATTTTTTACTTAAAGCTTCAGTACATTGTTTATAGGTAGCTTTATTGAATTCAATAGGACCAATAGGAGATTTTAGTTATAATAAATATTAGGTTGTAAATTCACACACAAATGACTTTTTTCAATTCTTCACCAATTTCTTCTATTTAAAAAAAAAACAGTTCAAGTCTTTCAACATAAAAGGTAAAATCTTTCTCATCAGGATTGAAAATTGGTGCTTTATAGATTTTTGCAGGAATGGACAGACTTGACTAGGCCTAGACTTATAAATTAGGCTATACAAAATGGATGAAAAAACGTACCCTTCATGTTCAAACACTGACAAATAATCACTGAACAATAATTGTAATTAAAATTATTTTATTTCGTCACCATTACTGTAACTGCGACATTGTTACATAATTAGCTTGACCGAGGTTACAGAAAAACTAACTAAAAAAACTAGAAAATGCACTATTTATTAGAGGAACATCACAGGACGTGTTTGACTGTTCCATTGCTGGTTTACAAGTGGACAACACACTCCATGAAGGGGTGGGGGTAGTAAGTTACTGATTGTTCGTGGCTTGGCTACGTCAACAAGTCTGTACGGGTCTCCACTCCTACATCGTCAGCGTCCCTAAATGTACAAACTTTGTAGTACATCAAATTCAGCCTCAAGTTAGGTCATTTTCAGTTTATACAAAAATATACAATTTCTTTTGGATTTTCAGAATAATATAAAAACTTATTTTCAAATGCATTTGTCTTTTCGTCAAGTGACTCCTACAAGAAATTAATAATTACATAATTGACTTACAGAGCGTATTAAATTAACTTTTTTTAGGATAATGGTATTTATATAATTTTTGTACTCACATTACAACTTTCTAACAGTTTTTTACAACTCTTTTTTCACAAGTATGTAATTTGAAAACAAGATATAAATATATGTAAAATGACAATTCATTTTCTGCCTTTACTTTTATAATCATCACTTGTGCCTTGTATTATTGTTACCGGACCAATTTGGTTCTTATATTTTAGGGGCTTTATATAAGAAAGTGCATGTATTATTTAAAGCCCTTCAAAGCAATCCTTTCTAGGTAATTTCTGTACAAAATTAGAGTCTGTACTAGATTTTTCCATTATACAATTCGGGCACTCGGATAATATGCCAAACTGTTACAAATTCGAATGAAACGTTAACAATTTGATTTTAAGAGTTGAAATAAAATAAATAAAAAGATTACGTCATCAATAAAAATAATAATCATAATAATTATAGAGTAACTTACGAAATCATGTGATTGAGCTTTGGGAAATTTCAAAGATTCTATTTGAATAGGGTTAAAGCTACTCATGCACATATAGATACAAATTTTCATAAAAAGTCACTCTTATTTTTGAAAAATTTAATGAAGTGTCAGACATAAATTGACATGATGCTCATTTCAGATTGTCTTGTGTGCGAGAGAATTATCCGGCCTGCCCAAATCTTATTCCACGAGTGACAATCAGCCCAGTTGGGGATTCGAACCTTGAACCTTGGACAGCACTGTCTTGAACCACTGAGGTGCCGCACCTGTTACAGAAATAGTGTTTTTTAAATAACAAATTATTTAAAACCAGCTGTTCACCCGTGCCTTGCTACGGGATAAAATATAAATGGTAATGTTTTAAAATCTTTATAAAAAATCAAACATTGCAATAAATGTTAATTTGTTCGTGGGGCCTTTCGATTACGAAGTAGTCATTGTCAAACACTCACAACAACTGATACAACATTTAGATTTACAATATTATGTTGAAATAAGAATAAATAAAACATGTGTTGTATAAAAATATACATACTTGTGGCTAAATTAGATTTGAAATAAAAGGAGAATGTTGAATTGGTGGTGGTTAATTATTGACTAATTTTTCTATGTATTTATTCATGAATTTTGTTTCTTATTCATCAAGATCAAACTTAATATAAAGAACACAAATCAAATTTAAAATACGAACAAGTTTAAAAATTAGTAATAGCTAAACATGCTGTAGAACTTGGCCATAGTTTTTCATCCTTTGACATATTAAAAGAAGTATAAAATTATCAGTATCTTGATACATACAAAACAAAATTTATGAATAAATACATAGAAAAATAAGTCAATAATGAACTACCACCAATTCAACATTCTCCTTTTATTTAAAATCTTATTTAGCCACATGTATGTGTATTTTTATACAACATATGTATTATTTATTCTTATTTCAACATAATATTGTAAATCTAAATGTTTTATTAGTTGATGTAAGTGACAATGATTACTTCGTAAATGAAAGGCCCCATGAATAAACCTTAACATTTATTGGAATGTTTGATTTCTTATATCGATTTTAAACTATAATTCCAATAAGAAACTCCTCAAGAACCACATTAATGTTTTAGTTTATTTTAAATATTAAATTTAAATAAAAATCACTTAGCTTTCAAAAGTGTTCATTTTATTTGTTTTTGTTAACAGCTGATGAACAATTAAATAAATAAAATAACATTGAAACTTGAAAGGCCAGTGGGCGGAGCCCTAGAGTTGGAAGTGAATAAAACCATGCCAGAAACCTTGCCGGGAGTGAACTCTACCAACTACAACAGCGATGCGAAGATGCATAAAGGACAGACACACATACATTCGTTTATATAGCTAAATAATTGTAAAAAGCGTAAAAATTACATTTATAAAGATTTTAAAAGCAAAATTAATAAGCTAAAAATCTCAAATTACAAAACGTGAGTCTTTATTTTATTTTTATAAATAGTAGCATTACATTGTAGTATAAACACACGTAGTGAAACTCAGTAGTATTACTTGCCAGACAAGCGATGCTAGAGATCCTTACAGTGGTGTAGCAAACAAACGATTTGATTTGAATATTTACACTCTATTAATGTATTGCAATTAAACTGCCATGCTATCTAGCGGAGAGATGCCATAGCTCTGCGATACGACCGCTAGGCTCGCTAGCGTCGAGCAGTTGGCACGTTTCTCAAGAGTAAGCTTAGCTACTGTGCATTAATGTTATACTGAGGTAGAACACAATTTTCAACCGTATTATACTTTATGTAAAAGAAAAAATAATAATTAATATAAAATATCAATAAATATTCAATAATATATTCTACAAAGCTAACGAAATTATCAGATGTAATAATAGTTAAGATCATCGCATTATAAAATTATATTGTACTGAAAATTTTGACAAAATACTAGCAATATATAAAAATTAACTAATTATGAAGTTTTTTAATTAGTTAAAAAATGGTTCTGATTAAAGGTGTAGGTCCCATAGTTGCCCTGGCTATTGGGCTATTGATAAATAGTCCTTTCTGAGCTAAGTCGAACTCAGATAGTAACAATCACTACACTCGTTCATCTACACTCATCACACTCATTCGCCCCTCATATATCTACGATCGTCGTCTTAGAAATGAATAATAATAGTAATGAATATGTCACTCATAAAGAAAGATGTATTGAGTCCCATTGTTCTGAATTAAACCCCATCCATATAAAACGAAAATATAACTCTAATACACAAACAATCAAGTTAGGAGAAATAATTCGTTTGAATCACTTTAAACTATTTATAAAAACTAGTCAACAAATGAAATGGTCCATTTTCTAGTAATAATTTATTTTATGATAAAAAATCTATTGTCTGTGCTAAGGAATTTTTGTTTAATCAAGTCCGATAATTTTCCAAAAACCAAATTCATAAGCCATATTTAAAGCCAGCAAGAGTACATATCGAAAGGTCCTTGAGATATTTATGAACTAATAGCGTCGACAGACTGTATTAGTGGGAGGGGGGTCCAATCGATGTGTCATATATCCAAACTTCTCTCACCCCGAGAGCCCTCTTGGTTACCTCTTTGTTATCTTTAAACTCAAATCAATGCTACGAAGCTGTTTAACTGAATGATGTGCCTATTTTTATTTGCGCAAGTATTTTACAAATAATAAAAGTTTATTTTACATCTTATTGTTTACATAACTCTTACGACACTTTCTCGTTTAAGTCTCTTGAAATGTATAGTTACGTAACGTAAAATGAAAAAAAATTACAGTCCTTCATAAAATAGGCCTAAAGACAGAGACGAAAGAATCGGAGGTCCAATCCATTAGTGCACTGAATGGCTGTCGAGTTATCGAAACTGGGGTGTCAAGTAGTTAGTTATCCAATTTTCTGTGCGGGAGGCAGGGCCAGCAACTTTGTCAGTCCCTCCCCTCATTCGCCTCTAAATCCTGAAGAAAAATTATTATTACACATTTATAAAGATTTACACCAGTGGTAACTGCCACTGAAGCGTTTGTTGCTGCTACAAAAAACAACCTGTGTTCCTTTTTTCTCTGAGACTAAATACTGTACTTTCATTTACATCAACATAGGTAAATACATTAAAATAAATTTTGATACGTCAAAGTTTATGATGTATTGACTTTAGTGGACTCTTTATAAATATTAAGTCATTAATGAAAAAACTCTTTTTAATAAATATCTACATTTTTACATATTCAAACGTTGTTGAAGCACAAGGACGTTGTGGAAGCAGAAGTGCTATCCACTAGGCTAGCAATAGGCTCTAAAAGTCTTGTAACGTAATTACAACTTGTTGTTGAAACATGTTGCAATTTTGTAAAAGAACTGAAACTTTGAAAATAAGAAGAAATGGCAAAGTTAGAACATTTTCCTACCGAAGGTGGCTTCTACAACTCTCATTAGTTATCCTTACCCTCAATTATTATCCTAATGCACTTATTTGAATAACAAATATCCCCCCGTTCTATTATTAAAGTCAATGGGTTACCTGTTTAGACAGGGCTGGGGTGAGAGTCCCGCAAATAATGAGGGTCTTAGGAGGCTTCTCACTCGGCTGTACCCCAATTTACACCCCATAACAGCTACATTTAACAACACCTCCCACCTAATAGGGCCGATCGTAACAGTTATAGTGTTGGAAATAACACCACTTGGTTTGTATTTACTTTGTCCCCTTTAATTTTATCACATAGGCTTAAAACAAAAATTAAGATTAAAATTTTATCATATTACTCCTAGTTTAATTAATTACATACATAAAAGCCGAGTTTTAAATTGTAACACAAACACTAGTATTGGTTTATCACATCAAATAGTTTAAAGTATACAGAAAAAGATAGACTAGTCCTAGGAGAAAAAATAGATAATTTTTAAAATGATCGTCAAAATATTCTTCTGAGTTAACAATTGTTAACTCTTATGTGAAATTTAATTCATGATTTAACACTGAGTATATTTATCTATTTTGTCAAAAAATATTAAATGTAAAAAATTCTATATTTTTCATTTTTTCTAAATTTATGTAACGACAGTATTGATGTAAAACTTTAAATATATGGTGGTAAATACAATGATTATGATCAAAACTCATTTAATAAAAGGTGTAAAGTGCCTTTTAAGTATTAGATAACAAGTGTTTAAAGCATAAATAACTTTCCGTCAGATGTTCAATCCAGCTTCATCCACATTTCAAATAACTGCGAAAATATTCCACGATTATTTGCTTTATGTTCTATACATTTGAAGTTTTTTCCAAATGAAGACTACAGTTAACTACAAACTTTTAAAGATACACGTTTCCATTTTCCATTTATTCAATTCAGTGGTTAACCACAACTATCAGGGATATTCAGAAAATGTCTAATGTTATTGAGGTAACATATCAGAACGACAACATTCAAACTGTTTTACACAGTTGTAATCCAGTCAAAATACGCATGAAAGTGAGGATTAGCGAACAAAAACTCCGATACAGCTGAAAATTGGCAAAGTTTTTATATTCTTCCCTACTATTCACTACTATTTTAGATTAAGCGACTCAAAACTTTGGAAAGTAATTTTAGATCGTCGCTGGATACCTATTTATAATAACATATAAAAAAAAGTATATAAACTTATTTTGTAGCTAATTTTACGATCCACAGCTTTTGTCTGAACTTTTTTATCATAATACTTACTATTGACGAAACTTTTTTTTAAATTATTTTTATGATCTTTGACATTGAATAAAATGTTTAACACTTATGGTTAATTTATGATATCTGCCAATTTTAATTGTAGCGAAGGTTCAATCAGGATAAAGTTTAAATTGCCTAGTATTATTGGTAATTTAGAAGCTGAGATATTCCTGGAGGTAGGGTGTTAGAGCATGTGGCAAACAGCATGAGCTATCTAGTTCACGTTAGTGCCACCAGTTGCAGCGCCTTATTTTTACTAATCTAGCAACAATGTGGCATAAGTTTTCGGAGTTTCGGCTGTATGCAGATTTGCTGAAGCTGACTTATAACTGCCTTACTAAATAGTGGGTTTAGTAAGCCCCCCCCCCAGATCGAAGGGGTTGTTATCTCTATAGATGGGAGGTATAGTGTTCCGGTTGTAATAAAAGTTACAGGATTAGTTTAATTTCAACTACTCTAACTACTGAAATAAGGAAAATTGGAAGTTTGTTTTATTTACACAACCATTGCTGAATACTTGGAATATTTGTGGTTGACATGCTTACCTGTTTTATTTATTTATTTTTATTTTTATTTTTCTCTAAACTTCTCCTATCAGTTCTCATTGGCCTTCAGACCTGTGCGTAAACTTTATTGGGGGATTTGAACCTTGTTCATTGCCCTCTACAGTCTGAAGACAGCCACTGGTTCACCACTCAATCGTTAACATTTAATTATGTCACGCCGATCCTAATTAAGTCAGTATCTGTGGGTAACTGATGCAAATTTCTTAATAACATTTGTGACGTTATTTTGGGTGTTGGGATGAGGTGGGGGTGAGTTAATATAAGAAATAGTTGCAGTTATATAAATATTCAGGCTATATAATGTTACTTGAAGTAAACAAGAAATATAATATTAATTATTTTGAGAAACATGTTTCACTTAAATTTCACTTTTTGCGAAAATTATATTTTACTTATTTTTATTGATAAGGGATGCATAATACAAATATATTGTTTAAACAAAATCCTTTATATAGCATATAAATACTCACATAGATAGCCAATAGCCTTTACTGGAGGGCTTTTACGTAATCGCAAGATAGTACAAGATACTGCTACACTGACTGACATTATACTGGTTGTATGGAGGAGTGAGTTTGGCTGTAGTCTGTGTTACCTGTTATTTGGTAAGTATCGGGACCAACTACCTCTCGTTCTTCCATCTAGGTCTCGGATTCAAACTAGGGAAATATGGGATACAAAGGTTGTGTTAAGTTACGAGTTCTTCTCGGGTTGAAATGAGTGTTTTAACAATCACGTATACAATTGATGGAGAAGTAGAAGTGAATAATAGGGCCCATCGAACCAGCCAACGTAGGCAACTCAATGTAGAACAAGCACGATATTAAGAGTCATTATACCTGCTGCCATATTTGTTTTGATTCTCCACAAGGCCATATTTAAATTCAAATAACGATAACATCTTTATTTATGCAAGGAAACTTTTTAACTTGACTTTTTTTATGAAGACAGAATTGTCTAGATCTTTCAGGTATTCAATTTTAATTTTATTTCCTGATTATTTAAAAAGAAAATTCAAAATATATATTGTTCTCGGTATATATAATTTACATATATAGGGCGAGTCGGCTGAGTTAGTATTAAATGAATGGTATATTTAAGAAGCAAATAGACTATAAACTGTGGAAACAATTTAGAGGATAAGGGACCTAAAACTCAAATCAAAATCTTTTAATGTAGGAGACAATTTTACATATTGTATTACATATTTCAAATTGTATTACAGATTTAAAATTGTACTACATATGTCAAATTGAATTAAATATGTCAACTTGTATTACATATGTCAGATTGTCTTATAAATGTCCAATTATTACATATGTTATATTATAAACATATGTAAAATTCTATTACATAAGTCAAATTTAATTACATAGTCAAATTATTACATATGTTATATTGTATTACATATGTCGATTGTATTATTCATGTCGAATTTTATTACATCTATCAAATTGTATTACAGATGTCAAATAGTATTACATACGTCAAATTGTGTTACACATGTCAAATGTTATTACAGATGTCAAATTGTATTACATTGAGAACCATCCCCCCACCAAAGCTGGTAAGCGTGCCAACCGGGGATGGCTCAAAACAAGTCGAGCGATGGGATCACAGGCGGCAGTTGGAGGGTCAAAATAAAACTCGGCAGCTGAGCAAAACTAGTTTTTATTCCAAGTAAACAAAAAAGAAATTAATCAGACTTGGCAGAAGGCCACAATATAAATTCTCACTTAATAAATAACAACAAACACTAAAATTAACAAGATACTACACATTAATAACAAACGCTATAAATACCACAAACTCTACAAATACCAAAATTGCCAATAAACAACTACATGGCCTATCTGCAGCCTAGCCAGAGACACCCAAAACGTAAGAAAATCTTAATAAATTAAAAGTGAACCTCTAGACACAATTTATATAACCCCAGAATAACCCCGGCAATTCAGCCCACATCCCTTGATTCCACCGGGCCAGGGAGTAAGCCGGAATCCCTGGCCAGCTCCGAATTAGAAGTTAATTCAAAGAACAACAATCCCCTTTTGGTGAGTTTAAAAATTAAACAATTTTAAAAAAATATATAACACGGTACCGTTCTATTATCCCCTGACATCAATAATACCAAACACGAAATAAATAAATAAATAACTAAATCACTAGGCCTAAAGCATAAAAATAAATAACAACACAATTTAACAATAGGGACCTAACAAATATAAACTCTAAAATATCTAACAACAAAATAAACTAATTAAACTAAATAACAAGAAATATAAATAAATATTAACATCAAAAAGTTCCTTTTGTTTGTATTTTAAGTTTTTTTTCCCCTTTAAATAAAAAAATACATATATAGGTCCCCATGGCTGAGTTGCATAAATCACTTTGGTCCGTTCACTTTTAGGCCTAGGCCACATTAAATTGTTCCACAAACATTTTTTTCTTCCTTTTTTTTTTTTTTTTTGTTTTTTATAAATATAAATAACCGCCTCAAAACCCCCAGCTCAGCCGCCGGGAACAAAACTGGAACACACTGACCTGAGGACAGAAGACTTCTACCCCGAAGATGTAGAGAGGGTAGCGGGCGACTCTATGCTTCAACATGGTCCTCAGGCCAGGCGGGCAGTGTAGATGGTTGAGCTTTCCCCGGACGACAGGCTGAGGGTAGAAACGTCCTACTCAAGGACCCTGGACTGCAAGGCAACACCACAGCACATTAAAAACAGTCCAGCCACAACAACAAAAATATTACACATAACAACTAAATATAAGAGTGCATGATTTCACAAAACTGAACATGAAGATACAAACAAGAACATGAGTGGAGCCAACAAGACAGTGAAAGATTAACTTTAGGCTATGAATAATTTAAACCAAATTACAATTTAACAAAATATAAAAGACGTATGGAAAAAAAATGACAAACTGAAAACTAGGCTATAGATACTGGGGCAATATGTTATAACAAGAAAATCAAACTAAAGATAGGCTAGGTTATTGTCAATGAACAAAAATATGATATATCGGTAACTCCAACTGAAAAAAGGCTCAATAAACATTATACAGAACTACTATTGATAATAAAGGCAGATATAAAAAGCAATTAACGGTAAAAAAGTAACATGGAGCACATGGCTCAAACCTAGGTTAACAAACTAGACAAAGAAAATACAAATTTAACAAAACCCTGAAAACACAAGCAAGAACGATTAATATTATTGAAACAAAATATTCTCACCAAAAGGGTGATTAGATATTAAAACTTACAAAATGAACACTTACGTTTTAGTGTGTCTAGCCGATCATAACGAAATTCTGCAGGCAGCACAAAACAACTGAACAGACAGGCCAACCTGACCGAAGCTGGACCCAGGAACGAACGAAACCGGGCCAACGGCCACCAAAGTACGCGAAACGCAGGGCATGAGCGATCTCAGGCAGCCCGGCAGCCAACGACGAAAAAAAACTAAATGTACCGGTCAAAAGAACCGGTACAACATATGTCAAATTGTATTACACATGTAAAATTGTATTACATCTATCAAATTATATTACAGATGTAAAATGGTATTACATACGTCAAATTGTATTACACAAGTCATATTTAATTACAGATGTCAAATTGTATTACATATGTCAAATTGTATTATATATGTCAAATTTTATTACATTTATCAAATTGTATTATAGATATCAAATTGTATTACATACGTCAAATTGTATTAGACATTTCAAATGTTATTACAGATATCAAATTGTATTACATATGTCAAATTGTATTACACATGTCAATTTGTATTACATCTATCAAATTATATTACAGATGTAAAATGGTATTACATACGTCAAATTGTATTACACATGTCATATTTTATTACAGATGTCAAATTGTATTAAATATTTTAAATTGTATTACATATGTCAAATTTTATTACTGATGTCAAATTATATTTCATATTTCAAATTGTATTACAGATGTCAAACTGTACTACATATGTCATATTATATTATATATGTCAACTTGTATTACATATGTCAGATTGTATTATATATGTCAAGTTATTATATATGTCATATTGTATTATATATGTCAATTGTATTACTCGTGTCAAATTTTATTACATCTATGAAATTGTATTACAGATGTCAAACTGTATTACACATGTCAAATTATATTACATCTATCAAATTGTATTATATGTGTCAAATTGTAATACGTATGTCAAATTTTATTGCATCTGTCAAATTGTATTACACATGTCAAATGTTATTACATATATCAAATTATATTACAGATGTCAAGTAGTATTACATACGTCAAATTATATTACACATACCAAATTAGATTACATCTATTAAATTGTATTATAGATGTCAAATTGTATTACATATGTCAAATTGTATTACAGATGTCAAATTGTATTACATATGTCAAATCGTATTACATATGTCAAATTATATTACATCTATTATATTGTATTATAGATATCAAATTGTATTACATATATGTCAAATTTTATTGCATCTGTCAAATTGTATTACACATGTCAAATGTTATTACATAAGTCAAATTGTATTACAGATGTCAAATGGTATTACATACGTCAAATTGTATTACACATATCAAACTTTATTACATATATCAAACTGTATTACAGATGTCAAATTTTATTACTGATGTCAAATTGTATTACATATGTCAAATTGCATTACACACTTCAAATTTTATTACATCTATCAAATTGTATTACATATGTTACATTTATAACATATGTCAAATTATATTAGTATATAATAGAACTAAACATAAAATTATATAAATAAACAAACCTCACCCTGTATAATGTAAATAATAATTTTAATAAGTTAAATACCATGAGGCCTTTGTCATGATATAAGTATCGTATATCCTGTAAAGTATATCAAAATTATAAATATATATTTTCGAAAATATAAGCGTGACAAGTCTACAGAAAAAGTGAAGTAACTATCTACTACAAAGGTGGCCATCAGCTACTGATAAATGTGCTGCCTGGTGGGTAAGTGAGGAAGAGAACGATAACTGCCACCGTTGCTCAACGCACAAAATGGTTCAGGGACGGACGGACAGACGACAACCGATCTACTAATAATAGTTTATCGGGTTGCAAGTACTGTAGTTCCAAAAGTCAACACCAGATAGTGGGTAGGAGGCTCAACTGTGTTAATATCATTCACTAGAGAGAGGGCTCACTCTATGTACTTCAGAGCAGGCTGGGCATGACTGCTTCAGGCATAAATAATAATATTTATTTATTAAACATTCGTTTAAGTTCATATTCAGCCAGATGTCTGTACCTAAAATTACTAAAGTGTTAAAGTTCAAATTTGTCTTTTACAGAAAATTTCGATTTCAGACAAAGGGCGGATGACCAACTTGTAACAATAATTAAAATAATATCCTTACGGGAGCTGGAGTGCCTGTTAAAGGTAAACCGGCAATATGAAGCCTGTACCCAGATTGCATCCTTCAAATAGTCGGGCTTTCTCTTTATTGTCAGTAGATCATATAGCGTCTTCTGTTTATCCACTGATAAACTGTTACACACTCACGGGGATAATAATCAACTCTTTTTCAAGCTTACTTACTAACAAAAATATTTTCACTACACTTTCTTCACTCGTCAAGTTCATTCGTAACTTACATTACCAATTATCTTAACGATCGATGTTTTGATGATAAATAAACGGTTCAAATTTTAACTGCGAATGAAAATAAACAATATTAAGAAATTATTTTCCAACTCACTCTTAAGTTCATCGTCTACCATTGGTTTACTGTTGGTAACTATAAGGAGGAATTTCATTTTAAACAGCTGACTCTCTTTTTTTTAATTGATTCCTTTATTCCAGATCTGCCCTTTGGAGGCGTATAGCCCTTGATTATATTACAAATGGCCCAGCCTATCTATTCTCGCAGAT
Source organism: Stictocephala bisonia (assembly GCA_035578905.1). Taxonomy (NCBI): domain Eukaryota; kingdom Metazoa; phylum Arthropoda; class Insecta; order Hemiptera; family Membracidae; genus Stictocephala; species Stictocephala bisonia. The sequence continues at coordinate 522,408 of JAQJVL010000404.1, read as the reverse complement.
TCGACTGTACTAACCGTTCCCATGGTGCAGAACTATCATTTTGCAGCCAAAGAGTAATAAATATTTGACATATCCCTAAACAAATATTAAAGTTTATACTATTATTTGACAATACTATATTATGATCATATAGATGATACAAAAGATAACATTTTCCGTGTATTTTAAAATGTCAGAACCACATTTTATTTATTGTTATTTTTTGAGATTTTTTATATAAATGAGAAACTTATTAAATTAACACTCTTTAAATGTTACTATAAATAACTATTATTAAACAGTCAATAACGATTATTCTTGGCCTAATTGCAGAAACAGTGATAATAACATGCAATGAATTTAAAAGAAAGGTTATATTTTATAAATTGAATTAATACAAAGTGGTTAGTTACCGGTGCATTTAAATTACACCGGTAAATAATATTGTCTCGTTTACAATCACTCTATCAGTATAACCTAATCAGAAAAGTACCCCCAGCCTGTCCCGCTTCTATTAAACCTCTTCTCGAGGTCGCACGGACCTTTAGGCTGGGCCAACTGTAGATCTGTGGTCATTGTTAGTTTATATATCTGTTCTAACCATGTTCAAAAACTAAGACTGTCCCACCGATAAAATATGTATCGTAAATAATGTAAAAAGTGTACAATATGTAGAATACTGAATACCGATGCTGGTCAGCGAATAATACCATCAATTATATCTTAACTAACATAAAATTTGATATCCTAGAATTATTTCTTTAAATTTAAATCATATTTTAGGTTTACTAATCAAATTTATGATTGTGGTATTTAGTTCTACTAGATTATCGTTGTTTTACAACTTTGTTAATAAACAAAAAAAACCAGCGTATTGTGTTGCTTAATATTTCTCTTGGCCCAGTTTAAAACAACAATCAGCTGTTATACGATGTCAATGAATTGGGCTCAGCTCTCTTGTTGATATTTTTAGCAATGCTTTGATTTAATCCTGCGTTCCTCATATCTCCATACTCCATCTTGACAAGATCACGTGCACAGCTGTACGCCTCCATCTATTCTTGATTCTGATGACTTATTTTTTACATGGCGTGAATGTAAATTTACAAACGTGTGCTATTTAAATTACGACTGTATTTTCAAAAACTCTTAACTTTTTTCAAATTAACACTTATCTCTTCATTAAGGTAAGATATCTGCATTACGTAGTCATCTTCCTTATCTTAAAGTTGTTATATGACTACGTAAGTATGTCGTTCCTGTTTCGTAAAAAACTTAACTTGTAAAACCTGGGAGTGAAAAGCACCATGAATCTTCTCAAACAGGGTAATATTGGTTTCATTTGAAAAATGTCTTTCCGTTTGATTTCTTCTTGTGATTGAATCCGTAAAATAATATTTGTTGACTCAAACACAATACAACATTTATATAAAAGCTGATCTTGCTGTCACAATAGGTTTTCAGATTCGTTTTCGTGTAAATCTTTTATGAAATGCATAAAATACATACTCCCGGAAGATGCTTTTTTATTCATATAAAATACTCATTTTGATCACAATGTATTTATTTATGTCCAATACTTCATTTAGGTTTAACAATTGACAACAATCACTTTGACGAATAACAGGGAAACGCTTTTACAACAACGTTAATTTTCTCCTTAGTTAATTGATTTTATTTTACCAATCGTGTTCCATAAAGTATCATTTTTTTATCAGAATAATTTACTTGAAACTGTTAGATAATGGAGAAATGATATTGATCAAATTAGTTACTTTAAAATTCAAATGACCACTACTCTGGAAAGGATAAACCTTTCGAAGTCCGGTTTGCGGAAATTCATTTCTTTTGAATAGACATTTCATTTGATACAAAACTCTACCTAGGATAACAATGAAGATTTTCGTTCAACTCCTCGTGGTCCATTCCCCAGAAAGGATTAAATGTCACTAATAGTGTCAAAAAGTATGTTATTTGTAAGAATTATCATGTACAAGATTTCACTTTTACAAGTGAAGTCATACAAAAGTCGTGAAAGTGATTCCATTTTCTACCCTGTATAAATAAAATGTTGTTCATTTCTACTGCATATTTATTTATATATATAAATGAAGCGAAAATAAATCAGTACTAAATATAAGTTTGCTGTAAACATTTAGTCTACAAATTTACTTTATTAATCCATTACAAGTTGATTATCCATTATTAAGACGTCAATCATAGCCTATAGATATGGGTGAATTAGTATGATGGAGTCCACAACAAATTAAAACAATTTGATTTTATTAAATTTTAGTGCAGAAATTATATAAAACAATAAAGTAATTACGATAATTATAACTCGTATATTATATATTTTATTTTCAAATTGAGATAATAATTAAAACTACCGATATATAAAGTATATTTAATCCAAACAAAGAGTGTGTTACATTAAAGCAAATAAATGTCTTACTTTATGTCATTATACTCTATGAAAGCTTTCAGATTTTTGTATAATGTAATGAACCTTGCCTTAGGGTAACATCTTTGTTTCCGGACATTACAATAATTAATTTTAATAAAAGTCAAAGGGAGCGTGCCATTTTCACTAATTACTGTAATAAGGTAAAATCGGAATTTATTTTACACAAACATTCTTGCATATTTTTAAATATTCGCAGTAGATTTTTCACTCTTCTTTTATACGGTACTTCAATCGCCAGTTTGCATGGTCCTGAGAGCCTGTGCGTGGAGTTTATTCAATGGGTGGTGTACCAACCATCAGCTCAGTTGGGGATTTCCCTCCGCAGTTCACCTGAGCTGCGTATTTATTCAATACCACTGTACGTATATGGGTGGGTGGGTGGGTCAATAGCACTGTACGTGTATGGGTGGCCGGGTGGGTCAATACCACTGTACGTACATGGGTGTGTGGGTGGGTCAATAGCACTGTAATTGTATGGGTGTGTGGGTTGGTCAATAGTACTGTACGTGTATGGGTGTGTGGGTGGGTCAATAGCACTGTACGTGTATGGGTGGCCGGGTGGGTCAATACCACTGTACGTATATGGGTGTGTGGGTTGGTCAATAGCACTGTAATTGTATGGGTGGCCGGGTGGGTCAATACCACTGTACGTATATGGGTGTGTGGGTGGGTCAATAGCACTGTACGTGTATGGGTGAGCGGGTGGGTCAATAGCACTGTACGTGTATGGGTGAGCGGGTGGGTCAATAGCACTTTTTAGCTTACATCTGTATAGATGTATTCCTTCCTACGTACTCGTAGAGCAGGAATTACATCACGTCTAAATTTGGACAGATTATTCAATAGAATAATGTCTTCCTTAAGACTAGCCAGCTCAACTGTGTACCAATCCTTAGTATGAGTCTTGGCTACCTATTTTATTAATTCATAGAACCAGACCTAATAAATGTTTCCTCAAAAGTAAAGAGCCAAACTGTGTCCTGAGCCACCACGCCGGTAAACGGTTTTAATTGGTCTGCAGTGTAGTTGGTTAACCCAACTTCATAAGCTTGAGGATCTTAGTTCGATTCCAATCAAAGTGAAAAAAAAATAAATAAATGGGCCAGCTGATAACCCATTTCATTAGTTGTTCAATCACCATTGGGTGATTTATTAATGATACTTCCTAAGGAATTATCGGCCTTAGTTTGTAACAAAGACTAAATTCACTCACATACATTCATCACACTCAATCTAAATCCATATCCTCCCATGTATTGACGTTCGGTGTCTTAAAAATAAATAAATAGTTTATTTACTATCATAGTTGTCACTAGGTGTTTAATGTTTTCTTATTACTCCTTGATCCAAACATTGTCATTTTATAATAATTATTGGTCATCATATCATTAACTAAGACATGGACACTCTCCCCCTGTATCACTCAACAACGTCCCTTTACCTCAAGTAGATTCTGTAAAATATTTAGGTATACTTATGGATAAGAGATTGACTTGGAGTCATATATGGTATAAAAACTGCAACTAAATTTGAAACCCCATAAACTTACATGGCTTCTGAACTACAAATCAAAACTTAGTAAATCTAACAAAATTCTTCTTTATAAAATGACATTAAAACCTGTCTGGATTTATAGGTTGCAACTTTGGGGGACGAGTATTGAATCAAATATTGAAATCATTCAACGTTTTAAGTCGTGCTCCGTGGTTCGTTTCAAACAGAACTATACACAACGACCTTCAGATGTTGACAGTGAAAGAGGAGATCAAGAAGATCAGTTCAAACTATCAAGAAAAGTTAAACCATCGTCATAATTACCTTGCTCTTAAATACCGTTATTGCTTGATAACTCTCATGAGGTCGCAAGGTTGAATCGAGCAACGGTATTGAACCTGCCGTACAGATTTTAACTTTGAAACATTCTCATTCAATGACTTTTTTGTGCACTATTTCTGAATATCCACCTACTCACGTGCTTGTAAAATGCCATATGTTTTACTTATTTTTATGTTCAATTTAACAGATTGTAAAATAAAACAGAGTTATTAAAAATTACTAGAAGACACTCCTGTACGCTTCGGGTGCAAACCCGAAAATCGACGCCTCGCTTTCGACCTCAGCATGTAACTTTTGACTTCAAATATTAGTAATTAAACTGTACTAAGTAAAATCATATTATTCAAATTCACTTACAGTAGCTCACTTACTGCACTTGATTTGCGCCTTTTTTATAGTATAATAATTATAAACAACCAATTTTATTACTAAGCCTATTTCAAATGTTTTAATTTTTAACGGCTGATGATAACATATAAACAGACAGACATGTATTCCCTCTTTTATAATTAATTTGATATTTTACTATGCTGCTCTCTATGTTTAACCTAAGAAATTATTTGGACCATTTGACATATTTTGTTTATGCCACCAGCTGGTCAATTAAAATTAATCTCCATAAGAATAACATTGTAACTTTGACGCCTCGTAGGGCAAAAACCTATGGGAATTGTAAAAATCTAGCTCCGTTATGACTTAGAAATGTAAATTATTTTTTTAATTAAAAGATGTCATCAAAACCGGTCCAGTAGTAAGTTCAGAAATTTAGTGACTAAATAACCCGATTGTTTTAATATATACTAGCTGAACCCGGTGGACGTTGTCTCGCCTTTCATTTTTCATTGACATACCAAAATAAAGCAATAAAAAGAATTATAGAAAAAAACCATTATTTATTAAATGAGTGCAAGAGGGTAAACAATATTTTTGGTCTTCTTATTTGGTGTATAAATTAAAGGTTTTTTGATGAGCCTACTCTCGAGCAAGCGACGTAGAGCTGTCCATGTGAAAAACATGGATAAATCTAAACATATACAGTACTGTTGTTGTGAGAACTTCAATCTACTTATGGCATGTGAAACTACATTAAACCACACAGTCATATGTTTTTTGTAAACAATTCAGATTCTCCATTTGAATAACATGGGATCTTTAGGAGCCCGTGGGGCGGGGACCCTGTGGACGGGGATCTGCATCAAACTTCACAGAAACCATCTCGGGAGTATAGAGGACAACATCCTACAGTTTCATGGCGATCGGTTGGATGGTTGGCAGCGCATAAACTTCAAACATATATATATTATATTATATATTATATTATATATTATATATATCAAACATCCTCTTTTATAAATATAGATGAGCTGTTTATAAATTGATATATTGAAGCGATCACCTGTTTTCCAAACAACATCTTGGTGTTCCAAAAAATATGGACACAAATAACTTCATCGGCTGGGTGATATAAAAAAATAAATTAATAATAATTGAAATGAACACGAAAATATATGATAATTTCAAGCTGAACTTGAAACAGGCATAGATTATTGACATAAATTTGTATGTTGGTATTGACCCACCCTCCCATCATGGTGGTGTTGTCACCTTGGGTGGCGTTTTAGAACGTGGCCAAGGTGTAGCACAGGAAAACCTCATCAAGGCAGTCTGAAGGTGAATTGGATGAGGTTTGAAGTTCTGCAAAGGAGGGCGCACAATAAGACCCTCCCTCCCAAACACGTACAATGGTATTTACCAACCCGACAACCCATACACATACAACGGTATTTACCCACCCACCCTCCCAAACACGTACAATGGTATTTACCAACCCACCAACCCATACACATGCAACGGTATTTACCCACCCACCCTCCCAAACACGTACAATGGTATTTACCAACCCACCAACCCATACACATACAACGGTATTTACCCACCCACCCTCCCAAACACGTACAATGGTATTTACCAACCCACCAACCCATACACATGCAACGGTATTTACCCACCCACCCTCCCAAACACGTACAATGGTATTTACCAACCCACCAACCCATACACATGCAACGGTATTTACCCACCCACCCTCCCAAACACGTACAATGGTATTTACCAACCCACCAACCCATACACATGCAACGGTATTTACCCACCCACCCTCCCAAACACGTACAATGGTATTTACCAACCCACCAACCCATACACATGCAACGGTATTTACCCACCCACCCTCCCAAACACGTACAATGGTATTTACCAACCCACCAACCCATACACATGCAACGGTATTTACCCACCCACCCTCCCAAACACGTACAATGGTATTGACCAATTGTCCAACCCTCCCACCCAATACACATACAATGTTTTTTATCTATCAACCCTCCCAAACACGTACAATGGTATTGACCAATTGACCAACCCTCCTACCCATACACATACAATGGTTTTTACCCATCTACCTTCCCAAACACGTACAGTGGTATTAACACAACCCACCCACCTATACACATACTATAGTTTTTACCTATCCACCCTGCCAAACACGTACAGTGGTATTAACACAACCCACCCACCCATACACATACAATGGTTTTTACCCACCCCTCTTCCAAACACGCACAGTAGTATTAACACAACCCACCCACCTATACACATACAATAGTTTTTACCCATCCACCCTGCCAAACACGTACAATGGTATTGACCAATTGACCAACCCTCCTACCAATACGTATACAATGGTTTTTACCCATCCACCTTCCCAAACACGTACAGTAGTATTGACACAACCCACCCACCTATACACATACAATGGTTTTTACTCATCCACCTTCCCAAACACGTATAGTGGTATTGACACAACCCACGCACCCATACACATACAATGGTTTGTACCCATCCACCTTCCCAAACAAGTACAGTAGTATTGACACAACCCACCCACCCATACACATACAATGGTTTTTACTCATCCACCTTCCCAAACACGTACAGAGATATTACACAACCCACGCACCCATACACATACAATGGTTTTTACCCATCCACCTTCCCGAACACGTACAGAGGTATTGACACAACACACGCACCCATACACATACAATGGTTTTTACCCATCCACCTTCCCAAACACGTACAGTATTATTGACACAATCCACCCACCCATACACATACAATGGTTTTTACTCATCCACATTCCCAATCACGTACAGTGGTATTGACATAACCCACGCACCCATACACATACAACGGTTTTTAGTCATCCACCTTCCCAAAAACGTACAGAGATATTGACACAACCCACCCATACACACACAATGGTTTTTACTCATCCACCTTCCCAAACACGTACAGTGGTATTGACACAACCCACGCACCCATACACATACAATGGTTTTTACTCATCCACCTTCCCAAACACGCACAGTGGTATTGACACAACCCACGCACCCATACACATACAATGGTTTTTACCCATCCACCTTCCCAAACACGTACAGTGGTATTGACACAACCCACGCACCCATACACATACAATGGTTTTTACTCATCCACCTTCCCAAACACGTATAGTGGTATTGACACAACCCACGCACCCATTCACATGCAATGGTTTGTACCCATCCACCTTCTTAAGCAAGTACAGTAGTATTGACACAACCCACCCACCCATACACATACAATGGTTTTTACTCATCCACCTTCCCAAACACGTACAGAGATATTGACACAACCCACGCACCCATACACATACAATGGTTTTTACTCATCCACCTTCCCAAAAACGTACAGAGATATTGACACAACCCACCCATACACACACAATGGTTTTTACTCATCCAACTTCCGAAACACGTACAGTGGTATTGACACAACCCACGCACCCATACACATACAATGGTTTTTACTCATCCACCTGCCCAAACACGCACAGTTTTATTGACCTAACCCACGCACCCATACACATACAATGGTTTTTACTCATCCACCTTCCCAAACACGTAAAGAATAAATTTAATATAGTATAAGATATTTAACTTTTTAGCCAGTCCAAAATCTATAAATTAATAATCTTAATGGTTGAATGCTTGGTTTAAAAATACGAATTTATTATAGAAGAAACTTTAAAACTATAGTATTATTAAATTGCAATATTCAATAATAATGTAACAACACAAACGAGTGGTACACTACTGTATTTGCACACTTTACATTGTGATTTTAATCATTTTGAATGTGTGACTAAGGCTTTTTTAATTATTTACTTCGTGAAAATCCAGACACGTTCACACAATATCATGTATTAACTCACCCTTTCAAGGGAATTTTAAATAAATGCTAAAATTGAGTAAGCAAGTAATTAGCCATGATTCATTTTCAATAACTCTCTCACGCACTCTCTCTCTCTCTCTCTCTCTTTTTCTCTTTTAGACACGCTATTTTAAGATTAGCTGTTTTTAATTAAAGTAAAGAAAGTATCTGAAATTGCGGATGTATTTTAGCTTTTAATGTTTTACTTCTTACTTATAACAAAACAGTAAAAAATTGTTTGCCTAAAACTTATCATTTTGGATTATAATTATAATTAATATTACAACGTGTATATAATAAAATGTTAATAATAAAATTATATCAAATTTTTGCCTTAGTTGTAATTTTGCCTTAGTTGTAAATTTGGTTCAGAAATATTAAGTTTAGAGGAACAATTATAATTAAAGAATTCTACAAAAACAACACAACTTTGACAAAGCATGTTTTTACGCAAACTATACGTTCTCCCCCTCCATCCCTTACAATGTTTAAACATTATACACTAATGTCAATAATTGTCACAACGAAACGTATACAACGTTGTTTATCCACAAGTCAGAGGGTTTACTTAGTAAATAGTTACATAGTACATAGGTTGCATGGGTAACTTGTTACCATGCAACACGTGTGATGTTGTTTAACCACACGTTAGATGGATTACAGTTCAGCAGTAGGCTTACTGAGTGAATACGTGCTCTCCAATATTAGTAAACCTAACCAACTGTGACAAAGTAATCTGCTGTAATGCCCTGGTGGGTACCTTGTTGACATGCAACACGTGTTGTGATGTTGTTTACCTACAAGTCAGATGGATTACAGTTTAACAGTAGGCTTACTGAGTGAATACGTGCTCTCCAATATTAGTAAACCTAACCAACTGTGACAAAGTAATCTGCTGTAATGCCCTTGTGGGTAACTTGTTACCATGCAACACGTGTTGTGATGTTGTTTACCTACAAGTCAGATGGATTACAGTTTAACAGTAGGCTTACTGAGTGAGTACGTGCTCTCCAATATTAGTAAAACCCTTGATTATAAAGACATACAATAGATAAACTATCTAATAGGAATATTTTTGGCAGTAATTTTGTTAGTTAGTGAGGCCCGCAACTACAGTTGGTTTAAACTGCATTACATTTACATGGGACTACATTAGCGCTCCACAATGGACCACAAAAACAGTTGATATTTTGAGACTCAAAATTTAACATTGGATGGGAAATCTATTTGTGTATAAAATCAATGGTAAAACTAACCAACTGTGACAAAGTAATCTGCTGTAATGCCCTTGTAGGTAACTTGTTACCATGCAAAACGTGTTGTGATGTTGTTTAACAACACGTCAGATGGATTACAGTTCAACAGTAGGCTTACTGAGTGAATACGTGTTCTCCAATGTCAGTAAACCTAACCAATAATGATATAGTGATCAGTAATCTGTTGTAATGCCATACAACACATGTTGTGTTGTTGTTTATGCACAAGTCAGTTGTATTACACTTCAATAGTAGGCTTACTGTGTAAATGCGTGCTCTCTATCATCAATAAAACCTAACCTGTAATGATTAGAGTTCAACTTAAGACATATATCCACTAATTATTGTTTAAATATAAAACATAGATTTTATAAAATAAAATATCTTTTTTGGTGGTGTTTTATATTTTTTCGCTCAACCCGTAATTTAACTGCTACATGGCTAAATCTCATGGAGAAAAAAGAATTTTTTTAAAAGTAGATTTTATGATTTATCCTATTTAGTACAAAACTAATTTTCCTTGGATCAAAACCTGATTTTTCTAACTGGTGACAACAATCTAAAAATTTGTGAACCGCCTAAAAAGTGCATAAATACTAGAAATAAAATAAACTCACTATAAGTACAATATAATGCTGTTTAGTTCTCATCATTCCGAAGATTTTACGTTATTCTAATCTTGCTGGTTATTAAATTTTATTTTTTAGTTTTATTTTATTTACTTATTCATTACTTTTAAGTGTGTACAAAAACTTGGCCTCACCAAGTTAAGCAAAACTTGTTGGTGAGATCATATAGTGAACAAGAAAGACAAAAACTAGTACAAAAATATATAAATATATTTTAATTGATTTATTAGTAATTATTGGGTGGTTTAAGGCAGGCACCTGTTTTAAAAAATAATTATACAGCTTGTAATATGGCATAACTATGCATTACAATCGAAGATATGAATACACTAACTGCGGAGTGTGGCTACAACAGAGACGCTAGGTGAAAGTTTGTAGATATTTTTATCCTGTTTGCCAAAATATTCCTGTTCTCTACACTATGCCCTATTCCCTCAACAACACTTAGATCGGCAGTGGATGAAGATTAATGTTGTACTGTAAACAAAAACAAAGTGATATAACCGTAGCGTGTTTTCTTACTGTAATTTAACTATTGAAAATACTATTTGAATTCTAAAACGGATGTATCTTTAATTTGTAAAATTAATTGAACAGTGCAGTGTATTTGATGTGTTAATATCATATTTATTGTTTGGTACATTGCCCGGTTCTGGGTCAATGTTTATCGAGGCTGTATAACTATGGTAAATAGTTCCTTTCAGTACACCTTTTCTTCCAAGAAAAATCTGTCAGAATGAATTATAAATTTACAAAATAAACACAATAAATAATCTAAATTAACCTTTATTTGTGAAGTTACATCACTCAGACAATATTGTAGGTAATAAATTAATCCTTATATTATACATTTCTTCTTCAAACCATTATTGATTTTTTGATAGTTTACTTTTATTGAAGTATTTTTTGGTGACGTTATGTTTGAGTCTGTGTATAAATTAATTTTTATATTTTCATATTTATAACGTTCATCTTTTCGAAACTAATAATCAATGTTCTACCTTCCTTTTAATATACTTGATAATAACAACAAATACTAACACAATCACAACTATATATTGAGACGTATTATAGACAGGCTGTTCAGAAAGCTACCTACTGTACGCACTTGTGCGAGAGAGATACATCGAGTGCTGAAAGTGAGATATAGAACTACTCTTTCCTCACTGCGTAATTCCAATTGTCATGACAACTACGAAAATTCTAGGCTGTGAGCTGGTGACGCAACAGCAAGCCTCGCCCATTACATCATTATCAGCAGTGACCATCGGGTGGTTTGATTAACACCAACGAATCAAACTTAGAACGACTAAATTGAATCATTATTAATTATTCAAATAACAAGGAATCATATCGACAACACAATGAATAATAATGTAAAAAATAAATTGCCATTAAACAAAACTTGTACAGTTAATTACAGTTTTTTTTTAACTGAACAGTGTTGCGGAAATTAAATACTTGAAGTAGAAAGGTAGTCTCGCCTATGAGCTGTGATATACAGCAGTTACGAGATGAAAAGGTTCCTCTGTACTGCTGAAACCCCAACATGTTCTAAATAAAAATCCGGGCTCAATAATAGACGTGCTCGTAAAGTTTTAATTTTTTTTTCTTTTTTTTAGTCGTACAAACCATGTTTAAAAAACTAAGACTGTCCCATCGAGTAAGAAATAAAATATTGTATGACAAGTTTAGATGAATTTATTTTGATAACTACAAAAAATTAGGCCAACATATTTCTTTAAATTGTGATAATATTTTAATTTCTCTAAATCAAATTTATATTTAAACTTTATTGAGAAAATAAACCCGAAAGTCTATATTGCTTAGTTTTTATCTTGAATAAATTTAAATAATCACTTTCTGTGTTTTCATAATTAATTAATTAAATTATTCTGCAACCCCACATATTTTTCCAACGTGCATTTTTATATTACAGAAACTTTATCTCCCAAAATAATGTTATTGCTAATATTTTCAGGACTGCTTTGATTTCACCCCGCATTCTTCAACTCACCATAACTCTTAAATTACAAGGTGACGCGCACAGCTATAGGCAACCATCTTTGATTTTTAAGAACCTAAAGTTAATTATTGTTAGGCGATTCCAAGGCTAAGTATTATCAAATCTTAGAAGTATACTAAGGGAAGGTTATATCTCTTAAGAAACCGCAACTGGTTATGTTACAAAATAATCTTGTATTCAGATATTTTTGGTAATAAATAGCAGTATTTTAGTAGCCTGTGATTCTATGTTTCCTTATACAAACTTAAACCTACATTTTATTTTTATTTTATTATTATGACTAACTAATAAATCATTTTACGAAAATTCCAACGCAGTAAATTAATAAGTTGTCAAAGCTACCATAGTACAGCTACAAGATATTATCTCAAATTCCATAAAAGTTGTTTCTCAATAAACCAATAATGAAGCCATTAACTCTAATGAAATACAAACCTAACGTGAACATATCTGTTACATTATCAGTAACAGAAATCTGTTTTCAATTACGACCTAAATTAATTCTCGTTTTCCTGGGAATTAATTATCCTATAGTATTCAGTGATATTGTACTTTCACAACTAATTAAATAATTCCACCACTCCAATAATAATAATGATAACGAAGTCTTTTAGATCTATGTTTACTACAACTGTATTTTTTCCATTTTTATTCATTACATTAACTCATAAAATGCTTTGTAACGAAATTTTTTTAAACTCAATAATATGAGAACATTTCAACGTTAAACACCAATATATGCGCAATTATAAATTGATTGTTAATTTCTTTTCTTCGATAATAGACGTATTTAAACTAGATTTAAAATATATACCATTTGAACTAGAATTTAACTCAAAAATTATATTACATCATGTTAAATAGTCATCAAACGCCTATAGGTTTGAAATTTAAATTGAATTACATATAGGTTTTGAAATACTAAATGCAATCAAACACTTCACACAAATTTAATATTCCCTGTATTTTTGTTGGTGAGACATTTTATATCATTACTAATGTTACATTAATGTAAGCCTAAATAGTAGAAAATTATCATTTGGCCTAAATACAAGTTTACAAACGAGGTAATTATTTCCCAAATATTTACTTTTTCATCTATGTTTCCAAATATACACTAGTATTTTTAGTTAAATTATTTTTAGCTGAGTACAGTAGTTTAATTTTGTTTAGGATTAATTTAAATTTTTAATTTATTTTCAAAAGAAACTGTAAATGTTCATAAATAGCCTAATACTAATGCAGTATTTCAAACTTATGAATGATTTTTTACTTAAAAATTACTATACAGTTCATAACTATTTATTTAATTGATTGGGAAATAAATAGTTTGCTTGGCTTACCTTGAACATGAGATATTTTGATTTATAATGGCAAACAAAACTTTACTTATAGGTTATAATCAAACAATGTCACCAAATGTTGTGATGAGTGGCAAACTACTTCTAATTTTATATAACCAGTTGACTGAAGGTTGTAAGCAGTATGCCAACTGTAGAAAAACTAAACAAACGTCTAGCCTAATACGTTTTATGATATTGCAGTAGTGGGAAATAATTCATTCAATGAAAGTTTTAATGAATTAAGATTTATTTAATCACAAATATGGTAAAAACGTATTTGATTTATTAAAAGCACTCAAATGTAAACAAACATGCGTCCAAATTCTTAAAGTAGTTTTTTAATTCCCAAAGTTTTGCTCAATAAGGATCGCTCTTACAAATATAATGGTAAAATAACTTGAAAACAAGACGTCTCCGTGACTTAATACATGTTGTGCGGTTCCACTAAAACACAAAATTTACAGACAAGGTTCCAACCTCAAGGAGTTCTCTGAGGAGTTATGGAGTAATAAGACCGTTATACTATTATTTGTGGGAAACTCGTCAGTAGCCAATAACTGGCAGTTTTAGACCCACTCTCGGTCATCTTCGGCTCTCAGATTCAAGATGGCGGCCACCTTCAGGCATCTTCGGGTCACGTGACGCAGTCTTACCAACCCTGTGGGAATTTTCCCTCCCAAATTTCCCTCAAATTCCCTCGTTATACTATATAAAATACACTCCTAACCTAACCTTTCCCTCGTTATACTATATAAAATGCAATTTTTCCCCAAGATGGCGGCCTTTCCCTTGTTATACTATATAAAATGCAAAAAAAGGCGGTCTTTTATATATGTACTATAATAAATGACGACCGTCGGCTACCTTCGTACGCGTCGGCTGCTAGTCTGGAGCGCATGCGCGGGGACTTGCTACTCTGTGGATTATTTCATATATACACTATAACAAATGCGATATTTCATATATTCACTATAACAAATGTTACAGCGCACTTGGTGGCAACACTTAGCAAAACTAAGCGCATCTTTGTTTATATTCATCTCTCATACTACAGATGGCAGCCGGTACCAACCTTGTGGGAATTCCCTGCTATACATTATAACAAATGCAACATTTCATACATACACTATAACAATTTAATACTCTATGTGTCAGAAAACAACTGCACAGACCGGATGACAGGCGTGGATGACGTCATCGCTCATGATTGACCTTGAAGCACATGCGCACCCAAATGCTACTCTCTGATTGGTTCTTCCCCCTCCCCTCCCCCTCCCTCCCCACTTCACAAGTAATCTTTCTCACACGTACTGTTAGCCTACCTATTTAAATTAATTTTGTATATAATTTTTCTCAATTTTTTAATAAATACACTGTTAACCTAACTGTTAACATGTGCTATTACCTTCGGGTACTCATATACGGCTTCCTTTAACATACATCGTTACCTACCTATGCCCCCCATATACTTACGTTGAAAATATCTAATCACGGTTAATCATTGGGTATCTTCAAGTCCCTACTTAACACTCTAGGCAACCCACAATACAAGTTTTATTCAAAAATTAAGGGACAGCTATTATTTATATTAATTATTTACTTATTTTTTTATTTTTATTTAATACAATGTTAACTTTAGGCTCCTTCTACCCCCCTCCCATCTACTTCCGCGTAACTTCGTATGGATAGGTACCTTCGTATCAAACACACCCAGCATCCTCTAAACTTAATACGCTAGCTTAACTTCCATTTAACTTCGTACGCTCTTACCCTAGAGCCCTCATTCCTAGCCATCTTCGGACTATCCAACCTAAATTACTTTGAACATTATTTAACTGTACTTACAAAGTCTACTGCCTCTGCTTGGTGGATGGGTTTTATCGCTGTTATCACATCCGCTTCCGTTGTTGGTCACAAGCCTCTCATCTTAGTATAATATGTTGTCCTTCATTAACTATCATCATGTACTATAACAATTTCCTGTCTTAGCCCACCTTCGGCTACCTTTGCGTGCATGTACATGTTACCTAGATCAGCTTCATACATTACTTACTTTCAGTCACTTTCATTATCAATTCTGTGGACCCCCCTCTTACCTCACTTCCTATCCACGTTCCTATCCAGAACCCATCAGTCCCCCTACATAACGAAACTAACACACCTAGCCTCACTTAATTTCCTCAAAAATTCCTTCCTTTGTACTATAGCGTAAATTTATATATTTGTAGAAAAAACATATAAAATTAAAATACAAAAACAATAACTAAATAAAACTGGGAGATAGCGTGTTGTTTGGCTGGCTATCACCGTCATGAGCGTTTCGGTTGGGGCTCATTACACTAAAATACCCGTGTGGGGATACCAGTCCTCTATCGGGCGCGTCCCATGGGAATTGGGCAATGCCCTTCAGTTTTGCCTTCAGCTTATTTAAGGGTAGTGAGGAATTAAATACTCACCGTGAAAAAACTGGTTAAATCAAAAACAAACACATTAATAAAATCTGTGAGAAAGATCATGGTAAAATTTCTAAAAGAAGAGTAAATTCTGTCCAAAAGTAAGAAAAAATCAAAGATACATACAAATTGTAAAATATTTTACATAAATATATAATTGTTGAAAAATGTCTCAGATCAAGGGAGAACTACCCATATAGTACTCTCCAAACCCCTTAAAATTGAGTTAAAATTTCCATAAATAGGGTTATTTGTGTACAAAATATGCTACAATTCCCTAAAATTATTAAAATTCAGTGCCATAACAATGATATTTGTTCTAAACATTAAAAACCCCTTTAAAATTATCTAATAGAACCTTTATTAACTTAGGTTGAGCTCCAAACAACGTACGAAACTGATGTAACACTTTAAGATTTTGACTATGCAACAATGAAACGCGTCTTAATACTTCCATTTAAACAAATATTTACTCATCAACCAATTTTTTTCGAAAACGAAATCTACTCTCTTAGCAACAAGTTTACTAGCTACATTATTTTGGATTAACCTACATAGCTATTTAGTTGACTCCAAACATTTGGCAAAGTGTAAGTAGCCAATAGGTATAAATTCTCTATAATGTTCACATTTTAAGCCTGATTTTAACAAAACTTGGTGCTGTTGATTATTTGCGTATTAAACGAATAAACGAATAGTTAGGTGAAATGTGTCTATTGTAGAAACTTTGGTATTAACAGTAAGAAAGTTTTATTTTTTTGGCTATAATATACTCGATCAGAAAATGTATATACACCACTCCCAGAGACTCAAACACACACACATGGAGAACCTACCTACCAAACACACATAACTCTTGATAGACCCCCTCCCCCTACCTTGATAGACCACATTCCTAACATAAAAGTCTATTGACTGACCCCCCACCTACTGACTCTTGATGGACCACATGCCTACACATTACTCTTGATAGATCATCCACCTATCCATTACATAAAACCTTTGATAGACCATCAACACACATGAACAACCTACCTACCTACCTACTTAAAATTCAACACTCTTCACTTACCACCCACCTACTCAACACACAGTACTCTCGATAGACTACGTAACTAACCATTACATAAAACCTTAGATTGACACCCAACATTCATGAACGACCTACCTACCAAACATACGACTTGACCATCCACAAAAAACAAGACTTTATATATAACCACTTATTTAACATACAAGACCAACCACACACCATACAAGCATGACTTAACAGTCCACCCACCTACTGACTCTTGATGGACCACATGCCTACACATTACTCTTGATAGATCATCCACCTATCCATTACATAAAACCTTTGATAGACCATCAACACACATGAACAACCTACCTACCTACATACTTAACATTCAACACTCTTGACTTACCACCCACCTACCCAACACACAGTACTCTCGATAGACTACGTAACTAACCATTATATAAAACCTTAGATTGACACCCAACATTCATGGATGACCTACCTACCAAACATACGACTTGATTGACCGCCCACCTACCCATCACACAGTTCTCTTGATAGACCAATCACCTTCCCATAAAAAGACTTTTGTCAGACTATCTACTTAACATACAAGACTTACCATACATTCTGCATTGAACATCCACCTACTCAACACACAAAAGACTAACCACACACTCTACACACAAGACTCTTGGTTGATAACCCACCTACTCAACATACAACACCTCTCATACACCATCCACTTGAACATTACATAAAATCTGTGATATTCCACCCAATCACCAAACACACATGACTCTTAATAGACCAATCCACCTACCTCTACACACACGATTCCTTAGGACACACTCTACACCCACCACTCATCCTACAGGCAAAACTCCTAGAGAACTACCCACCCACCATAAAAACTCTAATGCTTCATATAATCATGTTTTAAAATAACATTATTACACTGTAAGATAGGTTCAATATAGCTAAAGACCTAAAATGTTTCCTAAAATTCTGTTTTCTCAAGAAATATGAGATCTGTTGGTGGAAAACATCCAAACTAAACACAGAAAATAAGAATCAGCTAGTAGTTTAATAGAAATGCTGCTATACAACTAAAAAAATACGAGAAAAAGTTAGGTTTCAAAACAGTGAACACAGATAAAGTTAGGTTAGCAAACATCCAAAAAGTAAGTCTAGCAGCCGAAACAGCCGAAAGGTTGATTGCTATCCTTACTTTTCCGAAAAGTTGTTAAAATTAACAAAAGTCAACAAAATGTCAACCATTTTTTGAGTTTGGTAATTTTATCTGAACTTTTTGGATGTTTCACAGGTAAAAAAAAAATAAAAAATACAGCGTAAAAAAAATCACAGGTTTTATGTAATGTTCAAGTGGATGGTGTATCAGAGGTGTTGTATGTTGAGTAGGTGGGTGATCAACCAAGAGTCTTGTGTGTAGAGTGTGTGGTTAGTCTTTTGTGTGTTGAGTAGATGGATGGTCAATGTACAATGTATGGTAAGTCTTGTATGTTAAGTAGATAGTCTGACAAAAGTCTTTTTATGGGAAGGTGATTGGTCTATCAAGAGAACTGTGTGATGAGTAGGTGGGCGGTCAAAAAAGTCGTATGTTTGGTAGGTAGGTCAGGACTGGTATCCCCACACCGGTATTTTAGTGTAATGAGCCCCAACCGAAACGCTCATTACGGTGATAGCCAGCCAAACAACACGCTATCTCCCAGTTTTATTTAGTTATTGTTTTTGTATTTTTATTTTATATGTTTTTCCCCAAATGTAACCATAAGGTATATCTTTACTTGGTGAAGCCGTTCAATGATATACCAACTTGCTTACATTGGTTTTTTTTTAAACTTGCATAGACATTTATTTGGATATCAAGGAAGCCATTAGGACTTGTCATTAGATGACGTTGTCATCTAGGACCCAATACTACCCTGTCCCATAACCCTTCCGGAGGCATTCACTCTGAGTTGATCGCAATCACACTCCTCATGTAATCACCATCTAACTCACATAAGGTCTAACAGCTATATTCCACTTCTCATGGTCAGACTGTAGCACCTTCATTCACACAAGTCCACTGACCGTACCATTACAGTAGGCCAGGGCACAGTCGCCATATGAGTCTATGTACACGTAACAAAATGAATGCTTTTAATGTAAATTAAACTTTTTTATGTAGTTGAAATTATATAATCTTTATATTATTAACAATAAAAAGCGAGCTGATATTTCACCTTTGTGACACAAGTGATGAGATTGATGTGGTGAGCCACATCCTGTAACAGTGTGCTACTACTCAAAGTATTACTTGTAGACTTTGTGTATACTTAAATTAAAACTGCTAAAGGGTCCGGTTTTTTACATTTTTTAATGTACACAAAGTAAAATTTAACCAAACGGATAAGTTATGTACAAATCTTCATATATACAGAAAAACTGTCCAATATTACATTTTCAATATGGTACTGTGGTAAATATTTGGAACAATTAATTTGATTTAAGTAATTTTCGATAAATTTTTAAGATTTTGTAGAGAAGTTTAACAAAGATCCGCTGTAGTGGAATAACTGATTGGCGCCATATGCAAGTGACGCAATAAGAACAGGATGCGGGAAAGGAATGAGTGGTGGGGGAACGGAGTGGTAGTCAGTCAGAGGTTAACGGTTCTAGAAAGACGTTCTGACAGTATATTGTTTGCGATTTTAGTTGTCCTTTTCTTAATTTTTATGTTTGAAGTAATAGATTAGTGTTTTTCTGTTTCAAAGTTTGCATTGGGTTATTGATGAGTTTTAGTTTTTTATTAATGTATACATGATCGTGTTCAAAAGCTCGTTTTTTACTAATAATGTGATGTCCATAGGCTAAAGTGTCAATTCCATTTTCCAATATGTAACGTTTGTCATCAAAGGGGGACAGTGATAATTTTGAAATATTTTGAGTGTAAATGTTATGTTTATCACTACGAATGTTTAAAGCAGATGTAGTTTTTAATGAATGGTTAAGCAAACAGTCTTTTACATTTGATGTTTTAATTGTTTTTTATCGCTACTCGGGGGACGCCTTTAGCCACCTTCTTTTCCTCTAGATCTGAATTTAAAACAGAGTAGCATTTCGCTCTCAAGCCAATTATTTCCCTAGCCAGATTTGAGTTTAACTCGTCTTTAAATTTTCCTAACACTTTTTTATTTACATTACTATAGCATGGGTGGGTAGTTGGGTAGTCAGAGGTATCGAACAAATGTAATTCATTTTTCATGTCTGCATAGACATCAGGAGTATATACATTATAAAAGAGTGAGTCTGTGTCAGTCATGCAAAGTTTTATGTTTTTCCCGTACTTTGTAATGGCCCAGTTGTAGTGAAAACTGTAAATTATTAATTTTGAAATTTCCAAGACAGTAAATGCAACATAAATCGGTCTGTTTAGGAAGATGGTTTGCTTTTTCAAAGCTAGCCCCGCTATATCTTTATTGTAAGCAAAGAAAGTCTTGAGTCTAGGACTTGCAGTCCACTTTACTAGTTGTTTTTCATTATTTAAAAGTATTAAAATCAATGCGTGACCTAACATTTTCCAAATATTTACCGTACGTAGCGTTGTTCATTAGTTTAAAAAAATCTTTTTCAAAGTTATTTTTAGACTGTTTTCTTTTTTGGTTTTAAAGTTAATATATGGGGCTAACCAGGGGGACTGTTTAAAACTAAGTACTCTGTGAACTTTTGTAAGTACAAGTCCTAGTTGAATGTAAAGTTTCAAAGTGCGGTAGTGTACAACGTACTTGGTTTTGTCAGAGAGAGTAGTTAGTAATTTTTCAGTCTTGGGGGGTTTATAGTTCAGTTCGTCAAGTAGGTTTTTGGAGTAGGGGGAAAGCATATCGTCAGTAACTATTTTTATTTCTGGGGCCAGTGGAAAGTCAGAATGTAAGTCGTGTAATTGGTCAGGGTAGTGCAGGTCCACTTCTAAAATATACCCAGTGTCAGAGTCGTCGGGTACTTTTGTAAAGTCAATGTCTTGAGGGTCGATCCACTTAAGGTCAGAATCTGGGAGTCTGTTCGACATGCTGGTCCCATAGAGGTTGTTACAATCAAGGTAAAGTATGTAGTTGGTGGGTTTTATGTTATCAAAGTCGGGTAAGTAAGGGTTATTGGCCTGGGCGTACCAGTTTGGTATCATGGAGACACCGCCCCGGATACCAGACTCAACAAACAGGTGCTGGACTATGTCAGTAAGTAGTTAAAGTTTTACGTCTGTCATTT
Organism: Stictocephala bisonia; assembly: GCA_035578905.1. Taxonomy (NCBI): domain Eukaryota; kingdom Metazoa; phylum Arthropoda; class Insecta; order Hemiptera; family Membracidae; genus Stictocephala; species Stictocephala bisonia. Next base: position 500,815 of record JAQJVL010000404.1, on the reverse strand, counting down.
TTAACATGGAATTCCATGCAAGTCCGGGGGCAGAGTAGACGTTACATGGGTCAATACCGTAGTAAGTCATTCTAGTAGTTCTAAAGTTTTCAAACACGTCGGCAAGTAATAGTACAACAGTCAACAAGTACAAGTCATGGTATTGTTTCATAGTAGTCATTTCGAATGTAGTCCATACAGTTTGGGCATGTGTGTAGTCCTTGTCTGAAATAGGTGTTTGTGTCAAGTCATTGTAGAACGCCTCCTTGGGAGGAAGTTGGGTTTCGTTAAATTTAGTTACGTCTGTCATGTAAGTACAGGGAAAGACGCCTTTACGTAGAAGTAAGTCAGTATTAGTCATACACTGCCCTAAAATTTTGAATTCGGAAGCCCCGTCAGAAACTAAGTTGGATACAAGTGTATCCAAAGAAGCATTTAAGAATTGAAGTGAGTCTAAAAAAAGTAAAGATTCAAAGGTGACTGAAGTGTACCACTCACTGGTTGTAGCGATACATGACAGTTTTTATTTTTTGAATTTGCCGAATCCCTGTATCAAGTAGTGGCAGTCGTATCCCCGCAGGTTGTGGAAAAACACCGGTATGTGTTTAGGAACTTTATAATTTAGATTGCAAGAATTGTGGGCTGCTCCCAAGAACTGTCCTGTTAAATGATTGTGATTAGCCACTTTGTCTCCATCTAAAGGTTTTAGACAAATGTGACATATGATTGCATTTTTGAAAATAATTTTGTCTTGTGGAGACATATTAATCGGAAAGTTTTTATAAATAATCGGTAAGAGTTCCTTAGACTCTGCAATCAAACAATTTAAAAAGGTATCTACAACATCGGGACCGCTGTAGACTTTAAGTTGTTTTATAGGTTTACCATTATTGTCAATAATTACGTAGCAAAAGCCAGAAGGGACGTGATGGGCAGTGTTTGTAGTATGTGAAGTTGAAGGGTCATTCAGTTTAGTTGAGATAGGTACAACAAAACTTTCAAAGTCACAGTATATAGTAAATAGTACTTTGTGACATAGAGTGTAGTTTGAAAAGTACATGTATTTTTCGTCTTCAGTCGGCAGTCTAGTCTTTTGTGCTCCGTGAGGTGAACACAAAGGTAAGTGATCAGTAAGTAAGTCTTTAGTCCAAAATCTGTGTAGACAGTAGTTGCAGTAGTATGAAGCTAGGTCGTGTTTAGTCAAGTGTGCTAAAAGTCGGGACAAGTTTATAATCAAACAGTAGTAGGAGGTAGTGTCAGTAGTCAGTAATAGTAAGTTTACGTGGTGAACTCTAAATTTTTCTTTGGTTATACTTAAGGGTAAACTTGGTTTTTTTACAAATCCAAAGATATTGACTGATATGGAAGGATTTAATTTTTCAAATTTATCAAGATCAGTGATTTTTACAGGATAGCTGATACCAGACATATTTACATTACATTCCAAGGATTTATAATAAGATACTCACCTATGTTAATCGGGATATAACTGAGCAAGTACAGAGTACAGGAAACATTTATTGTCGTCATTTTTAATATTTACAATTCCCTTAGTAGGGTGAGCAATTTTTTTCGGGGTGGGTATATAAGAAGAAGCGTATAAAGGATGGAATTTTACAATAAACAAATCAAGTAGTAAAACATTTTCAAGTACCCACCCACTACCTTGACTAACCCACTTAGCCACGCTTTCTAAAATTTTGTCAAGAGCTTCAGAGTATTGTACATCTAAAGAATCGGAAGGCAGCAAAGGTCGGGTTTTACCGTGAAAGAAGGGAGTTGTAGTCATTTCTTCGTTATTTACAATTTTGGAAAATTTAATTTGGACCGTGATGTACCATTTGACTCCCCCGAGCCTGTTTAGGTGGTTATTTATTTCAGACATAATTTTGTTTTTATGTTCAGTCAGAACGGTAAGGTCAGTTCCTGTGGTATAAAAACGACGGGAAATGGTTACAAGGTTGTTGTATATGGAAAAGGATTCCATGGTTAGGTTAGGATACAATTAAATTTACTTCGATAAAAAATTGATTATAAATTAATTATTTAATCAAAGTAAAAAAGCAAGGTTATTCAAACTTTAGTCAATCAAACGTAAGGAATAGTTATACTGTATACAGGACTTACTCTCGGTATATCACTTTCGAAATACCGTACAGACAACGGTGTCCAAAATATAAATTACAAGAATAAAGTTAAAGTATTTATGATGAGAATAATTATTGTATTTAATATCGAGTATTATTAGTGATATAAATTGCAAATAGGAGCAAAGTGAACACACGTCTGATCGAACAGAGCGCAAGAGCAAGAGTGAGACAGATTGAGTGTGGTAGTCTGTGAAGTAGGGAGGGAGGGGGGATAGAGAGGGGTGGAGGGGAGAGGGAGGGGGCAACCAATCAGAACGTAGCATTTAGGTCACGCGCCTGTCCAGACATGAAAACCAGTCTGACGCCTGAAACCCTATACCCGAGTTTCGCAGCCGCTGTATGAGTGGTTACGTAACGCACTTGTCCAGACTTGAAACTCCAATTACGTCATCCAGTGTAGTACTGTTTTAATAAATGTTCAGGAGGAACCATATACAATGTTAATTAAGTGTACGAAATTATACAACTCTTGTGATTTAAAAGAGATTGTGCAAATAAAAGACAACATACGAGATGTAAAACAATGCTTGTGGTAATGGAAGTGGTTTCGATAAGAAAGTTCTCGCGCACTATTGGACTGAGTAGAGTCCACAGTGCAGGAGCAGAGACAGTAAGTGAGATATGGTTTGTGAAGTGGTAGTGAATTAGTCCTTGAGTGTTGATAATTGTCGTTATAGTACAAAGGAAGGAATTTTTGAGGAAATGAAGTGAGGCTAGGTGTGCTAGTTTCGTTATGTAGGGGGACTGATGGGTTCTGGATAGGAACGTGGATAGGAAGTGAGGTAAGAGGGGGGTCCACAGAATTGATAATGAAAGTGACTGAAAGTAAGTAATGTATGAAGCTGATCTAGGTAACATGTACATGCACGCAAAGGTAGCCGAAGGTGGGCTAAAACAGGAAATTGTTATAGTACATGATGATAGTTAATGAAGGAAAACATATTATACTAAGATGTGAGGCTTGTGACCAATAACGGAAGCGGATGTGATAACAGCGATAAAACCCGTCCACCAAGCAGAGGCAGTAGACTTTGTAAGTACAGTTAAATAATGTTCAAAGTAATTTAGGTTGGATAGTCCGAAGATGGCTAGGAATGAGGGCTCTAGGGTAAGAGCGTACGAAGTTAAATGGAAGTTAAGCTAGCGTATTAAGTTTAGAGGATGCTGGGTGTGTTTGATACGAAGGTACCTATCCATACGAAGTTAAGCGGAAGTAGATGGGAGGGGGGTAGAAGGACCCTAAAGTTAACATTGTATTAAATAAAAATAAAAAAAATAAGTAAATAATTAATATAAATAATAGCTGTCCCTTAATTTTTGAATAAAACTTGTATTGCGGGTTGCCTAGATTGTTAAGTAGGGACTTGAGGATACCCAATGATTAACCGTGATTAGATATTTTTAACGTAAGTATATAGGGGGCATAGGTAGGTAACGATGTATGTTAAAGGAAGCCGTATATGAGTACCCGAAGGTAAGAGCGCATGTTAACAGTTAGGTTAACAGTATATTTATTAAAAAATTGAGAAAAATTATATAAAAAATTAATTTAAATAGGTAGGCTAACAGTACGTGTGAGAAAGATTACTTGTAAAGTGGGGAGGGGAGGGGGAAGAACCAATCAGAGTAGCATTTGGGTGCGCATGCGCTTCAAGGTCAATCATGAGTGATGACGTCATCCACGCCTGTCATCCGGTATGTGCAGTTGTTTTCTGACACATAGAGTATTAAATTGTTATAGTGTATGTATGAAATGTTGCATTTGTTATAGTGTATAGCAGGGAATTCCCACAAGGTTGGTACCGGCCGCCATCTGTAGTATGAGAGATGAATATAAACAAAGATGCACTTAGTTTTGCTAAGTGTTGCCACCAGGTGCGCTGTAACATTTGTTATAGTGTATATATGAAATATCGCATTTGTTATAGTGTATATATGAAATAATCCACAGAGTAGCAAGTCCCCACGCATGCGCTCCAGACCAGCAGCCAACGCGTACGAAGTTAGCCGACGGTCGTCATTTATTATAGTACATATATAAAAGACCGCCTTCTTTTTGCATTTTATATAGTATAACAAGGGAAAGGCCACCATCTTTGGGGAAAAAGTGCATTTTATACAGTATAACGAGGGAAAGGTTAGGTTAGGAGTGTATTTTATATAGTATAACGAGGGAATTTGAGGGAAATTTGGGAGGGAAAATTCCCACAGGATTGGTAAGACTGCGTCACGTGACCCGAAGATGCCCGAAGGTGGCCGCCATCTTGAATCTGAGAGCCGAAGATGACCGAGAGTGGGTCTAAAACTGCCAGTTATTGGCTACTCTCGTCCATTCATCATGAGCAAAGTCTCTCACTCTTCCATCTCATTACCTCCATTTACAGACAAGGTTCCAACCTCAAGGAGTTCTCTGAGGAGTTATGGAGTAATAAGACCGTTATACTATTAGTTGTGGGACACTCGTCCATTCATCATGAGCAAAGTCTCTCACTCTTCCACCGCATTGCCTCCATTTACAGACAAGGTTCCAACCTCAAGGAGTTCTCCGAGGATTTGTGGAGTATTAAGACCGTTATACTATTAGTTGTGGGACACTCGTCCATGATCAGAGTTATGGAGTAATAAGACCGTTATACTATTAGTTGTGGGACACTCGTCCATTCATCATGAGCAAAGTCTCTCACTCTTCCACCGCATTACCTCCATTTACAGTTTTATCTCCTAAAATTAACCTCAGAACTATTTTTGAACATATGAATCTGAATTTGAATTTTGAAAAGCCATAAATAAACTACTTTCTAATTACCCCATTTTTATTTTATACTACAGATGTCTGAGGTAGTATTCAAATAGTAAATTTGTGTTTACCATACTTTAAATAAACATCTAAGTTGTATATTGAATTGAGCTTCACTTTAATATAATTCGATATTTTTAATATGGCATTCATCTGTTTCCTCCTATTTTTATTACTAAAAAAAGGTACAAATATTATTTTTCACTCTCTTTCTCTTTTGATTGGGCCAAGAATAAAAACCTTTTCTTCCCTTAAAGTGATAAAAATTGCTTTTATCTTCGTCCAAATTTAAGCTATTTTAATTAAAGAAAGCGGTAATATATAAACTTATAATAAGGTATCCTTAACATTTGTATAATGTTTCTTGCTAGTATTAAAATATTATTTTCAAAATTAATAACATATTATTAATATCATTTAGGCCGTGATGAATCTTTATTTATAGAATGATAATAGGGCTTCCTGTAAACCAACTTTCTCTGTTGAAGTACTTCTTTGGTTAGCCAGACCTGTTCGTTAGGGCAAAAACTGTCAGTTAGACGAGGCAGGTCTTACTATGTCCCTATTCCGATAACTAGACTGGCTAAACCATTTTGTTTTTTCTATACAATGATGTATAATAAATGAATCCAAAGAATTGGAACAAATTTTCCCCATATTAAACGATAAAAATGAAAACTTACTTAGAAAATGTCCAGTTTGACTCCCAAATATGTTTTTTGCCATAACTGAAAAACTAGTCAAGTAAGAGACTTGTGATTTTTACTAAAATATTTTAATTTGTAATTCTCATCTTTTCTAAAAAAAGTAATCAAAATTGTTAGAACTGGTTTTGAGAAAAATCCTATTTTATTATCTTTTTGTCCATAATTTTTTCCCATAAAAAATAAAATTTTATAAAAGTGAAAAATCGTCTCAAGGTATTGGCTAAATACACCTACATATCACATTTCATAAAAATTGATCCATTCGTTTGATCTCCAGCGAACGGAACATATACACAGACAGGCACACATACAAACAAACACAAACAAAATAAATTGTTTTTCGAAAAAAACACCTTTTTGGTTCAGGGGACCCTAAAATGGATTTTTAGATCAACTTATAAAAAAAATTTTTTTTACGATCATAATACTTTCTCTATTCTAACGCATATGGGAGAACGTAAAAATGCAACTACAATTAAAGTCGATGATTTCTGTTTAAATTACTGAGTTTAGTGCAAAATGTTATCTTGCCAGAGATATTCCTATTAACTCTTATATGGTGAACAAATGATAGAAAAGGTAGTTATTAGGAAGACTCTTTACAGATTTAACAGGTCCTTTGAGGACCTGTAACCCACTCAAGATTGTGTTCAACAGACAAGCCGATTACTCTGCACTTTGAGAGAAGATTCACGCCTCAAGACTTCTCACTCCTCGTGAACTTCTCATCCTCCTACGTCTCAACAAAGGATACTTCATACACCGAAAAACTTATCCTCAAGTAGGATTTACATTTTTTCTCATTATTAATAGCCTAGTTCTCCGAAATTGTTTGTATGAACTCTTTTGCCAAATAAAACGTTTTATTATTTCAATTGAATCTTCTTACGTTTCCCTTAACCTTGTTTGAAACCCCCACCAACAAATATTTTCGACAATCGTATTACTGATTCAAATAAAAAATATAAATGAAAAACTCAGTAAAGAAAATGCATTGTGATGACTTCCATAATTTACTTTTCTTAGTTCCTGTTCACCTACTACTTTATTTTGTCATGTCCCCCTTCCATGCATTGTAGTTTTCTTTTCGAATTGATCTTGGATTGTCATTTATGCTTTTCAGAACATTTCACTATGTATGTACTTATGCATTTTTCAGTGCTTCTTTCCTTAGCAAAAAAGCATTTTTCAATGCTGATACACCCTGCTTCATGCCATTGGAATGCCATTGGATATTTCTTCCAGATGCATGATAAATTGTGAAATCTGAACTGGAGTTTTCGGTCTTTTAAAAATACGACTAAACATTGTTTCTACACTAGTTATACAAGTGTTCATGTTACATGACAAAAATGCACAAGGTGTCTCATGAGAGTACATATTACATAGAATATGTGATAGAAAGCAATGTAATAGTTCCTATGGTGTTAACACCTATTAACATGTTTAAGTATTGCATTTTATTTTCTTTCAAAACGACAGATCAAAACACTTTTAACTCATCCGTTTCGTTCATCAATCATCATTCCATTGTGTATATTTACCCCCAATGCCATAGCATTATAAGTTTTCCAAAGTTGTCATTATGTCACGTACATAAAGTATCGATAAACATCGATCTAAACCTTATAATGTTATGATCACATTGGAATGACAGTAGCCATTCTACTTTCAAGTAGTGAACAAAGTCGTAAAAACAAAATAAAACCCCTTCAGAAGATGAAATTTTATTTGATTGCTTGTTTAATACTCCAGTCTCCAATACTGGAGAACGATGTAAGCACATATTCATGTAATCCAAGTTTTATATTATGTTGACAAATTAATTTCTACGCGACATTCCAACATTAGAGAAACCTTAAACATCAAATAAATCCCCAAATCGCTGTGTTTACATTTGTTCACTGATTTTAGACAAAACAAGTCTCCCCATTAAAAATCACCGTACACATCAAAGGAACTCCCCCCGAATAGAGGTGGTGGTGCTGGAATCAATGCGACTTTTCACTCCGTAAATAATGTTTCCGTTTCAATAATTAAAAGGGCACGATTTAAGATTTTCATAAGAGAAATAATTTCTCACAAAATGTATATTTCATTTGAAAAATGTTTAATTAAAATTTAATTAAATTAAAAATACATTTAATGTAAACGATGAGTTTTGCGTTCATTCTTTAGTTAAAGTACAATTGCTATGAAAAAAGGAGGAAATATAGTATTTATAAAATAACTCAGTTCTTATTTTGTTTTAAATCCATCGTATCCCGACCCACAATGTACATAAATACAGTTATTGGGGGAAAGGAGTTATCTACAAATTGCATACATCTCTTAGTCGACTATCTCCTTAACTACAATTCACAATGATACTGGATGTTTTACCGCAATATAATAATACACAGTCACGACACTTGTAGTGCGACGCTAGCGCTCCAAGTAGCTGGACCGCACAACTACACCACATTACCATTGTATTGCATTATGTCTTGCAAAGAAATGGGATGATAACAATAGAAAAAGTGCCATGATGTACAGTAATAACAATTACAGTGTAGCCTAATTACTGATCATTTAAAAAGTCATTAACTGAATAAAAACATTTTTCAATTAAAAAGGATTTAAGACTACTTTTAAACTTAACAACGTCTCCCACGGCCTTAAGGTCGTCATTTAGGGCATTATATAAAATCACAGCATTATAATATGTTTTTTTTTTTTTTTTTTTTTTAGACGTTTTATGTTGGGGAATATTTAATTTCTGCTTATCTCTCAGATTGTACTTTGATTGAGGAATAAGAGATTGAAAAATTTGCTGATTTTGTTTCAAAAACATTATTGTTTACAAAATGTAAATTCCAGGAAATGTCAGTATTTTTAGAGTTCTAAAAGCAGTTTTACTGCACTTTTTGAAGACGTGCAATAACTCTTATGCCCTTTTTTTGTAAGACAAGTATCTTATGTACATGAGAACTCTCCGGGCCCCACATAGAGACTGCATATGACAGATAAGGAAAAATTGTGGCATAGTAGGTTGTCAGAAGAGCTGTATCTGTAAAAGACGAAAGTCTGGAGAAAAATACCAGAACAGATCTTTTTTGCAACTTTGTCGATATGAGAATGAAAAGAACAGACCTCTGCGTCATTTATTAAAATGTTAAAACCATCAGCATTGTTTAGTGTCATATTAAAATCAATAAACTTTGTCTTTTGATTGTTGACAACTAAACCATTCTCCCAAAACCACTGGAAGACTTTATTAGACTCAATAAATAAGCTTATCTCTAAGGCCTGTCGACTTTGCCCTTCCATTACAATTGACGTGTCGTCAGCAAACAAGCATAGTTGGCCATTAGTTACACATTTCTGAAGATCATTTATAAATAAGATGAATAACACCGACCCAAGCATGGAACCCTGTGGCACACCCTTATTTTGATATAGTTATTCTGATATAGTTTTAACATCAGAATAACATGGCCTCAAAGTATCCACATCCGTCACTTTTAATTCAACAACTTGACGCCGATCACTAAGATAGGAGGAAAACTATTTATATGCCACCCCCCTCCCCACCCATAACTTCTAGTTTTTCCAAATGAAGCTTATGTGACACTAGATCAAATGCCTTACGGAGGTCGAAAAAAAGACCAGAGCAAATCTCCGCTGAGAAGTGAAGGATGAGGTGTGAAGAGGGGGCTCTTATATGAAAGCATTAGGGTACACAAACATGTGTCTTGAACAAGTATCAAATCTCAATTATTAATATCAGCTGGTATTTATTATTGTAAAATTCATTTATAATATAATTATTACCAACACTCCCAGACTAATTATTGTTCCACTTGTGACATGTATCTTATAAACCTCCCCGTCAATAATGGCCATATATCAGTTGTTGGAGAGTTAAATTCACAAGATATCTAACAACTGTAACAGTCTCTCCAGCCAAATTGCACTACTAGAGTCATTATGGGTTTACCTTTATATATTTCTATACAAAGTCCTTACGGATATCAATCCTCATTAACTTTCTGGAGCTGGAATGAGGATAAAATAACTTGATTAGATTGATTTAAAAGCTTAAGAATGGACGGTGAGGAAAATATAAAAAATGTACCGAGGCTCCACTCCGATAGCCCAAAGTTTACATCACTTCCAATTACTGCAGTCTATTTATTAATACATATAACAGCCGTTTATAATTCATTGTTGTACTGGTGGAAACATTGCCTACTTTTAGTGAGAACTAAAATCCTGTGGTTGTTTTACACAATCAGAAACAGATGTTGAACAAAAACAATACTTCTTTAGTTAATTTTGATTGGCTTGAAATGTTGAGTAAATGAATATAGATGTGCAGTAAGAATTTGGTTTTCGAAGTTTAATTTAGAAATAGCCATTAAAAAACATTTTATCTCGTAAAAACAACATTAGCACAGACAAAAAAACAAATCAAGCACAGACGGGTGCTTGAAGGTGGAAGTTAGTCATGCCCGTGATATGCGATGGTAGAGTATGAGACGTTTCTCTTCCACTGCCAAAACCCTAAATGCGCTGAATATTTAACGCTGACCATGACCCATGTAGTATATTTGTAAATATTTGTTATTTTGCTATAATAGTCTTACATTAGTTTTATTATAGTTTGTATAATGCTATTATTTTAATTTTAGTTTAGCTAGTTATTAGTGCTCTCTTCATCACTCACTTGTATTCATGAACTTACGCTGCGAAGACTGCATTAGTTTTACCACCTTGTTGTTTTGTAAACTGGCTGCCAGAAATTGAAATAAACAAATAAATAAATAATAAATAAATTATATATATAACTCTTACGATCATTTCAGCCAAAGTTTAGCTGTAATGAACTATGAACTAGATTAATGTCAGAAAGGGTGTAAACCACTTCGTAAGATATGAATTGGGAGTTTGTGGATGTCGTGAATATGAAATTACTTGGCGGACTTTTACGACCGTTTTTATCGTCGAATACGAGACCTGACAACTGCTCCTCGACGCTCGTACTTGTTTCAAGAACAAAGAAAATCGTTTTACTGGTATTAGCCTTGACTATTGTCTTATCAGCACAGTTGCGTGCTGATTAAACACAAAAAAGTTACTACTTAAGTGGAACTTGTAGTTAAATAAATATATTAATAATCTTTAATGTGTTCACATAATAATTGGAAATCAAATAGGCTTGAAAGTGTTTACGCTTAAAAGTTTACACACACGTGGTAGTTATTGTATATTTTTTACTACAAGTGATGCACATGAAATAGTTATCACATTTAGTGCTCAACCCATGCTATATCGGTCTATGAATAGCTCGGATAGTTAAATATAAGAAAAGTTAAACGTTAGTTTTAGTTTTACAAAGTTAAAAAGTAGATTTATATATCGATTTTTTAAGGTAGATTTTTATATCGATGTATTAAAAAGTAGATTTTTATATCGATGTTTTAAAAAGTCGATTGTTATATCGATGGTTAAAAACGTCGATTTTATATCGATTTTGATTAGAAGTCGATTTTTATATCGATTTTAAAAAGTTGATATTTGTATCGATTTATTAAAAAGTTTTAAACATCGATAGTCTTGGTCGATGTTTTTATTACGATGCTGGTCCCTACCTAGAGTAATATGTAGTAAATTCTACATCATACATTCATTATTTACAACCTCTCGGTGAGTGTACTAAATTCACTACACCAACAAGTATTCGAAATCTGAGTGATATGTTAGGCCATATTCAGTACTTTACAATCTCTTCAAACTTTAATTTCACATATTGTTATTTGTGAATAACATATCATTTAAGAATAAAATCACTATTTTAACTAAACATGCAAACTTTTTTATTTAGAATATATTATAATTATTTTAATGACTAGTATTATATTGAATATTCAAATAAGAATTTACCACTTAATACAATTTTATAGCTGAAAACACGTAACTGCAAATGCTATCTGGTGGCAATGTTTTGAACCAACCGAGTGTTAGACTGAACAACACTAATGTTGCTGTGTACTCAAACATTTTCGAACACTTAGTCCATCTCACTAAAATCAGTATAATTTTTAATTTTAATATGAATAGAATAATATGGGTTAAGTTATCTGGCAATATTTCGTTTTAATTGTTTCAAATCAGCTTCTCATATTAGTAGGAAATTTAGATTCCAAAATGTGCCAGATACCTTATGTATAGGGAGGGATGAAAATGATATATCGGATATATCGAAAAATATTTTTCGATATATCAAAATTTCAGTATTGATATTTTGGTCCAATTTATCACTAAACATTGACGTTATTCTATCTCCTCAAAATCATTATGATTAAAAAAAAACACATATATTTAGATTGCCTCTCATGCGTACTAAGTATGCATTGAAATAATAAATAACTTTATTTAGTTTTTTTTACGTGAGGTTAACGCACTAAAATGTAGTTTATTGTAGACCAGTGGGTGGGAGTTTACTGTTTATAAGAAGCATAAAGACATTTTTTAATTTGAAAAACAATCATAACAATGTTATTACATTATTCTTTTATATAATTTACATAATAATTATAGGTATAATTATTCCTATTTTGATTTTTTTTCATGCACCCGCACAGACCACATCTTATTTTGTGTAGATAAATGTATTTAATTTTTACATTTAACAGGTTACCCGATATATAGATATTTTTCTTTCGATATTATCGTTAGATCTATAATTGGTTTACGATATATCAATATGTTGAAAATATTTGTCATCTCTCCTTATGATCCTTATACATTGACAGGTAAACTTGCGCCAGGTATCATCACTGCCTATTGAAAAGTGGTTTTTATTTCAAAGTACAATAACATACACTTGCGAGTGACAGTGCACCTGTATTCTGTGTCTAGTAATGCTACCTTCAATTTATGATTACACAGAGTAACGGTTGTCAATAAGGGTGTAAACCACTTCGTAAGATATGAATTGGGAGTTTGTGGTGTAGTAAATATGAAATCTACTTTGGCACATACTTTTACGGCCGTTTTTATCGTCGAGTACGAGACCTGACGATTGCTCCTCGTCGCTCGTACTTGTTGAACAGAACAAAGAAAATATGAAATTTTAATATGCAATTTTTTTACTTGCACTAGCCTTCATTGTTGTCTTACCAATATAAATAAATTCAGTTGTACAATTTTTATTGAACATAAAAAATTAAGTGTTAAGTGGAATTTATAGTTAAAAAAAATATTAATTTTATTTCTTTTGTTCACATAAGTGAACTTCAAAATAAATCAAATACGTCAACCTCAACAACTTGCAATGCCATGGTATTTAGATACATTACCAAAATAAATGCACATCAAATAATAATCACCTTTAGTACAAACTATTAGTATAACAAGCTTGTATTAGTATAATACTAGTACAAACTATTAGTATAAAAAGCTTGTATTAGTATAATACTAGTACAAACTATTAGTATAACAAGCTTGTATTAGTATAATACTAGTACAAACTATTAGTATAACAAGCTTGTATTAGTATAATACTAGTACAAACTATTAGTATAACAAACTTGTATTAGTATAGTTTGTACTAGTAATGGATAGTATTTTAAGTATTCAGCAGAAACGTTGGACATTCTTCGATTTCATTTTGAACCATAAATATATATATATATATATATATATATATATATATATATATATATATATATATATATGATATATAATATCCCACTATACCCCTAAGAAATAAACTAAAATATATGCTTGGTATAATTTTCAACTAATTAATGTTCGATAACAGAGAAAATATGGAATATTTTCTGTTTATTGGTAAAAGTCATATTTCCAAATAATTCAATTAAACCAATTCTCACAGCACCATTTTCAAATCACCTCTATACTTAAACTAGTTCTACTCGTTATGGTAACGTCTTTTATAGCAACTTTCTCACATCAGAGGAATTCACGAAGGTTGAAGATTCGTGATTCCTTCGTGAATTCCTCTGGTCTAAGAATGGCAATCTTGTTTTACCAAAATCAACCACCATAATAGTTTTACATTTTGTTCTTAAATTGTAATAGATTTGTGTTGTGTAACGTTCACTTTTTTGTATATTACATATTCGTCTACTCTCCCTAGATACGATATTCTTCATTCCTATGTGAATCTCTCTGGTAAACGTGGTGTACCTAAATCGACCGCCATATTTGTACAGTTTGTACTTAAATGGTAACAAATTTGAGTCATGTGACGTTCACCTATTATGTATTACATATTTCTTCAACTATTTATACGCACACCTTCTTGATGATCTCTTTGCATTCCTTCATATTCCTCTATTTTTATCTTTTGTTCACCCTCCCTACAAAATTCTTCTCACGAGTTTTCATTCGCTTTCCCTTCTTTCACGTATGGCCCTTATTGTTCATCCACCCCCTCCAAAATACACAACCTCCAAAACGTCTCCTCAGCACTCGTGATCTTCCAAGTCCAACACTCGGCACACTCCCTTAATTTTTTTTATCCTTGGTGTTCCTCAAAATTACATTTAAGTAATATTTCACTAACTCAATTTCAAGGAATTACATTTTACATGAAATTCTGTTAGACATGACCATAAATAAGCATCAATATAACAACAGAAAATATGTATAAATGAGTTTGTCTACTTATGTGATACAGAGTGTGTCGCTGAACTGATATGGCCATTCTTATCAGTTGTGATAGCAGATCATTATGTAACACAACAAACTGCTGATACCTACATCGCTGACCAGTTTCAGGTAATTATAATCAAATCTACCTTGGATTAGTTGGTTAATTTATTGGAATCATACGTTAAAATCACTCACAGTAATTATTTCCAATAGTTTACTAGACTAAAATAGTGTTTATAACAATTTTATTGGCTTAAATTGCGAATACACTCAATTTTAATAACGATGAATTACTGTTTTTATCAATTATACGTTAGCTTTTAAGTTGCCATTTATTATCTGGAAAAAATATTCAAATTAAACTATACTTTAGTTATATCTATAGTAGTTTGGTAAAGACATAGAACCACAATGTAATTCAAATTTTAAATATGTATCAATACAAAATTTAATCACACGAGGAAAACAATGGTGTGATTAGATTTTTCGTAGGTAACTTAGGTGTTAAGAAAACAACCTTCAAACTCGGGTGCACATAACTTCTGTACCGACAGTAAGTGTTTTAAGATATATTTTGATTTACTGTCGGTACATAAATTATGTGCACCCGAGGTTTGTTTACTAAGAAACTAAGAGGTCTATGAAAACTACAATTACACTATTGTATTTCTTTTTTAATTTTACGTTATGACGTATGCATTTTTAAATTTTATTATAATTTTTGGTAATTTTTATCCTAGTTTGAACCAAAAAAGTACCGAAATTTTAACTGGTTCTCACTGTACATAAAATGTAAACCATTATTACTCAAAAACCTATTATCGTGATGCATTTATATTTTAATTTCTGGTTGTTAGGAATATTTTCTATGAATTTTAGAATTTTAACCATTGAAGGAAATAATTTCTTATCAATTCTCCGAAACATTGTTCTCAGCTTCTAGAGGTAGTAAAATTAATTATTTGTCGGGTTGTAGTCCTTATGACATTTATTGTTGCCATACATTACTTTCATATCTTTAAGTAAATTCAGTAATTTTAAATCAATTTAAAATAACTTTAAATTTAAATAGCTTTAAATCAATATAAACATCACTACATTTACATCACTACATATACGCATGTACATGTCGTAAGGAGTACAGCAAGGCCAAGTAATTAATTTTACGACCTCTAGAAGCCAAGAAACAATGTTTCAGAGAATTTATTAGAACTTTTTTCTAGAAAAGTTATATTTTAAAAATTAATAAAAGTTATAGAAAACATTTACATAAACCACGTATTAACATATAAATGCGACGTAATAACGGGTGTTTGAGTGTAACTGAATAAATGTTATGTACAGTGAGAACTAGTTAAAATTCCGGTAATTTTTTGTTCCAACTAGGATAAAAATTAATAAACCTTAAGAAAAAATTTAAAAATGTACATTTCATATCGTAAAATTAAACAAGGAAAGCAATAGTGTAATTGGAGTTTTCATAGGCTTCTCATTGTCTTAATAAACAACCTTCAAACTCGGGTGCACATAATTTCTGCGCCGACAGGAGGAACTTATTTCTTAATTTTCATGCAATTAATCACATCCCAAAGTTTCAAAGGTTTTTTATGAACACCCAGTATATCCTGTACAAACAACTTAATTCAATTTATATTTAATTGAAAAGAAGAACCACGATACAGACTTAGCATTTGAAGCGATTTTTCTTGAGATGATGGTATAGTTACTATATTTGAGTCTGAGAACAGATTTTAAGAGGTAATTATGTACAGATAGTGTAAACATTATCAATATTTTACTTAGTAGAACATTGGATATAATACTTTATTAATATAGCAAAAAAGGAAAAAACTAATACCATATACAGTTAATTATTTGATAAACTTCTATGTAGGACTACATTTTCAATGAAAATAAATGTATTCTCTATTCTATTTTCTGAAATATTTATGTTAGTTGATCTTTTTCCTATTGCAATATGTTTGATGTTACGAGACCAACCCATTCCTTCCCCCTGACGTTATTTTATCTGCACAGGATGCTGGTCAAGGGTGTGCTGGGGTTCCTTTGTGTGTTAGGGGTGCGATCGGAAGCCCCAGACCTCGAGTTTCATACATGTTTGACCCTTGATCCATTTGACAGTGCTCTCCCTCAGAAAACACCTTTCCCTTACGACCTGGTCAGCAACAGGGCTGGCGATATGCACAACCAGGATTCAGTGATATTCCGCATAAAGGCTAAGGACCGGCTGACCGAGTTCGAGAGGTTCCTCGTCCAAGCCAGGGATAACGTGACAGGAGTCGCGGTCGGCACCTTCGTGGACACCGGGAACGCTGATATTGAACTGGTTAACTGCTTTGGTCGTTTTGAGGTTAGTTTAACAACTGCACTAATATTCCTCTAGATATGAATGGCTTTTAGTTAAGGGAAATTGTAATACGCGTTTGCTGTGATTCCATATTATATCGATATATTGATAAAATAACAATAAATTATTAATGAAAAAATTGTATGTTTTGTTTACTTTCTTATTTTTAAAATTATACATTTTATTTAAACTTATTTGGAAATTTTAAGCCTTTTTCCGTTTATTATTTTATTATGAGATATATATATATATATATATATATATATATATATATATATATATATATACAGGCAAAGGTTCATTTATTTAATAATATTACGTGGATCATATTTTGGACACGTTAAGTGATCCAGCATTTTGGAACCACTCAAAAGATCTCTGGTTTGTCAAACAATTTTATCCAAGCCACCATGTTTATTTTATCAGGTGAAAACCTATTAGCCAATTGCCATTCATGATTGGAGGTGGACAAAAGGTAATAAACGTTTGTGTTAACAATCTCGACATGCTACTCAATATGTTTGCTTCATCGATGAAATGGAACTGATTGGTATATATGTTCACAAATTGGATTTTGTGTTTTAGAAGTTGAATTTTTATTATTTGACTGATTTCACAACCCATTTTTCTGCATTTTAATTTGTTATATTTAGTTTACTTGTAACGTTTTAATATGTAACAAGTATTTTTAAGTTTACAAATACATAAATAATCTCATCATAACCAAACGATTTTGTTAATTATATTAATTTTATCACTATTGTTTTCTGAAATAAGCAGATAAGTTTTTAAATTATTATAATCTTAAAAATGTTATAAAAAGGGTCATAAACAGGACCTTTTTGCTTCAAGAAAACCCATAAAAATATGGGTTTACAGTTCAAGGATTCTGTTTGAAATAATGATCGTATAGCAACACTTCTCATTTGATACGAGAAGAATTATTCTTAATGGACCATGATTTGATTTTTTGTAAAAACTTGAGCATTTTTATACTTTGTTTACAGCTTCACATGTGAAACTATGTAATTTTAGATGATTTCAAATTAAAAAGCTTATAGTAACAACTTACGTCCACTTAATCGGACCAATAATAATATGGTTCATTATAACTGATTAATAAACATAAACCAAACAGTTTAAATAGAACTACATGTTTAAGCCTGCTTACGCTAAGACTGTATGTAATTTGTTGTATATCAATAATTGTTCTGCTGCTTCATAAATCAATATAATAATCCCTTGGTCTGAGGATAGTATACGTGGCTTGCAAAAATCAATTGCCTCATAATCTACTTTGAATTAATATTGTATTGTACGTGTGATGTATGATAGGTGTTATTATTTGTACAAGAAATGTTTGTTTGAATTTTTAAAGATAAAATATCACTCATACAATCAAACCTATTTTAAATCGTCTACATTATTTTTTATCTAATTTACCTCATATTGACTAAAGAATTACTTTTCTTCCATTAACTAAGGAATTCAAATCCATTCTCTTACAAAACTTTAGTCTTAGAGATACAATTTGTGTTGTAGATCTGTAGGCTTATGTATAATATAGTTAGAGACGTTTTACCTGGGTAAAATTTATTTTTTACATCGTTATTGGCATTTGCCTTTTCGCAAGTTTTCATGAAATAGTTTTTAATGTTCCTATAACCCTGCGCCACCTACTCCAGCCTTTATAACATTCATTGATTGACATATTATTCTCCTCTCTTCTTACCTAAAACCATTCCTTCAATAACTGCCCTCAATGAATTATCTTTTCTCATTGTATGCCTCAGCCAATTTCTTTTTCTCCTCCTTATTTCTTTAATTATTTACCTATTCTCCCCTGTTCTTCTCAATACTGCCCTCATTAGTCGCCTTACCTACCCACTCTCCACACTCCTACATAGCCCCATTTCCACTGCCTCTATTCTTCATATATCTTATTTCCTTAGTGTCCATATTTCTGCACTTCAGATGTAACATTTCATTAATACCTTTCTTAGCTCTTTTTCAAGTGACCAACATTGAGTTTAATTTTTAAAAGATAATATTTTGTATAATTTTTTGTAGAACACTGCCCGAGAATTTGATGCTGACCCCAAAAGAGAAGTAAAAATGAGGTGGATGCCA
>JAQJVL010000404.1:334520-477020 GCA_035578905.1 Stictocephala bisonia | reverse complement strand
TTCCTTAGAATAAGTATACGTGTCAAATAAAAATAATTATGTTTCATAGAGAAACGTCAAGTACAACGGTTACAATAATAGGCCATACATTAGTTGAATGCTATTCTTTATTGATGTCAAAATTCAAGATCAAATAAAAATCATTATTATATAATACATCTACACAGATACTTTGAAGCCTATACACTTCATCGAGCTGACTAATAGCTTTGTTCTGGTACTATTTTTTCACACATGAATCTTTATCTATTTCGTGTCTTTTTGTCCTGACTTCTAACATGTCCACTTGTGTTTTGTAAAATACGCGAGTCTCTTTGAATTGCCAACAAACATTTAATAAAAACAAATATGTTTGGATTGGATGTGGTGAAGGACAACAATTGTTAAATTTACTATGAAAGGCCTCACAAGCATTTGTAGTCCTCCACAATCGGATAAAGAAGAAGTTTATAGTAGTTGTGGTGGGAATGTGGAATAGTCTTCATCTACATAGGTTCGACAATGTAATCAGCAAAACGTGAAAGTCTCTCGTCGTTTGGCTTTTTGGAATATTTTAACAAAATTGTTCACTTATTGACATTCTAGAGGTCAATTATTTTGAAGGTGATTAAAAATAACTGCCAATGAATGTAATAATTCTTTCCAAGTATAATTTGAATGTTATGTTCGTTGTATACAAAATATAGGTTAATCTGTAGTTACCGTATATTATAAGTGATACATCATTATACAAACAAAACAAAAAATTCATCGCTGAAAATTAGATGTCTAATTATTAGAAGTCGTCGTTAAAAGGCAGAACTGCAACAACCAATTTCACTCCTGCAATAATAAGTGTTAGAATTATTTGCACATTTAAAATACTGTAAATTGTTTTATATTTAGTTGATGATATAGAATATTTAGTATTTAATTCATGATATATAAAGTTAGTTTCAGTATGAATGTGTATTATTAGAGCATTTGAAACTTTAGTCATTTCGTTGATGGTACGGCTGCAGGTAGTTGCGCGCAACTCGAGCACTAGTTTTATGGCCCTCTTGGGCACTGCGCGCAACTCGAGCATCCCTTTACGGACCCTAGGCCATAAAGCGCACAACTCGAGTATGCCCGTATGAATAATTTCTCCACACAGATCTGTAGTCTAAGGGGAATGAGTAGAGTGAGGTTAATAAGGAGATCCGCCTCTCCTTAAAAGAAAATATGCCTTTAAAGTTCACAGTATTCTTTCAAAGTTACACAAGATGTCTCTTAAAGTGAAGAATATTTAAATTTGTACCTAATTCTTAATTGTGATAGCCTTAGGCCACTATTTTTCTGTGGGATTACCAGTCGTATCATCATGACCTATATCTTCAGGTTGTTGATTAGGTACACAGATTTTTAAAGATTTATATTTCATTAAACTATCTGATATTCATTAGTAAATTGTTAAAATAACACTTTAATTCATCTACTTTTAAATAATTGAGAAAAACTAAACAAATATAGGAGAATATTGAACATACTGGAAGAGCGACACTTATTTCAAACCTAGTTTTTAGTAGCCTGTAGGGTTGTGCAATGTGGAATATAGGCAGGTCGTCTACTCCAGAACTGTGATATTTATGGTTTGAAGACTACTAAATTTCATCTTGGGAAATTTTAGAAACTTCACAGTCACCAGATAAATTGAAAAGATTGAAAATTTTGAATTAGTTTAAATCCCCTTAAGAGCTACAACAAGTTGTAACAATGTGGTTGTTACAATTCAAAATGGAATGCAATTAGGAGCATGTACGAGTAAATGAGACAATAGCTAACCGACAACTAAGTTGAGGATGAATTTGGAGTTGGTGGTTGAAGCCGACCATCACCAATCTGGCAACTATGTCGAGAAAATGTTGAAACGTATAAACAGTTTATTCCAATTTGGTACAAAACAAATCCTTCTCTTCTTGTGTTGAAGTATCTACATGTGACATTTTTGATGTATTAGTGTGTTTTATTGTTAAATTGAAGCCTGTAGAAAGTGTAAAATTAATAAAAATACTATTAATATAATACCTTTTAACACATTTTTTCATTTTATTTAAAATATAAAATCAATAAATCTGTTAAAAAGTATTATATTATTGATATGTTTAGTGTTTTTTTTTTTGTTTTATTATTTATATATTTTGTATTCAGTAAATTGTGTTTTTTCTTTGTTTTAATCAAATAATGTCTCTATTCAGTTTAAATGTTTGCTCATTAGTTATAATATGTAGTTAAATTGTTATGGCTGATAAAAGAAACATTTCTTAGGAGTATTTGACAGACTTTATAAAGCTATATAAAAATTATCTATCTGTGGGCAATTAAAAGAAAAACACCACGGATATAAACAAAAAACATCAAGCATATAATGAATTAATTAAAAACATAAAGAGGTACACAGAAACTGCCTCATGAAAATTACTTCAATGCGAAGAGTGACAGAAAGTCATTACAAGTATTTTTCAAGGACAATATAGCGTACACAGACCACAGCACTACTGTCAGATCAAAAAGTATATATATACTCGAGTTTGAAGATCAACTGTGTGGAAAGTATAAGGCGGAGGAAAACTAAATTACCATAAAAAATTTTCTTATTTATTTCTGCGTTTATGAGTGTAAATTTTATATTTTTACCTTTCCCCATTTTTTTAAAACGTTTTTAGAGGGAAAAATACACTATTTTTTACAGTTTCAGATTACTTGTGATGCTTGAAAATTCACTGTAATAAAAATAATGACCCGATCATTTTGCAATTTTAATAGCGTGTAGGTACTTTAATTGACAGTAACTCTTCCATCTTGATATGAAGTTGGATCATGGTAGAAAAAATTTTGAACATTTAAATGTTTAACCGTTTTTGGCCAAATCTTGGCCGATTTCCTAACAATCATATGGTTGCAACTTGTAGTGCGTAAAGTTCCCTTAGGAAGAAGCTGCAACTCATTCCTTCACTTATAATTCTTTCTGTTGCAGTGCCACAGTGGTCCAGACAAAGGAGATCTTCTGGCTGATGGAGCCGGCAACTACCCTTAGAATATACAACCCCTGGTAGACCTCTAACTCACCTGTCACATCATCATCAAATGTTGAACTTATGAACATCGTTAGTTTTAAATAGACATTTTATCATTATCATAGACAACATAGGTTTCTTGCTTTATTATAACATTAAATTATTCTGTTTACAAATATTTTCTTATTTATTAGAACATTTAATCATCAACCAAACTATTATCCTTCAACCTTTAGCTAGTTTATTTCTTGAATTGAAAATAAAACCACCTAACAACTTTTAAGAATCTTATTTTTGTAACAATAATATTCCAATAGAGTGTTGTCTTCATTTCTTAAACTGAAATTAAAATAAATAAATAATTATTTATTATATTCGTTACTAAGACACAAATCGTGAAGATATGGGTGAATATGATGGGTGAATTAGTGTGGTGAGTTTAGATAAATGAGTGTAGTCATTATTATTAAATAAGGGTAGAACTTATTTGTTTTAACTTAACTCGCCAGTTCACATGGGCTACAAGCCTGTGTGTGAACTTTATTCAACGAGTGAAGTAAGGACCGTTGGCTTAGTGGGCATTCGAACCTTGGACCTTGCCCTCTGCAGTCCGAAGCCTTGCCACTGAGCCACCACGCCGGCAATCCCAAAAGTCTAATACCAAAGGTATAAGTAATTTAGTAAGTATATGTTTGGTCTGTACTAATACTAAAGGGCCTACAGCTTTACGTGAAATCCGAACCATGTACTATTGGTCTGATTTTCACCAAACTGCAACCTAAGATTTTCAACCTAAGCTATCTTTCATACACAACATCCAGATCCTGTCTATCATCCAAGATAAATGTTCATATGGAGTCATTTTGTACGAATTAAGCAAAAGTTATTTACATTACTTTATCAGTAACAGACATAATAATACGTGAAATTAAAAATTGTTTGATGAAGCAGTCCTCAGCGCCACAGTGGGTGTCTTTAGAAAGATTTTAAAGAACAAGATTGGACTGAATCAGTTAATCAGTTTAGTTAGTAAGTTAAAATTTGAATAAAAATATAAAGAGGTGAAAAAATCAGGCTTTTCCAGTCATACTTCGAAACCATACCCTCTCTGTTTTATATTTAATAAATCTAATTGAAATATAATTGTTTTATAACCTGTCTCTGCCTAACCATAATCTTGCAACAACTACTAAAATAGTGATTGTCAGTAGTTGTTGCATGGTGTGTGACAGGGTTTGTAAGCAAAGCCTACAGGAATGTCCTCTAGTTCATATTATTTGACTGTGATTTGATTAAATCTCTTTATAAAAGGAGTTGTCCAGAATAGCTGATTCATAAAGATAGGGGTATGAGATTAACTACATCAGTTTGTCTTAGGCCTCAGAAAGGCACTAAAGAAGGATTTTCCCATCCAATCCCAGGACCTAGCTCTCTGGCTCCTGAAATTGAAACATTCCAAAAGAAATGTTTTTATGCAAACATGTATTATTAATAGTGAATGTTAATATTAATTACCTATTGAATATAAATATTGTCAAAACAATACAATAACCACTAACAAATCTCTACAACAGGCATTAAAAATTGAAGAAATACTGACTATCCCATGAAAAATTGTACATAGCATGACCAAGAGTAATTCACACAAAAATTAATATTCCTTCACCAAAGAAATAATTAAAAAAATTGTTTTAAAAGAAGTTCTTCAGAATAGCATATTTATAAACGCAACTTATAATACAATTTAAAATTTAAATGTTATTAAAATACCTTTGAATGGTGTCAATATCAAAATGTCTTAAAATACTATTTCAGTTACCGTTTACTAAAGCAAAGTTATGATGGAAAAGACTAGAATTAAATAACTAAAGATTTAATAAGTTCACTTTAACTGATAGTGAAAAACTGTAATACTTTTAACAACAAAATATGAACTTACCTAAGAACCTAACTTTACCTACCATACTAAATACAAAATATGTCAACAACATGTTCTTTTAAGTTATTTAATTAATTTTAAATTGTTAAGGTGTTTCTCTTTTAAAATTGTAACTGCTATAACTAATATTATATGGAATCAGAAGCCCTAGACGCATTAATCTTTGAATAAATATGATTAATATAAATAAATTCCAACAATTAATTGAGAGATGACATTTTTAAGCAATATTCTTTGCTTAGATAACACTATTGATTTTATACACAAATAGATTTCCCATCCAATTTTAAATTTTGAGTCTTAAAATATCAGCTGATTTTTGGTCAATTGTGGAGCGCTAGTGTAGTCCCATGTAAATTGTACAATTTTTATAAATGTAAACTCAGCCGTACTTTACTAACCTAAACAGTTGAATGCAGTCCGATAAGTCATCCTTGCATCGGGTGACCCAATTTGAGCAAATGTTTGTAAGACACTTTACAATCATACTCTTCCTCGCCCCTTGTCTACCACCGCTTCCAGAGCCGAGTCAACCATTATAAAACTGGAACTATAATGCAGTTTAAACCAGCTGTGGTTGCAAACTTCACTAATTGACCAAATTACAGGCACAAATATTTCTATTAGATTGAATATCTATTGTAGGTGTTTATAATAAAAGGTAATACCAATGATAGTAATATCAAATAATGTAATGGTAAATTCCAATGGTTAGAATTTTTTTTAAATGTTATTTTACACTTTAAATTAAAATAACTGTCGCTAATAATACGGGTCTTTACCTATTTATTGGTAAGAAACTAATGAAATCGGTTAAGTTTTCAAAATTAGGAACAGAACAAAACTTATATATAAATAGCCTATTTGAAATATAAAATACATTATAATACTATTCTAGCAGTTTCTTAAAAAGCCAAATTCAGATAGATTAGGTCATCTATGCAATAATAATATTTATTTCTAAAAAAAATGTACTACATACAACGATACATAAATTGGTGCAACACTTCTCCTATATAATACAAGACAGATCATAAAAAATCCTGACTTATTCATAAATGTTTGAACTAACAAGAGTAAAATGTAAAATTATGAGAAAAATATGGCTTCCGAGGCAAAGCTTATTTGGAAGTTTTACCCATTCAGTAAACTATATCATTTGACTAACCAGTTTTTTAGTACCTAGTATTTAATTCTCAAACTTTATCTCATATATTATTTAATAATAAAAACAAAACCATTAAAAGAATTTAAATTGCCTAATTTCTATGATTAGAGCCTGTAATTAATATATGAATTTAATTGAGTTATCTTTAAAATTGTACACTTTCTACTTCAATTTATAAATACATGATATAATAATAAAGATAAAGTTGACCGGAAACAATAGCATAAATTAACGTGAATTTAAATTTGTTTTAAAAATTGAAAACCTATATAAAATGAACACAAAACAAATATGAATAACAATACAAGAATGAATAACATGTTTATATTGGTTAAGGTTATTTGGGTTTTATGCTAATGTTCAACACAAAATAAATAATATTTTTTATTGTTTATTACTTGCTTCCAAAGTCAATTAATAACTCTTTAAAGACTTTCATAGTTAAATAAAAATTATAAAGTTAACAATACTGTTAAATAGACACTACTTGAGAAGTAAGTGAAAACTGTAAATACCAGCAAGTGAGGGCTTGCGGTTGAAAAGAGTTCAAATAAAACTTTTCCAATAGAATTAATCTTTTCTCAAGGGCCAACTTGGATTAGAAAAGTTTCCAACGACCCATATATTTCAGAAAATACTATTTACAAGAAAGAAGACTAAGATGTGGTATCAAAAACATTTCAAGCAAACTTATACGATGGGTTAAATCCCATTTTTAACGTATCACGAAGTATGTGCAATCCATTGTTACAAATATTCTTTACAGTACAAGTAAACGTCACACAACACAAATTTATTACAATATAAGCACAAAAAACTAATTAAAAAACTAAATATTCTTTAAAGTAAAATATTTAATTGGCTCAGTGTAGTTAGTTATAAAGTTAACTTAATCAGCAAAAGATTTTTTTTTTATGAAGAGGCCAATCTCCTTTTTAACCTTACCCTACTTAATCCCCATAGATTTGATCTGTCAGGGAAATACTCACACAGAGTAAGGGAGAAAACAAGTACAGTCGCCACAGTGTTGTAATCCAGCTACTTCGGGACAAAGTGTCATCTTAATACTGACTCAGGGTCTGCTGAATGGTTTCCATCGAGGAGCATATCACTAAAGAAGTCTGAGGCTAGTCAATGTATAGATGTTGTCTAGGAAAAAGTATAAAGCGTTAGACTTGTCAATTAGCTGAAAATCAGACCACTACTACGTAGTTTGGATTCCATACTAAACTGTAGATCCCTTAGTGGCCCTGGCTAATGGGCTACTAATAAATAGCTCTTTCTAAGAAACAGTTGACCTTAGTTAGTAACAATTAGTAAATTTGTTCATCTACATTCCTCACACTCATTCGCCCTTCATATTCACCCATATCTCTGTGATCGGCATCTTACTAATGAGTAATACAGTACAAACAAAGTAAACATTACTGAAAAATACTTCCAACTCAGGCCAAGATTCAAAACTGCATTACTACTGTGTTTAGTATTTAATTTGTTTTTATGTTAATTATTATAATTTAGTTAGTCCATGTTTAATTGCTATAAAATTCTAGTTTTTTAAGTCACAACTGAGAGAGGGAATCTTACATAGTTGGAGCTGTAAATCTAAATTCCTCATATGATGGCTATCTCTTCAGGTCCTCACAACGTAAGTAATGTTGTTTAGTATTTAGGTTGTTTTTATGTTAATTATTCTAATTAAGTTGGTCTATGTTTAATTTGTATAAAATGCTAATTTTTTAAGTCACAACCGAGAGAGAGAATCTTAAATAGTTGGAGCTGTAAATTTAAACTCATCTTACGATTTGGGCATCAGGTGATCATATTCTGTAACCCCATTGGTGTACAAATACAGCGTTGAATGTGTGGAAGGAATCAGTCAACTCTAAGCTTCAATAGTCACAATGTTATAACTCTCATACTCAAACCCTCCACACTTTATGGTTTTTATGGGTTCCCTCCTTTAAATTAAAAGATTGTCTCAATCTTAATTTTTTTACTAATTTTGAACTGCATTCAAAATTTAATTTTCTTATTTTAAAGCCCCTCTAAATTTTATGAATCTTCAAGAATTTCCTTGTGCGATATGCGTCAACAGTTCGTTTTGGCTTCCGCGATCAAAGGTCTTGGACATCCGCTTGACCGTCCACAGAAGTGACTCTTTAAATGACTGTGCCAGGCTAATCTACAACTTTGTGACGCTGCTGGGATTGGTGTGGTCTCTCGGCCTCAACACCAAACCACACGGTCTGTGTAGATGTAGACAAATTGGTGAGTTGATTTTCCACTTTTAACTAATTTTTTTTAATAAATTAACTCTTGTTTCTCAACCATATATTTTGCTAGTGAATAAAATACTAGCTGGTCTTCCGGTAAATAAATCAATCATTTTAATTAATTAATTTAATAAAGTAATATAATATTTTATTTAAATATGTACCTACGTAAATATTTAAATAAATTAATTTAAATGATTTAAATTAATTTCTTTAAATATTAATTTACCATACGTACCTATTATACCCTAACAGTTTTTTATTTGTCAAGCTGTTAAACATTTTGTCCCCCTTTTCTAATGAAGGAAAAAGGGGGACAACTCAAAAATTTTAAAGCAAACCCCTATCATGTGACCCCTCATTTTTAAGGGATTAAAGAGAGAAATTCAATGATGCATAACATCTGATGATTTCTCTTCGTCAATTACAGGAGCCCTTCCTGGCTTGGGTATATCTTCCAGAATGTGTATCATTAAACCGTTGAATAATTCTTGTCACCGTAAAACTCCTTATGGGATTGATTCGGTTCAGACATTCCTCATTAAATAAGTCTGCTAATTCACTGTAAGATCTTATACAGTCCCCATAACCTCTCATCATTAACACAGTAATTCTTTCAAACTCAGAACCTTCCATAGTTAAAATAGAACAAGTAACACTATTCGTCAGAAAAGTAAACTTAAACTAAAACTGTAAACTTGTTAAAATAAAACTTGTTACTTTGTAAACTTGTAAAAGTAAGCTTGAATTAAAATTGTTAACAACCTAAGCTATGAACTGATAAAATGCAAGTGAATAATAGTACACAGAAGAAATTCAAAAATATATTGTTGAAACTGGTCAGATAAGATCAAGGGAAATGTCAAAGTAAGTTAACTTATGTAATGAAAAACAGGACTTTGTTAATGTAAACTATTTTATTTTATTTTATTTTATTTCCCACGGTTTAACCAATTTTACAAGTACAATAACATACAAGATGGCAGTCTATGATTCATGTTACTTTCTATGATAATGAACTAGAACTAACAATCAAACACTTAAATATCAACAATTTAAAATAGTCTCGACAGTCCAATAGCATAATAAGTGGAGTGTGTAACCATCGTGTAACAATACAATAAATTCTACAAATAGTAACAGCAACAAAAATCTAATAAATAAATAACCCAAGTACAGATATAACAGATACAATAATATAAATAACAATAAATAATAAATGTAGTAATAAATAACAATAGATAACATAAATAAAATATAAAAAAGGTAACAATAATAAATATATATAAATACGTGAAGTTGGGGAGAAATGATTGTGAAATTATAGAGTGCTATAGGTGTGCGAAAAGTGGGGAGACCATGCCCCCACGTACACAGGTGTAGCCCTTTAACGCAGCTACCTAAAGATGGAACAATCACTACACTGGTATTAAAAGTGAAATATGCAATGTGGGGAGACCATGCCCCCAACAACACAAGTGTGGCCCTTTAACACAGCCACCAAGCACCCACTTCACAGAAACTAACTCCACCAGAAACCAATTCCATTCCACTTGCACTCTTTTATTCTTTTATTCGTTTTTAAAAGACAAAGAATTAGTCTTTTATTCTTTTTAATTAAACATAGAAACCTCTAGTTTGCATTATTGTGTTTCTTTTTTTATTACCTTTAAAATGAGGGGTCAAATGATAGGGGTTTACATTTGAATATTTGAAGTTGCCCTCCTTTACCCCCTTTGGAAAAGGGGGCAACATATTTAACAGCTTGAAAAAATGTGTTTAATAGGTATGGTTAAAGTCTCACATTGATATCTTAGACCGTTTAAATAATATCCACGTGTGCTAGGACATAAAACTCTCTTATTGTAAATTAGTCTTTTACTCTGTTAAATTAAACGTAGAGACCTCTAGTTTACATCATTGGATTTATTTTTTTATTACTTTTAAAATGAGGGGTCACATGATAGGGGTTTGCATTTGAAAATTTGTAGTTGTCCACTTTTACTCCCCCCTTTAGAAAAGGGGGCAAAATGTTTAACAACTTGAAAATTTTTTAAATATGTTATAATAAGTAAGGTCAAGGTCTCACATTGATATCTCAGGCCGTTTAAATAATACCCAGTGTGCCAGGACAAAACTCACCCTGTATATATATATATATATATATATATATATATATATATAAATGCATAAAAAATGAAATAGAGAGGGCCAATGTTTGCAGCCTCTCCGCACTTGTGTGTTCCGTTTGAATGAAGATCAGCAAATCCCCTCTGAAAGTAATCCATAGTTTGAGATTCAGCTCTGCAAACCCATGATCGTGAAATAGAAGTTACACTATTAAAAATGCTACTAAAATTTAAAATTGTGAATGGTTTTATTCAATAAAGTAATACCAAAATCACTGTAAGTGTATGGGTGGGTGGGTGAGTCAATGCCACTATAAGTAAGTGGGTAGGTGGGTGGATCCATTATCACTGAACATATATGGGAGGGTCATCAATACTTATCTTATTTCCTAAATTGTTCCTGTTCACTTTCAAAAAAATTAAATCATGACGATATATAGGATTGGAAAGAAAATTTAAGTAAACGTTCACTTCTTGTTTAATAGTGTAATTGCGGTTCAGCTTAATATTTTAAGTTTCTGATTTTCATTTTTAAAATATTTAAAAAGTACAATGTTAAGATTCCTTGATAGAGTTAAAACTTCATTGATTGTTCTAGTGTAATCAATTAAACAATTCAATGTTAACATTTGAAATATAAATCTTTTTATGTTATCATTTTGTTAAAAACCTTTTCTTTTACACTCCCAGTGCTTATATGCAGTTCTTAGGTGCTACACCTATTTTAGCGATTTTATATAGTTTTTCTTTAAAATTTTCACAAAATGTATTTTTTATGATAAGTACACCTTTTATAGATTTATTTGTTCATAAATAATTATACTATAATAAGAAATAGCATTTATTGCCTTATCTTAAAATGCAAAAACGTAGGTCCACTTGAAATTTGAACGTTTTACAAATATATTTTTAAAATGTTTGCACCATCCTTACAAACTAGTCTAAGATCACAATAAAAAATCCGAAATAGCCAAATTGTAGCAAAAGTAGTTTACTTTTAGAAAATGTATACACTTTTACAATTTAATTACAGATAAATTATGTACATACTGAATACACACTACTAACCAACTCAACACGCATTAGAAAATACTATTGGGGAAAACAATAGATAAAATTCAATTCACTGTGGAATTCACAGTAAAGCCCCTTTCATCTAAAACAACTAGATGTGAAGAAGAATGGAATGTTCTGTTTCAAATGGTATAGTTTTTTTTATTAGCATAATACGTGTTGGTACAAATAAAGTACAAATGAACCACACAACACAAATTTATTACAATATAAGCACAAAATACGCAAATATTATTGTGATTGATTTCGGGAAACCATGCTTACCTTCATCAGACCAGAGGGATTCACAAAAAAATCATATTCTTTTATGAATTTTGAGCTTATATTGTAATAAATTTGTATTTTGTGACGTTCACTTATACTTAAAATGGTATATAATATAAAGTTATTTGCCAAAAAATGTGCACCGTATATGCATAAACATAAGCAAAAGTCCAGTCACCTCAAATGAGGTGGGTTGATGTTCAGGCAGATGCTAACCCATCTCAAATGAGAGGGGTAGACACTGGGAGGTAGATAGACATTGAAAACTCCTTATAAATGAATAAGCCTTATTTAGTAACTGTTTGTATTTTCTGTTAACCTTAAATATATAGACCGGTGCTAATCCATTTTGAAACGATCAAAATTAAGAACACCACGAAACTTGGTGAAAGGGGGAGAAATACTATACTGAAATCGAAAAAAATTAACTGAAGACAATGGGAGGTCAGGAACAGGATAGAGGGTGGACTTTTGGGGTTGAACATGCTTTTTAACAATATCCAGGGAAACTTGACGTCATATTGAAAAAAGTTAAATACAAAAGTTGTGAATAATATAACTTTTGTTTGAAACCTTTTTTCAAATAATCTCAAATTTTCCGAAAAATTGGAAAACCCGGTTTTTCAGTTTTTAATTGTTTCTCTCGGACAAATTATTTTTTTTTATAAATTTGGGAAAAATATGTCTATTTATGTTCTTAATATGCTATAGTTTATTTGTATTAAAATATTTATTTAAAATCTTTTGCTTATAAAAACCGAAAAAAGAGTCTAGACTTTAACCGAAAAGTTTGTACTTAAAAGATAACTTTTATTAACTTGCAACCCATCATTCTTTTGTTGAATTGTTTAACTTCAGATAGTAAAATAAAAAATGCATAGTTCTTTTGAAAAATGATCAAAAAATGCAAAAACAATTTGGTTTTTAAATATCATTATAGCCCAAAAGTTCTATTAATTTATATAAATTTACATCTAAATTTATTGAAAAACATAGAATTTGACGTTAAATTAATAAATAAACAGTATAGGTAAGGACTTAGAGACAGTATAAAAAGAGGCAAGTGGGTGAAATGTTTTTCACGATTTTCAGGGTAAGTTGACATCGAATCGAAAAAAAAAATAAAGAGTGAAGTTGTAGAGAAAAAAATATGTAAACATTTTACATTTTTTACAAAACCTAAAATTTGTCAATAGAATGAGAAAACCCGATTTTTTGGTTTTTGATTTTTTTCTCATGTAAAAATTAATTGTTTTTAGTGAAATTCGGTCAGAATATACCTTTTTATGTTCCAATTAAGCTGTGATTTGTTTTAACAAAATATAACAAATGTTGGTTTATAACATCTTGATGTTCCTTTATGTGACTGGGCGAAGGATATTCAAGTTTATTTGCTTTTAACAAGGGACACCCTTTTTTGTTTATTTAAACCGTCCATCCATCGCTCGTTGCGTCTTCTTTACCCCTCTCATTATTTGAAAGCCTATGAATCAACTCACATTTAGACACCTTTGGAATTCCTGTATTCTGTTTTCAGATAACATATACAGATGGGGCCATGGTTCTAGGTGTGTAGGAGAGGTACCTCTCATATACATAAAAAGGTATATTCTGATCGAACTTCACTAAAAACAATTAATTTTTACGTGAGAAAAAAATTAAAACTAAATAATCAGTTTTTCTGATTTTGTTTAAAAATTTGAGGTTTTGTAAAAAAGTGTAAAATACAAACATTTTACATACCTTTATTTTCTACAACTTTTCTCTTTAATTTTTTTTCGATACGATGTCAACTTTCGCCGGAAATCGTATAAAACAATGTTCACCCCCTACAATGTCATCCCGTTTCACGCACTTTGCATCTTCAAGTCCTTACCTATCCAGTTTATTTTTTAATTTAGCATTAAATTTTATGTTTTTCAATAAATTTATATAAATAAATAAAACTTTCGTTTTATTTATTCAAACAATTATATTTAAAAACCAAGTTTTTCAGTTTTTTGCATTTTCCGAGCATTTTTTTCAAAAGATGTGTGCATTATTTATTTTACTATCTGAAGGTAAACAATTTTACAAAGAGAATGGTTGGTTGCAAATTTTAAAAAATCATCTTTTAAGTTCAAACTTTTCGGTTAAAGTTTAGGCACTTTTTTCGGTTTTGTATAAACAAAAATTTTTTAATAAATATTTTTAAACGAAAAAATTACAGAATATTAAGAACATATAAAGATATATTTTCTCCAAATTTAGTGAAAAAAAAATGATTATGTTTGAGAGAAAAACTTTAAAAACTGTAAACCAGGTTTTCTGATGTTCTCAGAAAATTTGGGGTTATGTGAAAAAAGATTGCAACAAAAAAATTGCATATTATTAGACTATCCACAACTTTTGTATTTAACTTTTTTCAATACAACGTCAAGATTCCCTGGAAATCGTAAAAAAAAACATGGTCAACCCCGTTCCGGACCTCCGATCGCCTTCAGTTTTTTGTTTTTTTTTTTTTTCGATTATAGTACAGTATTTCTCCCTCTTTCACCAAGTTTTGTGGTGTTCTTAATTTTGATTCTACTTTACATTTTTGGTAAAGATCAGCACTAGTCTAATAGAGTTAGAACTAGTTTAAACAGCAAACTTGTATATTTTGCCAAAGAATCATTTTTGGTGCTTGAATTAGAGAAGTGTTTTTTATAATTCTATGAAATAATAGTAATTTCTCCTTATTATATATGTTCGAAGCATGACTCTATCATAGTGATGTTGATTCTCTCAACATGTGATCTGTGAAATCAGTTCTCATTCTAATTACAACTGTAATGTGATTAATTTATTTTCTCTTTGTTAACCCATTCATAACAGACAAACTTTTTTAATTGAACATAAATACTAAATTACTCTAAGCTTTATTATGATTTAACTTGTCAAATAGTTTACTTTAAATCATTTTTCTTGAATTTTGCTATTTTTAGAGAAGACCTTTAAAAGATCATGCTATTGAATATTCCTGGTTTTTGGTAAATCAAAATTTCGTCAAATATTACACAATTAGACAGATATAATTTAATGAAAAGTCTACTTGGTTTTAAAAAAGTTTAATGCTAGTATGTAAAAATACATTGTATAGAAATTTATTGTTTCTGATTTTAATTTTCAAAATTTAACATGTCCATGTCTATATTACTATTAATATGCATAAAATGTTTTAGTTGTCAAATATCAATACACATTCTAAGTTCACTGTAAAACCATAAATGAAAGCTTTGTTGATAAAATGAACTTTGTATAACCATGAAAAACTATAAAAAATTCAAAAATGAATGTATAAGATAAGTGGCATTGTTCGATTTGCAATCACTTGGAATAAATCTGCCTTCTGATTTTTAAAATATTATAAGTCTTTTAATCTATCATGGCTTTATAGTGTTATTTTAATAAATATGAGTTCAGTAAGTTTACTGACAATTTTTTAAATCATAATTACTTTCATTATTATCTAAAACACTAAGTAAAATTTACTAAATTATATAAGACTAGCTGTACCCGCCCGCTTCGCCGGTCATAATATTGAGTTTGATTTAGAACCTAATAGGTGAAAGAATTCGAGCATTTTTACTTCTTCTACCAATATTAGATTTTTTAGGAGGCATGTCATAAAAAGTAAACTGCAAAACAAATAATTATTTATTTTTATTTTCACGTTTCACCACATGTTTTAGTTACCGAGGAAAAAAGGTTAACATCAAATACAGATCACCTGATCAAGTAAAAGTAGTGTGTGCTACACTCTCAAGGTGAAATGTAGAACTACAATAAATCAAAACATATACAGTACTGTTGTTGTGAGAACTTCAATCTGCTTATGGCATGCGAAACTACATTAAACCACACAGTCATATGTTTTTTGTAAACAATTCAGATTCTCCATTTGAATAACATGGGATCTTTAGGAGCCCGTGGGGTGGGACCCTGTGGACGGATCTGCATCAAACTTCACAGAAACCATCTCGGGAGTATACAGGACAACATCCTAAAGTTTCATGGCGATCGGTTTGATGGTTTGGCAGCGCATAAACTTCAAACATATATATACAAACATCCTATTTTATAAATATAGATTCTTAAAAGTACGGAACCATTTTTAACTTTCTCTAACAATCTTCCAAAAAATAAAAACTTAGAAATGAAGATTGTTAAATATCCTTATTAAAAATCCCTTCATTGCTGAGAGTCATGTCCTTAAAGGTGAATTTAATTATTGTTTAAACAATTTCTTGAAAAATAATATGTTTATTAAAATGTTAAGCAGCTCATTTCCAAGATTTTTTAAGTGGAAAATGAACATCTCAACTTTTTATTTATTTTGATAGAATTCAACTTTAGTTTAAATTTATAAAATATATAAAAAACAGATTGAGCAAATGTTCTAAAAAATTTATCAACAAAGTAAAAATAAATAAATAAATAAATAATAAATTCTTTATTTTTCTCTCAATTAGAGGAATTATTGTTACATTCAAATAACATTTAACTGATGTATTAAACTTATAACAAAATAGTATGTATAGTAATAAATAAATAAAAAAATAGTATGTATAGTAATAAATAAATAACAAAATAGTATGTATAGTAATAAATAAATAACAAAAATAGTATGTATAGTAATAAATAAATAACAATATAGTATGTATAGTAATAAATAAATAACAAAATAGTATGTATAGTAATAAATAAATAACAAAATAGTATGTATAGTAATAAATAAACAAAAGTAAGTAATAAATAAACACAGTTGTACATTATTATTATTTTTTTTTTTTTTTTTTTTTTTATACCTATCCAACAATAGTATGTATAGTAAAAAACCAAACAAATAAATACACAGTTATATATATATATTTTTTTTTTATACCTATCCAGGCTGACCAAAATAACTAAACTTTTACTGTTTATAATTTACATAAGAGAGAAAAATAATAGGGCCCCTAAGACTGATAAAGTCTGTTCAGGGGGTCCTTCACTCAAAAATAAAAATATATTTGGTATATAGAGCTCAAAAGCAGAATAGTTTACTTTGTGTACACTGAATTGGTACTTAGACATTATCTTTAAAAGTGTGCTTTTACCCATGTTTAAAACTAAATAAATGTTTATTAAACGTTTCTGTAAATTAAACTATTTCTAACATAGATATATACAATACTATCAAAAACAAAACGAAACAAAATAATCTATTGATTTATTGACGAAACAAAACTAATCTATTGATTTCTTTTTACCATTTAATAAATACATTCTATTTAACCTTTCCACTTAAAAGATATATTGATTTTTAGAGTTATTTTCAGAGTTAGAGTTAAGTGGATAATACGTAAAAAAAACTCTACAAATTTCATTTAATAGTTATTATTATGGTTGATGTAATTTCAACTATAATAATAACTTCGTTTTAAATGGCTATCAAAAACATTAAGCTGAACATTATTATTAAAAGAACATTGCATTAAAATCTAATCATTTGTAAAATACCAGTCGATGGCAGTATTCAATAGCTTGACGATTGAATTGTCTTATTTGAATAATTCAATATTTCACGCCATTCATTGACAGCACCTGGGACTGGAGGCAGACAAAGATTGCAATCAAATATCTTACTTTAGACGTCTTTTGTATAAATCTTTATCGAAAATCTATAATAAATTAAAGAATGCTATTCTTTATTTGAGCTGGATTTCACTTAGATATTTTCACTAACATGTCACATTCATCATTAGTATTGAAAAACAATAAATTCCATTTTGTACGTCAAGACTTTGGGCTTGGGTTAGAGATAGTGCTGGTTTGAATCCGTCCTAGACTGGAAGATTTATCAGTAATATTCACCTTCTACTGTACTAGTTCGCCCTCTGTCTACTAAATAAGTTCCTCTCACAGATCAATAGTCTATGAGGAATAGGCAGAGTAAGGTTAAGAAGGAAATTGACCTCTCTTTAAAATTAAAAAAATTATTCTTAATGTTTTTTAAAATCTAGTTATTAAATTAAAATCTGATCTCCTGTAGCTCCAGACAATTCTGTTCTCTTTAAAAAAGGTTAAATTTAAACTTGTAAGTTCATGAATAAAGCTGTAATCTTTATTTGAATTTAACCTTGACTTTAAAAGAATCAATTACAATATGGCGGCAGGTATAGTAGACTCTTAAAGACATGACTGAAATGTTAGTAGATTGTATTATAGCTGGATTAATTTGACTGTTTGTACAACTAACATACTTATTTACAGACAACTCTGCAATAGCATTAATCATATCAGCATAATAGTAGTTTCCAAACCCAAATAGTAATGAGTAACAAGACTCAGGTGATTTAGCACAGTGATTCCCAACCAATGGTCCGCAGCAAGGTCTCAAGTGATCCACCAGAAGCTTCCAAATAAATGGTTTTATCAACAATTTATTGCAAAATAAGAAAACAGTGAAATTTTCACTTAACATTTTGTTCAGTGCAAAATTTCTTTGAGAAAGTTCCTTTAAAGAAAATATATTTCATGCCTGACAAGGGATGTAGTGCTACAAGACAGTAAAATACTTTTAAAAAGGCCGTTGCTCTTGATGTTTATTCTAATAGGAATAAGATAGGTCAAATTTTTCTGGCATGAATATGACTTCTTTGAAGCCAAAAAAATTACTACCGCATCTAAATAGTCCGATGATATTTTAGGCAGAGTTGCCATATCGCTTCTGAGAATCACCAAACCACATGTATCACCTATGACAAGTATGCGTATGTTCAATATTGTCAATTTAATTGGCATTTTGTTTACAAAACAACTGTATGATAATATTTAAAGACCTCTATAACTTGGTAAAATTAACTATGGTATGTGTTAATACTGTAAGATTTTATAGTATATAATAATATAAATATTTTAGATTCTGTAGAAAGTACTACTAAATAATGTTTATCAAGTGAAATAGCTATTTTTATCCGTAATTATACTACTAAATATATATAACTAAAACACGTGCATTATAACACAAACACGGTAACCATTCAGAAAAGACGTAAGGTATCACAACGCAGTAGATTGTAACGTCATATAGGTGTAATCAGCTGGTTTGTTTATTCTATTAAATACTGGTAACTAAATCTACCAATTACATAGAAGCATTCAGCTGAATATTTAAGCAAGTTATTTACCACTTATCAGCTGGAATTATAACTATGGGAATTAGAACAGTATTTTTGTATTTATTTTTGCAATTTCGCCAATGTGACGTCATTGGAGATGTGCATGACACCCTTGATTTTATACACCTACAATAGATAAACCATCTAATATGAATATTTGTGGCAGTAATTTTGTTAGTTTGTGTGGCCCACAACCACAGCTGGTTTAAACTGCATTACATTTACATGGAACTACACTAGTGCTCCACAATGGACCACAAAAACAGCTGATATTTTGAGACTCAAAATTTAACATTGGATGGGAAATCTATTTGTGTCTAAAATCAATGGTGATACCTACCGTCTTCTTTTCTATGTACGTCTCTTCTTTTCTATGTACCGTGGTTTATAATAGCAAATGATAGTGTTTGTTTACTGCAACAGATGTTTAGACAAGTCGCCAATATTTTCAACAAATATTATATTTGATAACATTGCTTCACGAGAAGTGAGGAGGGGGCTTCACATTCCACAGCTATCATAGGACTATTTTGGTGCAGTTTACATTAGTTAAATGCAGGACCAAAGAAGTTACCGAGATGCTAAGCATTATATTGTAGGCCTTGTATGGTATTTAGATAATTTTTCTCTTTTATGGACCAGTTTCGATGATTCAATACTTAGTTACTTACTGTAAACTGTTTTTAGACTGTTTTCTCTTTTCAATTTATTAAAATATTATTCAAAATATAATTTTTTCATTATTTTTTTAATTAACTATCCAAAAATATTTTGTAGCTCGTTAGTATTTTTATAAAGTATCAAGTGGGTGTACTGGTAAAGGGTTTTATTAATAGGTAACTAAGCTGCAGGATTTTGCAGAAGGTACCAAGCCAGTATTGAGTACAATATTTAAGGTAGCTTGTAAACATATTTTATCATATTCATGACTGTCTACATATCAGCAGTTCAAAGCCACTAACTATTTCTTAAAAGTTTGAATATTTTCAGATTTTCTACAAAGAAAATCTAACGATTATTCTATCAGTTAGGTGCTACTACCAAAACTATATGATGTTCAAGATTTGTTTAGGTTACTACTTTCAATTCTGTCAGCTTAATAACAACATATATTACAAAATATTTATTTACTTAAATTAGGACAGCTGCGAAATTAAATAGACTTACTGTATTATGAAGTTTGGTTTTGCAATCAAATAAGACCTTGTTTCATAAGTTTCTAAAAGTTGCAAATTGTGGGAGTGAATTTTCTTGTCTTGTTGTGGCTTGTAAATAACTCTTAATTGTTATCTCAAACTCACTTGTCTTTATAATTTTCCTAGCAGCAATTAAGTTTTAATTTAACTACTCAATTTGATTTTGATAAAATAATGGGCTTGGATCTAGTTTAATGGAAGAATGGTTCTAAAAAAGTTCAAATAAATATAACTCGCAAGGCTTACCGAGACACTTGGCCAACATGTGAGGGGAATAATACTAGGAGTGTGGAGGGGAGCAGGGGAGGGCAGTCCTGATCCACCACTGTTATACCCCTCCACCATGTGACTGATCTCTTAGTTACCATCTTGCCGGTTGAGCTGTGCTTGCAGCACCTCTCTATGTAGAAAAGGATTTATTTTTGCCTCCTTTGTTGTTTGTTTACATTTATTTCTTATAACAGCCAATCATAAAGCTCGTTTTCATTTATAATATTAATTAAAACCTCTTATCGCTAAAATAAAAACAACATATTATGCTTTTTTGCAAAGTCTGCTCTGGAAATAGTCACATTAATTTGCTTATAAATCAAACTATGAAATATTCAATATATCTCTAAACAAATAAATGAAAAAAAAATGCTAACGTGTCATTTATTAATTAATTAGTAATATTGTCACAAATATTTAGTGTGCAGGTTGGAAAAAAAATATGGAATCGCTTTCACAAGTGTTGTATGACTTCACTTGTAAAAATGAAATCTTGTACATGATCATGGTAATAAAGAACATAATTTTTGACACCGTTAGTGACATTTCATTTTTTCACTGGGAAGGACCACGAGGAGTTGAACAAAAATCTTCAACGTAAGCCTAGGTCGAGTTTTATATCAAATGAAAGATCTTTCAAGAGAAATTAATTTCCGCAAACCAGATTTTGAAAGGTTTATCTTTTCCAGAGTAGAGGTCATTTGAATTTCAATGTAACTAACTTGAACAATATTATGTCTCCACATTTTAATGGTTTTAAGTAAATTATTCTGATCAAAAATTATACTTCATAGAACACAATTTTTAAAGAAAATTAATTATCAAATTACCTATGGAAAAAAATAACATTGTTGTGAAAGTATTTCCATATTTTTTTCCACCCTGTTATTTATTAACAATAACAAGGTTAAGTCATGTTGTAAACAACATTTTAAATATCAGTTGATTTTATTTTTATTATTTACCATATGGGACACACTGACTCGGCAGCTGACCCCACTCCAATTAGTCTACTGCGCTTCTCCTGGCCGAGTGCCTTGGTAAACCCCGCAAGTTATAAATGTTTACTGCATACATTTTATAATAAATAAAAAAATTACACCAATATCTCCACTTTTTTATCTCCACACTTAGGAGCTACTTCTCAAATACATTACCATTGACTGAAGAAACAAGAGACTGTCCGCTCATATGGGTCCTGAGAAGCCAGTTTTCCAGTACTATGAAATTAGTTCTTGTTCTGTCTTCACAGGTAGCACCAGGTGCCTCAATCTCTCTGTCCCTCCTCATCTGTCCTCCAGCACATGCTGAAGTGACTAATAGCTCGGTTAATAGTACGCCAAACAGTTGTCCGAGCACTTATTTAAAACCAATTACCATTAGACATCAGGACAGGTGCGAATAGAGCGAATGGGACAGGTGTCTTGAACTGTCTGTTTGTAACTATAGTCAATTAAAAAATTAAATCTCATTTGGCTTTTAGAGGGGAGAGGTGCCCAATTAAGACACAGTTCCCCTCGCCTGCTTAAACGAGACCATTTTTGTTTTGAAGGCTCGTTGGACCGCCATCTTAACTTGACTTTCAAACCACGGAAGCGGCACTTAAACGAGACCATTTTTGTTTTGAAGGCTCGTTGGAACGCCATCTTAATTTGACTTTCAAACCACGGAAGCGGCACTAAGGTAAAATCTGTTAATGATCACATTTTGAATCAAATCCGGACTGGCTACAATCGTCTATAGTCATGGTCCTCTAATGGGATCTTTTCCAAATGAAAATAGTAAATATGTGCAAGAGTTTTTTGCTATGTTTCGGTTGTCAATGACATTACTTTAGATGAAAGTCTAAAATTTTCATTCATGAAATATCATTATTTATGTAGTTTTAAAATGTATCTATGAATTGTTATTACCGGTAATATTGTTAAATAATCCAGTTTTTTAAGAAAATACTTTCTGGGTTATCCAAACAAGTGTGAGTATATCGCAACTGTAAGTGTATAAAACGCTTGACTGGTCAAGGTTTTACCTGATTAGTAAACGGTGTGTTTGACCCCGTTCCACTCCACTTGGTCACACAAGGATCTTCTCGTTCATCAATCCCTTTCCTGTTTCTCTCATTGAATGCTGGGATAGATAAATAAGAAATACTTGCTATTTCTATAATAATGGAAGTTACAAGGATTAATCTGATATATGAAGTGGCGACATGTGAGTATAGATAAAGGCGTACAGCTCTGCATGTGACTATGATAAGTTTTGGTGAGATGGGGGAGGGGGTTAAATAAATGCATTCTTAAAAATATTAACCGTACAGAAGGCCATTAGCTTAATTCTGAACCAGGGTCATCCTTGTATAGAATACTTAACTAAAGTATTTAAAAATTTATAATATTCTATAGTTTCCACATGTATAAAACTACTGTATACTACATGTTAAAAAATATAAGAATAATTAATTAAGAAAATTAGATTTACATAATTATAACACAATAGACAGACAGGATTATATTACAGCCAGGTACAGTCAGGTGATATTTACTAAGAAGCCAACCTACGTTGGTGTCAGATTTTTTAAAGCTCCCCATCTTTACTTCATCCTTTAATAGTGAATGTTAAAGGATTATCTGAATATTAAAGGTATAAGGCACTGGTGATTTCTTGGTAGTTTTAAGTTTAGTTTATATTTTTATCTTCTTAAATATTGTGATGCTTTTACTGTGAGTACTTTCGTATTGAAGAGTGTTTTATGAATTAAACTACTGGTAAATAGTTATTTCAAAGCATTTCACAACAGTTTAATGTAGTAAACGGATAGATGATGTGTATTGATCCATAGAACAATTTAAATCAGCCTGTAGTTCTCTTTTAGAAAAAGAAATGCATTAAAACATTTCTTAGATATTGATTGTAGGTATGTAAAATGAAAAGAATCATTATGCCTATTTACATTAATCAATTGAAAACACTTTAAGCCAAGTAAACTAATAAATAATCTTAACTAAGAATTGATACATTTAATTAGTTTTTAATTAACACTACACTCTGTAGGAACAATAATTTAACATTTCATTTCTATTAGTTATAATAGTTTTCCATATTACATGACGTTTAAAATCATTAATCAGACTACTGAATTTATTAAAAGTGTGCATTACAACATAATATTATTTCATAATGTCTTTCACGTGTTTAAAAATGCATTTATATAAAAAATAATACAACCAAACAAATAAAATAGTAAATCTTGTTGTAATTATTTCACTAAAACATATCTTTAGAAATATTGAATAAAAAAGTTAAATGTATAATTTTACTATATTAAAGAAATGTTATTTTCATGTTTCTTACAAAATTAAGTTCATACTATTCTAAATATGTTTTGGTTGTAAATCAAATCTCATCTTGTCCAAACAAATTACATTTACTATAGTTTAGAAATCAGTCGATTGGCTAGAACTTTACCTGATTAAGCTTCAATGTAGTTAACCCCGTTCCACCCCACTTGGTGGCGCCAGGACCCTTTATCCCATCACCACCCCTTTACTCTCCCCGATTCTATCAGCAGGACTCATCTTCCCAACTCAGCCCCCCTTTCCCATAAATCAGAGCCAGTCTATTTATCGTTACTTTGTCTTGAGTATGTCGGTTTTGTTTGCAGTGGCTGTTTGTTCTCGATTAAATTTTATCAGGTTTCGTGGACAATTCTGGTCTGGGCTACTTGCATTTTTATTAAATTGTACAGTTGATTTTGTTTTGCAATTCTTTAAAAAAGCGCTATGTATAATGTTTTGGTTAGATCCTTTAGACAGCGACTAAACAGTGCTAAAAAAGGCTTAAAAACATGTCTACTTGCAATTTTATTAAATTGAATAGTTAATTTTATTTTTTAATTCTTTAAAAAAGCAATGGATATAATATTAGATATTTAGTCAGCTATTGAAAAGTTATTGATTTTAGAAAAATAACATGCTTTGTTTTTCTTTAATTTAAAAGTTTTTTTGCTGTTCTGATACTTTGTTTTTATTTTTTCTTAGTGGTAATTAAGTGATGCCTGAAGTTAATAATTGTACTGTTTTACACATGTTATAAGATGATGCATTGATTTATTAACTATGGGAGTTGAATGCCTGATTTACAAACTTAAAACTATCATTATAAATTATGATAAACGTGTTATTTGGAATAGGAAGTGGGGTATTCCAAAAGTGGGCACTAGTGGCACAGTGCTGTAACTCATCTACTTGGGAAAAAGTGTTGAGGAGATTGTAAACAATAGGTTCTACGCTCAGTCCTCTTAATACTGACACATCATCCGCTCACCGGTTGCTCAATGGTTGCCATCAACATGGTCACTACTAGAGAAGTCTAGGGTGTCCATGTTGGGTGGTAGTCAAGGTTCAGATGTTATGTAGGGAAGGGAACTTGAGTGTCAGACTTATCAGTTAGCTAAAATCAGACCAAAACTATGTGGTTCGGATTTCAAGTAAAGCTGTAGGTCCCCTAGTTGCCCTGGCTATTGGGCTATTTATGAGGAATAGTCAACCTTAGTTAGTAACAATGACTACCCACACAAGTTCATCTACACTCATCAGACTCATTCACCTCACATATTCACCCATATCTCTACAATCTGAGTCATAATAAGTCATTGAGGATGTCCAAAATAATTCTCTTTCGTGGTTGGTGTTTTGGTCCCAGAGGTTGAGTAACTGAATATTTGTCAACAACTTCACCTTCTGACTGGTAACCTTTATTCTTTCACATAATCTTGCATGGCCACAGCATCTTGGTCAATGAGATTGGTCTTACAGTTCCAGAATATATCTTTAGAAGGAACAGACTGTTTGTGGTGCCCTATAAGGTTGTTTATGTCACTGTAATTAATTGGTCAGGTATAGCCAATAATTATATTGGCGATTAAGATTTTTTTGCTCTCTAAGATACAAGTCATTCTAAGAGTAGTTTTGTTTTTGTATAAATTTATTCATCTATTTAAATTTAAGTTATTACTTGTATTAGGAACTTTCAGGTTGGTAGTGTACTTGTTTATATCTCAGCTTCATTGGGCTCCGACAGGGGGGGTCCAGTGGGAGCAGTTGCCTCCCCCCCCCCTGGGAAAATGAACAAGTGTAAAAATATTCAAACCAAATAAATCTATTAAAAACAATTTTAAGTCTCATATTTTAGCGGCATTATCTAATTTCAGTGTCATTACATTTTGTTGGCATCAGTTACATAATACTTGTATCTTGTATGGCTTGAACAGTCGCATATCTCTGACTGGCTGCGCCACTATTCGGGCAGTTGTTCAGAATGTCCACTTTTTTAGAGGAAATTCCCAGAGAGAGGTTGTTGTGGGTGTTTTACAAAAACTTTGCGAGACAAGATGGTCAGATAAGTATAAATATATCTGGAAGTTCAACAATTTTTTGAAATTGTTGAAGGA
Organism: Stictocephala bisonia; assembly: GCA_035578905.1. Taxonomy (NCBI): domain Eukaryota; kingdom Metazoa; phylum Arthropoda; class Insecta; order Hemiptera; family Membracidae; genus Stictocephala; species Stictocephala bisonia. The sequence goes on along the minus strand of JAQJVL010000404.1, from coordinate 451,036 downwards.
CTCCATCAACTGTCTAGTGACGGACACCGAGATACTAAGCAGACAGTAACATTCACCACTTTTATAGTTTGAGTATAATTGCCAAGTACTCAGCAGTTCTAGAAGTAACAGCCCAGATGCTTCAGAGTGTAGACGTAGATTTGTTGTAAGTTGCTAAACACATTGAAAGTCTTATCGGTATGTTTAAAAAAGATGGAGAAAACGTCCAGAATGTATTCAAATCATTAATGGAAAATGTCGAAAAGAGAGCTGAAGATGTAGGGTAATATATTAACGTAAGAGGTTCTCAAAGAAGTCCCAAACATCTTTTATTCTTTTTCACTTGCATCCAAAAAATATGAAAAGCCTGACAAGAGAAGAGTATGAATTGTCTTTGAGGGCTATATCAGAAAATTCCAGTTCTCTTCTAGACAACTTAATCACGGAAGGAATGTTATGGTAGAAACTTTGGAAAAAAGGCAAGAATTTTGAAAAAGTCGAAAATTCAAGCAAGATATGTTCGATGGATCTATTAAACCATGAACATCCCTTCTTCTTGCCTAATGTCTGTAAGGCTATTAGGATAGCAATCAGTCTGCCTCCAACTACTTGTACTATTGAAAGACCTTTTAGGTAACTATTATTATTTTTCATTTGGTTAATATTATTTGTAAGGATCTCAAATTTTAACATATTGTTTCTAAGGATGTATACTCCACAAGAAACTTTTTTCTGATTCTCCTAACCAAATTCTAATTGTGTACAACCCTGATTCATTGTGTGAGAATCTGGTTGGGAATACAACATTTTTTGCGATAAGAGACCCGGTCAACGACCGGTCCAGTCCACCGGCCCACATTTCGCCATACAATGGTTATGACAGGCCTGTCAATTATTTACATTAATTGTTTTCGTAGTGTGTTAGTGTTTGTGTGTGTACATGTATATTTCTTTATAATATAATGATTTCAATAGGACAAAGCCGCTGATGATGGTTCTATGGAGCCAAAACTATTACGGTAAAAAACAGATTATAAGACGCAGGTAAGTGAGACCCATCCCCCCCACCAAAGCTGGAAAGCGTGCCAACTGGGGGATAGCTCAAAACAAGTCAAGCGATAGGATCACGGGTGGCAGTTGGAGGGTCAAAATAAAACTCGGCAGCTGAGCAAAACTAATTTATTTCAAGAAAGAACAACATTTTAATCAATCCAAAAAACGGCAGAAGGCCACAATATTAATTCGCAGTTAAATAAATACAAGAAACACTAAAATTAACAAGATAATACAAACGCTACAGAAACAACAAACTCTACAAAAACCAAAATTAACAACTACATGGCCTATCTGCAGCCTAGCCTGAGACACCCAAAACGTAAGAAAAATTTAATAACAACTTAAGAGGGAACATTTAGAAACAATTTAGATAACCCCAAATAACCCCGGCAATTCAGCCCACATCCCATGATTCCACCGAGGCCAGGGAGTAGGCCGGAATCCCTGGGCAGCTCCGAATTAGAAGTTAAGCAAAAGTACAATAATCCCCTTTTGGTGAAAGTTTAAAAATTAAACAAGTTAAAAAAATATATAACACGGTACCGTTCTATTACCCCCTGACATCAATAATACAATTCACGAAATAAATAACACTAACTATATCACTAGGCCTAACACATAAAAATAAATAATACCATGATCTAACTGTAGGGACCTAACAAATCTAAAATCAAAAAAATATAACAACAGAATAAACTAATAAAGATAAATAACAATAAATATTAACACAAAAGTTCTTTTTGGATTTTACAAGCTTTTTTCCTTTAATAAATAAATATATGTAAGTCCCCATGGCTGAGTTCCATAAATCACTGTTCAGTCTTATTTGATTTTTTTTTTTTTATTTTATCGTATTTAGTGGCATAGAGATTTTCTTCTGGTTTTCTTTTTTTTTTTACACAAACGAATAAATCACACTCCCCCAGCTCAGCCGCCGGGAAACAAAATGGAACGCACTGACCTGAGGACAGAAGAACAACACCCAGATGTAGGGATGGCAGCGTAGTCGAGACATGGGCTCTACGACATGGTCCTCAGGCCAGGCTGGCATTGCAGAATGGTCGACCTTCCCCGGACGGCAGGCTGAGGGAAAACGTCCCACTCAAGGACCCTGGAGTTTTAGGAGTCTCTAGCCGTGCATGGTCTTTAACGCTGGCGTAGAACAAACCAAAATTATGGCCAACCTGACAGACCAGAGCTGGAACACGGAACGAACGAATCCGAGCCAACGGCCACCAAAGTAAGCGAATCGCCGGGCACGAGCGGTCTCAGGCAGCCCGGCAGACCACAACGAAAAAACGAAATGTACCGGTCAAAACGACCCGGGACATAAGAATACCTTATTTTATGCTAAAAAGTTAGTTGAAATTTCAAAATTAAACTTTAACATTCGCCAAATTATAATCTTATCTCAAAAACATATTAAATGATTTTGTGACAAAAATGTGTTGCTTAAAGGGCATAGAATCCCTTTTTTTACCTTAAAATTTCAAAAATTTTCCAGGGGAGCCCCTATGGACCTACTGTTTTGGTGGAAAACCCCAAAGCCCCCAGAACTTATTGCCCCCCCCCCCCCTAGGACAATTAATTTCCTGGTGGCGCCCATATCAGCTTCATAATTTAAAAAGGTTCTCAGTTTGATCCCAATCAGAGACTAAACATATTTTGAAAAGGGTCAACTGATAACCACCTGCTGTTCATTTGTCATTGGGCTATAAATTAATAACACTTTCTAAGGAATAATCAGCCTTAGTTTGTAACAATTACTACATTCGCTTATCTACTTTCATCATACTCATTTTAAATATATATTCACCCATATCTTGATGACTGGTGTTTTAAGAATAAATAAATACTATATGATAGAATAAATTATTCAGCATACTAAAACAATAACATAGAACCTCAACATATGAAAATCTGTTGTATATCGTAATAATTGGAACTATCTGCGGTTCAAGTCCAATTGTCTATAAGTCACAGGTTATAGTCAAAGCCCCAAAATAATGGTGTTTGTGATGACCAAAGGGATTAGGAGATGAGATATCTGTTTGTTTGTCTGACTTGCCTCTGACATGATACGGCTATCTAACAGGCCCCTATCTATCAAAATATTTTGATCAATTAGGACATGGTAATCTTAATATGGGCCACTAATTGTGTTTAAGTTAGTTTACATAATATCTTTTAAAAATTAATTGTGAAACACTATACACAAATGACCTAAGGCCCTCTAAGGGGTTGGAGGCTAGCCAAAGTCTTAAACATCTTGGGGAGTTGAGGGTCTGGCAAAGGTTAGGTAATTATGTTGTAAATTTTTAATATTACATTTTTACTTTAAATACATAAAAAATCAAAGTAAATAATCATTACATCCTGTTTTAGTAATATAGTTATGACTATAACTCAGTTATTTTTTTTTTTTTTTTTTTTTTTTTTTTTTAATCAAAGGAGAGGTCAATCTTTTCAACCTTATTCTGCCCATTCCCGAAAGACTATTGATCTGTGTGGAGAACTTATCAGACAGAATAAGGGGGAGAACCAGTAGAGTACAAAGTGAATATTACTGATAAACAGGGCAAGGATTCGAATTGGTTCTGATTGTGGCTGATCTAAAGTTTGAATGTTGCCGCATTCTGCCAAATTCATATTGTAGGAGTAAGGCTAAATCCAGGGCCGGCGCGACCGTATAGGCGAACTAGGCGACTGCCTAGGGCGCCGACACTCCAGGGGCGCCAGAGAAAAAAACGGAAAACCCAGTTTTAAAGGAAAACTTTTTTGGGGTAAATAATTTACTGCAAATTTGTTGACGATAAAAGTAAAACAAAGAAGTTGAGTTTTAATTGACGCAAGGTATTGTTGGTGGGAATAGCAAAATTACGTCCTTGAGTGTGACTGTTTACTTGAGTAGTGGTGTAGGCCTACTGACTGACAGTGCAATGCGCCACTTGTCTGTCTCCAAGGGGGTCGGCGGGAACGCCCCCTCCCCTCACCTAGTAGTTTGCATCGTCTCGTCTGCAATACAGCACAGCTGTTCTGATCTCTGGTGCGCTAGTTTAGTTTTTCGCCACTCGAAGCGCTTGTGTAGTTTGAGTCACCTCAAGAAAAGCAGAACGACATTTAGACTTAGTTGAGACTTGAGTATTGGTTCATGGTGTTCAATAAACAGACACACTGGTAAGTAAATCCAAGTTTGTACTTTAGCCTTAGCCTATTGCCATTGCCCTGTTCAATTTGAATTTACTCTTAACAACTGAGCGGCCTGTCAAACTTCCAGCAGCGATGGGATGGGAAGGGAATGAAGTATATGAACCATCGGTGTTTACGGTCTTTCAGAGTCATGGTCAAGCGCTTCCCACCCACCCGCCCGCCCATACAAGCACGGTGTTAATGACCCACCCGCCCACCCATGAAGGCTCTGTGGTATTGACCCACCCACCCATACACGCACTGTGGTACACGTAAATGAGTGGTTTACTAAATGTTTCAATGGTTCCGTCAATTCATCAATAACATACTTAATAACATGGGAGGAAAAATACCCATACAATACCGGCCATACACGTACAGTGGTATTGACCCACCCACCCGCCCATACACGTACAGTGGTATTGACCCACCCGCCCGCCCATACACGTACAGTGGTATTGACTAAAAATCAGACCAACACTACGTGGTTCGGATTCTACGTAAAACCGTAGGTCCCATAGTTGCCCTGGCTATCGGGGTATTAATAAAGCTGCCCCTACCCCCACCCGCCCCCCCCTACACGTACAGTGGTACTAACCCACCCACCCGCCCCTAAACGTACAGTGGTACTAACCCACCCACCCCCCCTACACGTACAGTGGTACTAACTCACCCAACCGCCCCTACACGTACAGTGGTACTATCACTGTACTACTGTACTATCACTGTACACTGTGGTACTATCAATACCCAACATAACACTATCCTAACAGAACTCACCCTTGAATTGATTGTTATTGTTCTTTTTTTCAGAAAAAAATGGACAGCAGAGGAATGACCCGGTAGTGAAGGAGGACCAGACTGCAAGTTCACAGAAACAGATAATGTTATCTTGGACATCATCGGACGTGACAGTCCACAAGTACATGGACTACCATCTAATGAGACATGGGATAAAGCGGAATCAACTACAAAAAACTTAGTCTTAGATGTATCAGTGACGACATCGTAGGCGAATACATTGAATCTTCAAATTCTAAACCTCAACCTCTAAACACAACTGCCGCAACATCTGCTTTAGTAGAGAGAACGTGGGAAAAGCCCAAAGTAAAATTTGGCAGTGTTAAAGATGAAGAAAGCCAGCTAAGGATTAAAAAGTTGAAGCTCACATTAGAAATTTTGGAAAAAGATTCATATATTAAAACATGAGGGAAAGAAAATTAGAATTACCTCCATCTAAATTCACAGAAGGTTTTACAACTGATGAAGGACATTTTGACCATTTAGTCTAAGTTTCTTTAATATTTAAAAAATAATTGAAGAGCTCAATATTTGTTTCAATTTGTAATATGATTATGATTATATTAACTAATTTGTTCAATACCATTTCATTGTTTGCTTAGAAGCTATCTAACTGATATATTGCAGTACTTACATTTGTATACTTTTTGATAAATTAAATTTAATGGTAAGTAACTATATTAATTACCATAAATAAGCAACCAGTTTTCTGTAATAAAACGTATAGTTACAGGCCTACTTTTATTTATTAACTGAATTACATATTAATAGGTGATTTCTTACTAACTGATAAAAATAATTTAAATTTAAAATAAGTATGTGTACAAAAAGTCAGCTTTCAATTAATACTAAACATCATGGTTCATCAACAATAATTCATTTCAAAATACGGTAATGATAAATTATTCATAAAACAGCATTTTAATAATTAATTGTTTTTTATGTTCTTTTACTTTCCATTATTAACAATATTGGTAGTACAGGGATATTAATTCATAAGCACGGCGCCGTCTGTTAAAATTTATAAGGTTACGTAATATTAACATTGGGATGGAGGAAAATAACAATCTAGTCCTGTAAATCATCGACAGTAATGTATCAATGCTTGAAGTCTTCTTTCAGCAGCAGGATTTGCATTGGCCCTGACAAGCTTCTCTTCCCTGTCTTCTGGTTCTTGAAGCTATAGAACTCTGCCTGCATTGTTTTCCGTCCGAGCGATGTTACATAGTGTAAAACAACATTTTATTATTTCACAGGCAAAAAGTGGAGATACTCTTAAATGATTAAGGCAAGGGAATTTTTCTTTTAAAATTCCAAACGAGTTTTCCACAACTCGTCGAGTAGACTTATGTGCATTATTAAAACGTCTGACAGCACGGTCACCCAGATTCAAATCAGTTGGGGGAATCAACCATTCCTTTAGTGGATAACCAGAAACAGCTAGAATCATACCATCAGGAAGTGGTCTCCAACCATCTACAAAACGATGATGTAGTGAACTGTTCCTATAAACTCAGGCGTCGTTAACACTTCCAGGCCATCGTGCACTCACATAGCAAAATTTGCAGTCAGGTCCACAGTTAGCCATAACATTGATTGAGTGATTACCATGCCTATCCACATATTGGTTCTCATTTTCTGTTGGTGAATCTATTTTGATCAATGTTCCATCAACACAACCTACAACCAGAGGCATTTGAGCTAATCTAAAAAAGTTAACTGCAACGTCTTCGACATTATTTGGCCAGTCAATTACATGAGCAAACATGTTCTCATTTACAGCTGCCACAACAGAATGCAATGCTCTACAAACACTTGCTTTTGATATACCATGCATATCGCCAATACCATGGTACTGCCCTCCATTTCCTAACCAGTGGAGAGCTGAGCACAAAATAACTCTTTCAGAGAGAGCTTCACTTCTCGTGTTGCACGCCTAAGTCTGTATCCTATATATCCAAGGACTGATCCCATATTAATGGAAGACATTCGAAACCTCTCATTAAACTCATAAACACTAACAAAATCAACATTTGTTCTTGGCCTAAACACTCTGTCTTCGATGTCTTACAGGATTGTCCTAATCAGATGAAGAGCTGTTCCACATAATAATCTACGAACTAATTTTTTTATACATATAGGTTAGAATTGCAACATGATTTATTTGCACAAAAAGTAAAAAAGCAAAGAAATGAAGTATTTTAACAATACTTGAGTAAAAATAAGTAAAATAAACGACGCACAAAAGAATCAAAACATTGTAACAAGTCCTTCTCATACAATTATTTACCTATGTTTCAATACAGGTTAAAAATATGTTTACATTTAACAAGTGTAGACTTGTAACTTGTAACAATATAAAAAGTCACAGTAGTGAATTGGTGAAATTGTACTGGTGAATCAGTTAAATATTACTGGTTACTACTAGACTTGTGACTTTGTGTTTGTGAAACACCTGTAACTGATATTTTTACAGGTTTGTAAAAATTTACTGGTGAATATGTAACTTGTAACTTTCGTGAAACGGGCCCCTGGCATCAAACACAAAAATACTGTTCTAATTTCAGTAGTTTACAATTCCAGCTGATTAGTGTTAAATAACTTTCCTACTATTTAGCTGAATGCTTCCATGCGATTGGTAAATTTAGTTACCAGTATTTTATTGAATAATCAAACCAGGTGATTTTGCCCATGTGATGTCACAGTCTACTGTGCATCCTTGTCATGAGACCTAGCGTCTTTTCTAGTTACCCTGGGTATGGTTAGGTTTGATGTAGTTATTTATTTATTCCAACAGCTGATTAATGAAACGATTATAAACAATTAATTGTTATTAATTGTAATTGCGTTGCCATAGGGGTTGCATTGATACTTCTTAGAACCCCTGGGGTGGTTTTCTGATAGAATTTCAAAATGAAGTTAGACCTATGTGTTAACCAGAGACCCTAAGAATGCCATGCAAACTTGCTGTTAAGTCTTTTGTACATCAGAAGGATGTACATTTTTATCCAATACTACCAATGGCATGTCTTTTCAACTAACAATAAGTTTGTGCACTTATCTCCCCATCATCAAAATTGCTAAAATCGTTAAAATGTTGAAAAAGAAAATCTGTTCTACGTACAAAATTTTAAATAGGACGCAATGCCACGAAGCACATCAAAGTAAAAGACTGTAAAAATCAAACAATTTTTATTTCATCTTCATTTCAAGTTTCTATCACATCTTTGGTGGTTTTTAAATTGAGGAAAAACCCCCATTTTTTCCTCCTATCAAAGTGGGATTTTAACATCAAACTATGTCATGCATATTAAATTAAAGGTCTCTAAAATAAAATATTATTTTGTTTTTAAAGTTTTGTAACTAATTATTTATTATAGTTTTTAAATTGCTAATGACAAACTAATTTTTTACTTTTATATATTAATATATATTAATTTACATATTTTTTATATTAATTTACAATTAAATAAATTGTTGAATTTCTTATAAGCTGACTTGTGTTGTATTAATTGGTTTTTTACACTTTCTCAGTTTTGATTTTTTTATATGTAACTGAGCTTTAAGGTGTAAAAGTATTCAATTCAAAATATAAGTTAATTTAACCCTCATATTGGAGTTTCAATCATTATTACTTAATCCTCAAGTATTTGTATTTATTTTACTTGTATTTACATGTATTTATATACAGAGAGAATAGGTACCTTATACATCTAGGTTTTTTTATTGGGGAGGGGGCGCCACAATGTTGTTTGCTTACACTATAAAATGTCTACAACCGTCCCTGTCCAACAAATTAATATTTGTTTATCTTTAATTCCTCAAACACAGGAGCGAAATAAAGCTTCCAAATCTTGTTTCTTAGTAAAATTTAATTGAAAATCAAAGAAAATAATAGTTGTTTAACAAAATAAAAATTTCACTTCTTTTCAAAATACTTTACTCAAAATTAAGATTAAACTAAAAACTTTTATTAAAATATGGAAGAAACTCAAATTTTAAGTCTTGAAAAGAATAATAGTAATTTAATTTCTTCGTAATGTTTCAGATTAGATCAACTTCTGCTCGTACTTCATATTATTCTTTTCTATAATTCTTTTCTATCATAAATTCTGATTCTATCATTCTTTTCTAAAATTTTCCCTGAATAATCTTTAAAACAAAAAAAAACCACCAATAGTTCTTTTGATTTTTTAAATTTCTTCTTTTTTATTACTAAATTCTGACTTCTGAAAAAATTTACTGACATGTTGCTTCAAGAGTGGCACTTAAAGAACAAGAAAACTAAGAAACATTTACTAGGTTTTGATATGAATAGCAAAAGGGGAGGGGATAAAAGTAACAAATAGAAACTAAAAAGCTAAAATGTTGAACTTACGTTGCTTCCAGAGAACAGTCGAGTAAATCCAAAGAGCCTCCAGAGGCTTAAACATCATGCACAATCAAACAAGCACTCACACTGCGCGGCACTTCACAACTTCTCATAAGCTTCCTGCAGGAAAAAATGTTAAATTTCGAAAGGAGACGAAGAATGGTTTAAAGAACACAACTCAGCTAAAAGGCAGCACCCAACAAAACACGGCAACAAAATCGTTGGACTGCCTATTTACGTGGACCCCCCTCTACATTAAACTGCCTTGGAACAAAAGGGATGAGAACCAATCAGGGAGTTTCAAGGAGGAAGCAAACTTAACATCACCAAAACCTGAATGTTGCAGAAAACACGTCGATCTGACTCGACAGGAAAAGATCTTGTAACAAATATTGGTTATTTTATTACTAATGGGAAAATCAATTTTTTTATTTGAGAGGGTAAGATTCCCAATTTTTTATGAACAACTTCAAAATGTTGTTTGAACATTTATAGAGTTTGAACTTTTCTATTCCAAATTCTTTTTCTAGTACTTTGATTTTTCTAAAGTTAATATAATAAAACGCTGTTACAAAGGTTTGGCAGAGGGAAGTGACAGCTAAAGCTGGTGGAAACTCATATGATTTCTCTTCTACATCAAACAGATTATTTAATCAACAGAAGTTTTAATGTTGATGATATAACTCTTGTTTTAGCTTCTTGTGCATGCTTAGTAGAAAGTACACGTCGGACATCTAGCAGACTTGGGTTTCTCTTAACAATCACAATTTAGACTCTCATAGTACATTGTTCTATCAAATTAGTGAGAACCTTATTCTATTAACAGGAATCATTCATCCAAATCTCCCACCTTGCTACCCATACACATACAAGGGTATTGGCCGACCCAGCCAAAAACAATGGTAAAGTATCAACCCAAGAGAATGTGACACACTGCTAAATTGCTCAGATCTACTCTATGGATCACTAGGAAAAACTTCAGCATTGCTTGTGACTAGGCTTTACTCATACATAACATACTCCACATCAACTGTTGGTGGATGATGTTGTTCGCATCTGCAGCATCCTTAAACTGTACATATCCCCGGGTGGTGCTAACCAAACAACGATTTTGGTAGCTGAACTCATGTGATCTATCTGTTATGGCTACCAAAAAATCTACCATTTTCAGGGTCAGCAAAATTATAAAGATATAGGTTCTGTTTTGAATATCTAACATAGATGTCAAGGGTCTGAGTAGAGCTGTGTGAGTTTCTTGGGAAAGTCCTGTCTGAAAACCGTGTTGATCTCTTTGCACTCCAAGTAACACATATTGAAAAACTGAAATGCAGTGCAAGAGGCAATATTTCTAGGTATACACTGGTGGAGGTTATTGGACATATGGTGTAGTATATGAACTCCATAACTCTGACACAGCTGGTTCCTTGCTGCACTCTCTCGTTAATGCTAGATAGAGATTTTACTAACTGCTGATCTACCTATGAAAATTGACTATGAACTATTTCACCGAACAAGAAAACCAGCTTCATAGGACCATATGCACTGACAATTTTCTCATTTCTGTAGTCAATGCTCTTGTCTTTGAAAATTTCATCTCCGATAGTGTACTTTAGTTACTTTAATATTTTTCATAATTTCATTAGTTAAAAAAAATTTCCTTCTTATTTAAAAAACTAAACAATTCAACCCTAAAAGGAACAAAAATAAAGCATAGTTGAATAACTGGACTGAAGTGATTAAGCGAATTAACATACATTAGTTGATAATAAATATATAATTTATAGGATACTGATACGATCACAATAAATCTCTAATAATTGGCACTATTATTTTAATTACACAATGGTAGCTGATAAATAATCATTCAGTTGAATGAATACTGGTGGGCTGGAAATTGATAACACAATCAAACAACTGACACAGCTGATATCAGTTAACTAAACAGACATATATTATCAGTGCATTATGCATATGAGAACATGATGGGTAAATAAGTCCTATAGTTTTATTTGACTTCAATTCTGTATTTTGCAAGGCTACACAATATATTGCATTATTTACATTTTATTAGCATTATTCATTTTTGGATTATATAAAGATCTGACGGAATAATGATTAAACAATGTGTTTTAGTATTTATTTTCAGTAAAAATATGTTTTTCAGCATTAACTTTGCAAATTAGGAAGAATTTGTTGTATATACAGTTCAATGAATTAACAATAATAAATATCATAACTATGAACTATACTGAATATCATAGTACTAATAACAATAAAAACTCAAATTCTTTATTGATTATATATACATAAGTTTTATACATGTAGTTTTTACTAATTTATTCCTCTAGTAAATGGCCATTTGAGGAAAATCTTAAGTTTAATACATTTACTATACAATATACATAATATAAAATTTTTAACTTACATATTTTTTATATTTATTTACACCAATGGCATTTTTAACTCATTCAACAAACGTTGTTAGGGGCCATCCCTAAATTACGTAATGCTAAAATCGGCATTTTCTGACCCCTCCGTGTAACGGACTTGTAAGGTTAATACTGTACTAACCCCCCTAAAAAATGCTGTAAAGCTGTTACCAACCCCTCCCCCCTTCTAATTTTAGTCATCTACTTTCATGCATATTTTTATATATGATAAAGTAATTTTAAAGACTTTATTTCTTCCGTTTGTTTTCTAATGGGAGTATATATATCTAACTTTAATATATTTTCAACAAAATGTTGTATTTTGGCGAAAAACAATAAAATGTTGTGAATTAATTTAAACAAATAACTGAGGTTTAATAGTTACGTAAGGATGCGTAGAACATCCCCATCCTCCCCCGTAATAGTGCATAATGCTGCCGAAAACCCCCTCCCCCCTAAAGTTGTTACGTAATTTAGAAACAGTTCCTTATGGGGTAACGGTCCAAACCCATCAAGCAAATTTAAAGTGGACCTCCTAGGATTTAAACCCATAACATCCTGCATAAGAAGCAGAAGTTCTATTAATAAGCACTTGACTAGCAAGAGGCATTCATATGAAAAAATGAACAATAAATGAGCAACAAATGAACAAATAGGCATTCATTTATTCTTAAATGCTTTTCAACTGCTGTAGTGACAGCTTTATAATTTACATATACTCTAGTAACATTTATAATATGTTCTCTACAGTTATACAGATTTGATCATAACCATTAACAATAATAAGAATATATAATATGGTTAAAAGAACTAATTAATTATAAATTTGAGTGGATTATATTATCGACATTTTTTTAGTTACATAATAATTATTTATGTAACTAAATTATCTAAATTATTTATCACTGTCAAGCACTAGGGAATAGCAAAAGGAAAATAGATTAAATATAAATGTACTATTAAGTAAAAACCGCTTCATTAAAAATGCTAAAATTTTGGCAGTAGAATATTTTACAGAGCTTCTTCTTGAAAAACTACTCCCCCCAGCCCCTGGCTGAAGCTGCAAAAACATGTCAACCCGGTGAGACACTTTGTTTTCTTACTTGTGCAATCTTGGGATGCTAGCATCTCGTTGGTAGGTTTTCGGAAAGGAACGTTTCTAGAATAGAGCTTGCAATCTTATTCTTCGTGTAGGTGCCCTGATGTCACTTTGACTGAGCAGTTCTAAGTTGTCAACAAATCTGTTCAACGTTCACAACTTTCATAAGATATTTAAAATCAAAATTGTCCTTCTGATAATCAAACTGAGATAAAGAATTAACATTTTATAAAAAAAAACCTTTTAATGAACGAATATTTAAATGTTGCTTGTATCCCACTTGCTTATCCACGAAGTTCGGATTTTAAACAAGTGTCAGTCGAAAGGCTACTCTTCAAATCTATTTCAAGTAATGAGCACTGTAAATTACAAAAGAAATAATTGGAGTGCTTTTTCAAACATATTGCTTCCATTTTAAGAGAAAGATTATTGCAAACAACTGGAATATGGATTAATGCCTTCTGGGATCAATGTGTAAGACGATTTCAATTCGGAATGTTAGTAATTTGTAACTTTTAACAATAATAATTAAATTAGTACGGCTGTATATTTTATGAGATATGTAAAGAAAACATAAAATAAGTTAGTTGTTTTGAAATTAGTTAGGCTGTTAGTGGTTAAGTTCTATTATATTCTTGTATTATATTCTTGTATTCAACACTCTTTTACACACAAAACTTAATACAACAACACTTGTATACAATATCTGAATTTTTGGAAGGTCATGTGGCAATTGGATTTAAGTAGGCTAGGCTGTTAGTGGTTAAGTTCTATTATATTCTTGTATTATTCTTGTATTGTATTCTTGTATTTGTGACGGCTCCTATTCCTGTACAAAAGGTCAATGGAAATAAAGTATCTTGTATTATTAAGAGTTTGCATTATACATATTAATATGCATACAACATGTGATTAACATTTCTTATGATAGCAAAGTAGTGTTTCATCATCATCATCATCATCATCAGCAGCAGGTTCCAGTCTTCTCCCGGGTCTGCTTGGTACACAGTCCTCTCCACCATAGCTTATCTTCCCATTTCCTTTCTTCCAATATGTTTTCCCATACCTCCCCTCTTCTTACTACACTCTCCTTTAACCCATCTCTCCATCTATCCCTTGGTCTACCCCTTGGACGTTTACCCTGTATCCTCCACTCCATCCACTTTTTTGGTATCCTCTCATCCTCCATCCTTTTCACATGTCCGAACCATCTAATTCTTTCCCTTTCTATTTTATCTTGCAGAGGTTCTTCATTCAATCTGTCTCTTATTGTTTCATTTCGTATTCTATCCCACTTCGTTACTCCTAATCTACCTCTCAGGAAACGCATCTCACATGCCTGTATCTTGCTCTTTTCTCTATTCTTCATTACCCATGTCTCTGCTCCATATGTTAATATTGGTATGTAGTATGTTCTATATATAATTTCTTTACTTCTTTGTGGCAATCCTTTGTCTCTTATTAATCCCCTAACTAATTTGTAGAAATTTCCAGCCTGTCTAACAAAACAAGTAAAGTAATGTTAAAGTAGTGTTTCAAAACATTTAAAAAGTGAAATTAACAAAGAGTATTAATTTTCATTAGCAAATTCTTTTTTTAATGTCATGTAATCCTAGTAAAGTGACATGCGACCATATAACAATTTAATATGCTTAGAACCAAGTATTATAAAAATAACTTGTGAAATATTGTATCAAGTATTATAGAACTATTGTACATATCTTTGATTGTATAAGATATAATTAATTTTACCTTATCGTAAACTTATGTAACCTAATTGCTGTTAGATTGCAGGGGTAGTTATTCTTTCTACAGTAATGATTAAGGGGAGACGGACGTCCCTATTCGCGCCATGTTAATTTACTGTTACAAATATTGTGTTTTTTCAAGAACTGTTTAAGTTATTTAATTGAAATTTTTACTACATACTAATATCACCTTTTCCAATGGACCCTACCACTTTAAAAATTGTACATTAAAGAATAAATTTTTTATGATTTTTTTACTTTGGTAACTTTTTTACTTTATTTTTTAAGTAGTAAATAATTTGTTATTCAAACAAATGTTTACTAATTTTATTGAAAGTGGTAGGGGCTATGTATAAGGTTGTTTTTCACAAGTGGTAAAAATTTCAAGTGTTTTCAATAAGCGGTTCATGAGTAATCACAGATTTTCTGTACAAAATTGCTTACTTTCGGAAAAAAAGAGAAAACTAGATAACAAAGTTGTATTTATTTACTTTTTAAAACAATCCTGCAGCATATTCAGGTTCTTCTTGTTTCTCTATGTCCCTTTTTCTTTTCTTGAGCATTCTTGACTGTTGTCTTTTTCTCTTGACTACTTCTTGGCTAGATCTTTGCGCTTTCCGCACTCTTGTGGTATCAATTTCTGTCAAGATGTTGATGCAATTAGGCCCAGGCTGCAGTCCAAAACTTTTAATAACTTTTATCCTACCTCTGTTACCTTCATTATATGTAATTATTGAATCAAATGTGCCATACTGGAGAGTACTGATTCCTACAAAATTTATTTTTGGTATCCTAGACCACAAAACTGAATTGTAGGACTCATTCACATTTTGAGTTCTACCGTGAAGGCATTTCTTGAGAAGTTCTGGGTTGGCTAGAGCTTGGTAAGTTGGTTTTATTATATCAATAACAGCTTGATCTATAGAATTCTTGTGATCATAGGGTGTTCCGTCACGTTGACTTTGTTTGTATCGGCACCACGATATATCACATAAATTATGCTGCGGTTTTTCATTGGTGGACGCTTTATGAAAAAATGTAGCCCACACATCTTTTTTCATGTTTTGTAGGTCATTTTTGTTTCTCCTGATAGCTAATCCATAATAGTTTTGTAGGCTATTGATTGCCTCATCAGTAAGTCGCCCTTTTGCTCCCGCAAGACCTTTACCGTCTGAAAGTTTCTTTTTCCTGTACTCTTTTCTCAATTTGCGCAACCTTCCCCCTATACGTTTCTGAACGTGTCCTACACATTCTAATTTTTTTATTTGAATCTCCTCTCCATAAGGCTTAGATGCAACAACCTGGTCAAAACCTTTACAGTCCCCGTCACCTAAATAATACTCATAGCGTACACCTCTGGAAGCCTGTGAACGAGCAAACATATTCAATGCGCCTTCCACTTCCATGCCTCCACTTGACCCTTGGTAATTTTTTTTACAATCATGTCCAATTATTTTACATGCACAGCCATGGCAGTACTTGGAAAACACCTCTACATCTAAAATTTTCCCTGTATCAATGCAGGAGACAGTCACTACACCATTCAAAGATGTGTGGCCACGCTTTTGCCATGTCCCATCTAGGCCTACACTTAGGTTATTTGATGTGTTGCCATCTTCATCAACATTACAATTTACAGCTTCATTAGTAGCTGACATCATACTCTCAGTGGCTACTTCTTTTAGGGACTTTAGTAAAAGTGGATTGTATCGCTCAAATTTCTGTGGTGGGCTTGGTAAGTCTAAAATGCCGAATAGCGTCCGAGCCGCAACCATTCCCTTACCTATGGCTCTCAACCCATATACACACCTAATATTGATGTCAAAGAATTTATCAACTTTAGGAGAAGTGTTGAATGAAAGGCTCTCATTACAATGTTTACATACTAATGATAAAGTACTTGCTAGGCCCTTTCGCAAGCTCAAATTTTCAAGAATGTCAACCGTATTCTGTTTACAATTTTTGCATATGCAGAAACTAGCTAATGCTTGTGAAAGAATATCCATATTTACAATTATGTTACCTGATCCAACATTACAGTCTTCATCAACCAGAGAAACATTACCAATCTTTCTTTTCGAAGCAGAATCTTGCTCTACTATAGGCCTAGGCCTAGCCTCAAAATCATCCACACTTTCAGCGTTAGTTTCATTTTTCTCAGACACAGATGTAGTATTAATATCGCCAACTCTGGCTATATTATTAGTGTATTGATTTCCACGGAAACAGCGTTTTTTTACAGATTTTTTAGGCTTTCCCATGTTGAAAACAAACACAAACACAGTCTAACACTTCACAATAATAACTTCACAATAAATTGTTTTCTCAGCTGACAGAACCAATACTGTATTGAGGTTAGAATAAATAAATAGGTCAGAATACACTGTCAAAACAGCAGACTACAGTGCACAGTGTAGCCAACCTAAACAATTAAATAAAGTACTTTATTCTTGAGAGATTCGGTACTATATCTAATGTGTGTTTTAAATCTCTTCAGATTTTCGTGTGCAAATATTTTTCAAAAAATATTACACACACTTATTGATCAACAAATATACAAGTGTTATATATTAAAATGCTCAGAAAATTCCAAATAATAAAAAGCAAAAATAAAAAAAAATGACAAAAAATTTAAATTTTGACGTCCGTCTCCCCTTAATAGTTTATTGGGTTACCATGAGTTCCTTGTTTTCTTCTTCCAGTGTTACTTTTTACGCCTTTGTTTTTTTACTTATTCAATTAACCTCAATCTTCTACTTATGTCCAACTTCGAAGTTGAAATGGCAGAGGCAGAAGTAAGCATAACTCCGGCTGGTGACAGTTATGATAATTTTAATAAAAGTGATGAACAAACAGGATTATGCAACTTAAATAGTTTTGTTGTAAAACGCGTATTAAAAAGTGACGCTCAACGTAAAACTATTTTTGTTGAAGGTTTGTTTACCGATAGAGAAGGAAAAGCAGTCTTATTATTGGAGAAACAACCGTTTGATGAACAATCCCTAAACCTAGTAACATCTCATTCAAATATTGAAAAACAATTTGTAAACGATGTTTATGGAAACTACGATTGTTATACAGATCCTATATACAACCGTAAGTGCATACATTTATATTAAATTATTGTATTAACCTTTAAAAATTGATTTGTGTGCAACTGTCCAGTATTTCTATCCAGCAAAATGGAAAAAGGTAATTAATCGGGGAAAAAGGTATTATGGTAAAGGGAATTATGGAAAAATTGTTAAAAATTGCTCTAATTCAAGTTTTAATTAGCAAATCTGTTTCCTACACGTTACAACAATGTCAAGGAAGTAAAAAAGCAATCATATATTACCCATTGGGAAGAATATTAGGCAAAATTTCTTCAGGTGTGCTGCCAACAAACATAACCTCACTTCAGTTAAAACACTATCATGGAAGTGACTCTCTTTTGATATACATTTAAAAGTAAACGTCTGCTCAGCAATCTTTTGAATATAGTATGTTGTACCCTCGGGTAGAACATTTCCTAATATAGTACACTGGCTGGGCTAAAATGTCTAGGTTTTGAGATATTGACCGGTTATTAACACCTAAAGCGCCTATTTAAAGTGTTATAAGTTGTAAAAACGTTCGCGCAGAAAAAATTTTAATTTAACACATTATACCCTCGGGTAGTACCTTTCAAACCGTGGAACACTGGCTGGGCCCACACGTTTAGTAAAAAAATAATTCGCTGCAAACTTGCCTCAAATGTCGATCGACGTCTGATTTCAAAGTGCTATAAGTAGGCCTACTACAAATATGAGTGCAGCAAACATTTGAATTAATCACATTATAATCTGCGATAGGACCTTTCAAACCGTGGTACACTGGTTGGGCCCACACGTTTAATAAAAGAGAAATTCGCTGTTGAACTTGCTTCAACTAGCGGTCGACTTCTGATTTCAAAGTGCTATAAGTCCTACAAATATGAGTGCAGCAAAAATTTGTATTTAACACGTTATACTCTCGGGTAGTACCTTTTGAAACGTGGTACACTGGCTGAGCCCACACGTTTAATAAAAGAGAAATTCGCTGTCGAACTTGGCTCAAATGGCGGTCGTCGTCTGATTTCAAAGTGCTATAAGTCCTACAAATATGAGAGCAGCAAACATTTGAATTAATCACGTTATACCCTCGGGTTGTACCTTTCGAACGAAGGTACACTGGCTGACCCCACATGTTTAATAAAAGAAATTCGCTGTTACATTTTGACAACTTACAACACTTGAAATAGGTGATTTAGGCGGCTGGCCGTTATTTGCGTTAAGATAATCAGTCAATATCTCAAAACCTAGACATTTTAGCTCAGCCAGTTTACTATATTAGGAAAGGTTCTACCCTAGGGTACAACGTACAAAATTTAAAAGTTTGCTGAGCAGATGTTTACTTTTGAACGTACTTACATGATAGCTTGTTAAATGAAGTGAGGTTATGTTTGTTGGCAGCATACCTGAAGAAATTTGGCGTAGTATTCTTACCAATGGGTAATATATGTTTGCTTTTTTTACTTCCATGACATTGTTCTAACGTGTAGGAAACAGATTTGGTAATTAAAACTTGAATTAGAAAAATGTTTAAGAATTTTCCCAAAATTCCCTCAAAAAATACCCTTTACTCCTGTTTAATACTCTTTTTCCCTTCTGCTGGATGGAAATATGGGACAGTTTCACAGATGTTGATTGGGTAGGACCTAGTTCTATTTTTGGATTCTAGATGCTTCTAAAAGTATAAAATTAGCTCATATTTCTTTGGGGAGTTGTTTTGGACCATAGAAATCCCAATTTTAAAGAGAAGATAAGGTATTTATACGCTTTCTAGATGCCTCGCCAATCTTAACTTTTTTATCACCAGTGGGTAGAATCAGGTCTATATTTTATTAGAATACACTTTTTATTCCGCGGAGAAATAATGTTTTGCATGAAAAAATTCAATAATTTAACCCTTGGAGTGCCAAACCATTTTTTATTGGTGTCTCAGAATTGCCAGGAGTGTGGGACTGTTGAATCTCTACATTGCCAACACTGAGTACCATGTGTGTACTCTATATTGCCAAGCACTATTTGACCGTTTTGTACTATAAATATGAAAAAATTCACTACTTGTGCACAAATCAAGATATTTTAGTCATTTTTGTTTTGTTTTAAAGATAAATAAATTATCTATATGGGCCTATATATAAAACTAAATAGCATGTGAAATTGGGTGTCTGACATAAAAAAAATAATAATAAATAGTTTTTTTTTTTTACTTTTTAGAATGAACAAAAACTAATATAAAGTAAAAATCAACTATTTTCCAACAATTTGTATAGTATTGTAAGTATAACCTGCAAGTTTCAAGTTAAAATATGAAAAAATGTAAATTTTATATGTATATTACAAAAATGTTGCGTTTTGTAAAATTAGTGGTTTCTAGGCAACAAGTACCAATATAAAAATATAACTTATAAACAGGTTATATACACTTATATCAGAGCTACTGGAAACATAATGCAACATTCTGAACACCAATTACACATACTACCAATAATTTTCACCTAAATTATATTATTTATAAGTAATAAAATTGTACTTACAGGTACAAAATGTTGACAGAATATTCGGACATCAAGCTATAAATGTTTCCAGTCTTGTAGGCTCATCAGTTTTTCTAATCTCTTATAAAATACTTATAAAAACACACACTAATAATAGAAGACAGAACCATTATTGTTATTATTTACATATATACAAAAACTTGTCAAATTATTTGGCATTGGTGTTGTGGCAGGTAGTCTACTGAATAACGACGTAATAATTCAATGTGTAAACAATAAACAGTGTCATTACAACTAAGTGAATACAACTGACAGTAAATAAAATAACACACAACACAAGTAACAGTATTTGATCTGTCAATAAATAAATAAGCCGGTCGATCCAAACAACACAGTACAGAAGCAAATACTCTCTATCACAGCTGACTTGATACTTTTATTTCGCATATGATATAATACTATATGAAAATATGTGTTGTATTGTGTAGTAAAGAATTCAATATCCTTCAATTACAGTATTTATACAAACAAAAAGCTTACGTAAAAGCTTTTAATAATAAAATAAATATAAATAAAAAAATAAAACGAAAGACCGATGTGATCGGTCGGTGGCAAAACACGAACCCAACCAGGCGGCCGATGTCATCGGTCGGTGGCAAATCTCATACACTCTCCACCGACCGATGAGATCGGTCGATGGCAAAATACGTAACATTGGGCGACCGATCTAATCGGCTGGTGGCACCCAAAAGGTTATAAATGTTATTTTTTTATTTATGTCAGTTATTTTTTATATTTTTTTATAATATGGTGTAGTTTTTCATGCTTAACATGAATTTGAAAACCATTTTGGTCTACGATAATTGTTTCTTGAGATATCACGAAAAAACTACGTTTATTTATTTATTTATTCACGGTAACACCATTAGTACATGGAAAAAAAACAATCAGATATTCTTATGTCCAACAATAGGCTAATGAAAATGATCCACATTATAAATTATTAGTACAATAGCCGAAAGAAAATACTATTACATAACAGTACATACAGAATAGACTATATAGAGAATAACAATAATAGCATAGCAACGATATAAATAGTAACAGTAATATTAATTATTATACAATACATACATACACCCATATGCATATACACATATACATACATAAAACAGATTCAATTTCAAAAACTGAGGTAATAATAACATTCACATGCAAGTGTTCCTTGGTAGCATTGAGGACACCACCACCACTAGATTTGAGACTGGTATGAGATGAACGGTCGCTGCGAAAAACATTGTAACCAGTAAGCCCCAATTCCCGATCACTAATGTCTAAGGACAAATTGGTCTCAGTTAGGATGAGTATATGTCATATACAGGAAGTAACAGCCTTGCGAAGTTCATTAAGTTTCGTACGAAGTCCGTTAACATTTTGGTAATAAACCAAAAGACTGCTACTTCCAACACTCAGTTTTTTTATATTGTTTAACTATCTTGGGGATCCATTTACATATTTAATGGTGAGATCAGTCCCACCCTTATCCGTTCTCTTCTTAAGCAACGATTTCAGTTCAAAAAGATTCTTTCTTTCAGCAGCAGTACGGTCACGTGAGAAATTCACTTTACTCAGTAGTGGATCAAGATTATTCAGAATACTTTTATCAAAATTCTTTGAAAAAGCAAAGACCACATTAGGCTCGGTAAAAATGACTTTGGGAGGCCTAGATTTCCCCACGGCAGGTTTACCCATTCGGATAGATTTGAAAGTAGCATCCTGGAAAGAGGTACAGAAGCTGCCAACTAGCAAGGAAAGAAGACGATTATCATGTTCTATTCGGGAAGCAGCTAGACTACAATTACTCTCAGGAAGAGCATAAAGTATAATGTTAAGAGAGCGTTGATTCCTGTCAGAAATTTCTTCAATTATTGTCTCAATGCTGGATGTGCTAGTTGGCCGTGATGTAGGGCTTTTACCTCTTCTTCGAGCAAATAGATACGCTTTTCAGCCTCGACAATACGAGGTTCAAAATTAGCCAATTTTTCATTTACTGCAACCAATTCACTCTTAATAGATGCAACATCCGAAGGCAGGTTGGCCAAACTATCAAGTTTGGAGAGAATTTGGACCATATGAGTTGACATACGAGTATCAAGCAAAGTTGACAGTCTGTTAAGAGGATGGCAGTTGGGAGCAAAGCAATCAGCCCGTCTACAAGACCATTTTTTATTTATATCAGCAGCCAATTTACGATATTCAGAAACCGATAAATTCATACATGCTGAATGGAACCACCTGTTGCATCCGTCGTCACACTGAAGAGCCTTTTCAGTATCAAGGACATTAGTCATGCAGACAATGCAAGTCAAAGGATCGGGTACCAATGACATGCTGATGCAAAAAGGCAAAACAATTCCAGTACTAGAGATCAGAGACCCAGCCAGGGCCACCCACAGTTACTCGATCCCCCGCAGATGACAATGGCATAAGCCAAGATCAATAATTTACGTTCTCAGCAAATCACCTATAGTGCCCATATGAACAATGTTAATAGGAGCTATAACTGGCCACCAAAAATAAAATCGCACATATTCCTGTCATCACGGAGGCCAGACATCCAAATTTAATGCAAATTGTGAATTTTTGTTGAGTATTGACTAGCCACCAAAAAATTCACACGTATTCCTGCCGTAGTGACGGCCTGAGTACCAGTACATACAAGATTAGGATAAGTTAGGTTATGTTTGGTTAGGTAAGTAAAAACTGCATTTTTAGGGTTGAAAAATTAATTTTATTGAAAAACCAAATATATTCATGTTCAGCATAAAAAAAACAAGTAAAATGAAAAAAGAAATTGTTAAAAAATCCAATTTAAAAAAAAGTTTTTCAATATCCACATAAAAAACTAGTTTTTCAATTTTTTGGTAAAAATGAGTTTTCCGCAGCTTAAACCAACCTCATCAAGAACTATAAACTCATAATTAAGCGCTTTTTTAACAAGAAATCATATTTTCAGAGGCGTCTAGAAAGTTCATAATTACCGAACATAAAAACCTTACATGTTTACTGCAACCTATAAAAATATTGCAGTGTGCTGAAATGTTATTTATATCATAGAACTTGTGTGTGGTCCTATGATGGAAGCTGTAGTCAATATAGGCTAAATGAATTCTTATTAAAGTAGTTAGTTACATGCATACATGATTGTGTTACAGTAGTGAGGTTTTTACTTCTCGTGAAAAGTCTCAAAACACAAACCAGGACAAATTCCAAGAGATCCAGGGGAGGCCTAACACACAAATCTTGATTGTTTTCTCACTTTCTGGTGAGCTCAAACCTGACAGTATTTTGTTTCTGTTCTATTTTTGTTGTCTTTGAACCCTAACTAATGTGAGGTTGTGATCAGTTAGCAAAATTGCAAGGATGGCAGTAAGTTATCTCCCTGGCTTTGGCTGGATACTTTGCAACACGCTTTCAATATTGACAGAAATTAATTTTCCTTTCATTTTGACCAATTTGGCGTGTGTTGTACTTAGTAAAGAATTTAGCAACAACATGCGATGGCAGAACAAATTAGCTTTTATACCACCGAAAGACCTTTTCTTTCATCAGGTAATAGGCCATCATCATATCCCCCTATCAATTCTCTTCATAAAGGCATTATATTTCACTATAATTTAGGCAAAGGTTTGAAAAGATTGCATTTTGTCTCCAGGCATTTATTGATTTAACTGTATCATTTTCATACCTAGATGACAAATAGGCCTGTGATGAAACAACTCATGAATATCGCAGCACTGTCCGTTTAACTTGACTTGCATTATCACTTGTCATTGTGTAATCTGCCCAAAGATCCAAGCTGGCAATTTGTTTACTTCTCTAACAGAGCGGCTGGAAGAGTTCATTTCTCATATGGGGAATTGGAAGAGTTCATTATGACACACCTTCGGCATTGTCAGTCTTGTTTACTGTGGAGGAGTGAAAACACATTCTTATTCGTTTAAAGGATGAAGTTACTGTACATATTTTTAAATCTGTCAAAATATTTTATAACAAGTTTTAACCCAAATACTATACAGCAACTTGACATATGATGTTAAAGTTTTAAATAAGTAAAACACAGTTTTTTTTTTTTTATGTCCTAAGAAGACAAAGTGTTACTATGCAGTTTCTGACCACTTAACTAAATTTGAACACTGCCTGAAATGAGTAAAGAATTGGCTACTATATTTTCATGAGATATGCTTTTTATTCTGTGAAAATCACATTTAACTATACAGTTTGAAAAACCAATGTCACAACTTTTAGTATCTGTATTTAATACCACTGTTCGTGTATGGGTGGGCAGGTGGGTTGTACCACTGTACGTGTATGGGTGGGTGGGTGGGTTGTACCACTGTACGTGTATGGGTGGGTGGGTTGTACCACTGTACGTGTATGGGTGGGTGGATGGGTCACTACCACTGTACGTGTATGGGTGAGTGGGTGGGTCACCTCTCCTTTATCCGATATTTGCCAACTTTTGTTATCACAAACGAATTCCTCAACGCATATTTATTTACGTTGCATAAAAACATACAGCACACCAGCACCTCAAAAACGCCTCGTTAGGGCCAATATTTCATAGCAACTGCTCTAATAACATAACGGCTGTTAACATAACCAAACATAACGGCTCTCTTAATTTAAATGATATTTTAATCATATTTTTTTTAGTTTGATATATATTTTTTTTGCATGAACACGATTTTAAAAACTATTTTGGTCTATAACAATTATCTATCGAGATATAATGGGGAAAATTTGTTCGCGGGGAATCACAATTAGGGGTCATTACGCGATCATTATAAACACCAACTACTAACTAGAAAAACCGAATTCACCTATAATTCTGCTGGAGAGATGGTTGGCAAGCCGTCCTGAAGGCCAGGAACCCAAATTTAACGTAAACTATGAATTTTGATTTTATAATTAGAATAAATTAGGTTATGTTTGGTTAGGTAAATTAAGAATGATTGTTTCGGGTTAAAGAATGCATTTTATTGAAAAACCAATTATATATTCGAGTTCAGCATAAAAACCCATATAAAATGGAACAAAAATATTGAAAAATAACGATTTTTTTAAAAAGTTGTTTTTTCACAACCAGATAAAAATCTAGCTCAGTTAAAAACGAGTTTTGCACGGTCAAATCAACCTCCTCAAGAGATATGAACTTATAGTTCACCACTTTTTCAACAAGAAATCATATTTTCAGAGGTGGCAAATAAGTGCATAATTACCAGACAAAGTATATGACATAAGATTTCAACTCAATCAATCAATGAAACTTTATTGCCATATAATACAATTAGTACATGGGCATGAGTCATTTATTCTAGTGAACAATACTGTACATAGAATACATATATATGAAATTCTATATGTACATATTCTGAATATTCCTACAACATTAACTACTAATTACTTTGCAGAAACTCATTTATATTATAATATGCTTCACTCAAAAGTAAGCCTTTAAGTCTGGTTTTACAAGGTTTTGCATCCATTTTAATTTTTATAAGGGCTGGCAGAGAATTAAATAATTTTATACCATTCATTAATAAATGTTTTTTAAAAAAGGAGGTCCGGTGTTTAGGTATTGGTAGATTTGTTTTACTTCGGAGGTTGAAGCTATTGGAACATTGAGATGGTTCCATTCTGAAAAGGTCAGGGTTATTTATCACAAAACTTAGTGTTTGATATATATAAATGGATGGAAGTGTTAAAATATTGTGGTTTTTAAACCATTCTCTGCATGAATCGGTTCTTCTTAATTTGAAGATGATCCTCACGGCCTCTTCTGAAGTTTGAATAGTTGTTTAGTTCTACTGGTTTCAGAGCCCCAAATAGATATTCCATATGAGAGGTGTACGGATAAACTATCCCATAATAAGCTGTCAGGAGATGACAAGACTCAAGCTGCTATGATAGAACTCTTAGTGCAAAAGTTCCTGAGCTCACCAAGCTTGCTACTCTATCTACATGGCTATTAAAGCGCCATCTATCTATCTATCTACATCTATATCTACATCATCTATAAGCAACCCTAAGTACTTGACAGATTTTACAGGGCATATTAAAGAATCTCTTAAAGCATGCATTCCATGGTCACTCTCCTTTTTGGTAATAGAAAAATTTAAGATACTAGTTTTCTCCATGTTAACCACAAGGTTGTTTGAACTAAACCACTGAAGCAAACAATTCATTTCAGTTGTAAGACTGACCCAAAAGGGGTTTACGTGGCTCAGTAATTGGCACAGCTGTATCATCGGCAAAAAGGCTTATATCTGCTCTAGAAACGCCTGATTTTATGTCGTTTACAAACAGAAGAAAAAATAAAGGACCAATAACTGATCCCTGAGGAACACCGTTTTTCATATGTACTACATGAGAAAAGATATGCTTAAGTACCCTTAATCTGTCAATATAAGGAATCGTTGACATGCTGTTTCCTATTCATTAGGTAAGATCTTATCCAGAATAAAGGAACTCCTCTTACTCCAACACACTCCAATTTGTCCATCAGAATACCATGATTAACAAGATTAAACACCTTGCTCAGGTCGACGAAGACTCCAGCTGCGCATAGACCCCTATCCAATACCTCTGCATTGATTCACTCGTGCAATCTTTCACTTGATAAACCAATTTGTCTCTACAATTTGGTTTATCAAGTGAAAGATTGCATGAGAGGTAGATCTATTTTTAAGAAATCCAAATTAATAACTGTAAATTAAATTATGATTTGACAAAAATTCAGTCAGCCTATTGGAAAATGCCTTTTCCATCACTTTAGAAAAAGTGGAGACCAAAGCAATTAATTGGTCTGAAATTGTCTAGCTTCTCGAATGAACCTTTTTTATGCAAGGGTTTAACTATGGAAGTTTTCAAAGCATCTGGAAAGCAACCTGTTTTAAATGAATGATTTAATATAAAGCATAGTGGTTTGACTAAGAAATCGTAGCAATCTTTCAAAAGTTTAGATGAAATGCCATCAAAACCAGCCGAATTCTTTGTTTTAAGTGACTTAATTATGCTGATAACTTTGTTCACTGTAACAGGAGTTAAAAAGTCTCATTAAGCAAAGGAATGCTGCAAAAATTCTAATGTGATACAAAAGGTGAAGGTACGGGAAAGCGATCAGGAACAGTAGCAAAGTAGTCATTTAAGATTTGATACTAAATACTAAAGATTTGGATCCTTTATTATGTGATTGTTGCCATCTCTAATTTGAAAATTTTGGAAAGAATGCTTTTTAACAGATGATCTTTTTTCATTAATTATCCCCCAAATTGTCTTAGAAGTATTATTTGATGATTGTATTCTATTAGAAAAATATACAGACTTTACCCGCCTGATACTGTCTTTGAAAGTTCGTTTTATTCTACGATATTCTTTTCATTCATTACTCGACCAATCCGAGTCCCTACTGATATAATACAGACTTCTCATTCTGTCACGCAGGGAAGCAAGCTGAGAAGATAATGTAATTCTACTGTTAAAAGTCACCTTCTTAAGCTTAGTCTTCTTAAAAGGAAAGGCCACATTAAAGTGGAATTCCTAAATAGACATGAACTTATTGGTCATATCATTTATTTCATCAGAAGAAAATATTTCTTGCCACGTTTCCATTTTCAATAGGTATTTAAAATGACGAATACTATTGTGATTTATAAAACGTTTCATTGGATACTGGGGCTCTTGTTTGTCAATCGGTCGAAGGTCTATTTTCAGACTAATTAACTGTGCATGATGATCAGAAATTGCAGAAATAAGGACATCGCAGTTAAGATCATTTGAGGGGAAATCAGTAAAAATATGGTCAATTCGAGATCTGGAGCCTTTAAATTCTCTCGTATAAGACTTTACCTGTGATTTAAGGGAAAAAAGATGACATGACATTAACAAACCTACGGTTATTTAGATTGTCTTTGGTATCGTCTATCCCCCATTACCACCATCATAGTTCCAATCTTCACAATGCTCTCCAAGTAGTTTATCAATCTATTGAAGAACAAATCTGTCTTTATTTGGTGGTAAAGGGGAATTTACACTAGTGCAAACAACTTCTTCAAAGCAGCTCAAGTACAAGTTGCTTGTTATTCTATCAGGCTTGTAGGTGTTTACACCAGGCTAGTTACTAGCTGCTTGTAGGTACGATTTCTTGAGACATTCTCACATAGGTCGTCACTTTGATCGCAGCATTATGGTTGAGTGTTTGTGATGTTGATGAAGACATTGTGATTGAAAAGTTAATTAACGACGCTTTAAATGAATTGTTGCTTGTTTTATCCGATGAATTAAAAGTAATTTTACGTAAAAAGAAAGCGGTATGGGTGAAAGACTGGAGTTCCACTTACAACCACCACTCAACACTTGTTTGCTTTTGGATAACATTTTGTTTGAAAAATTAAATAAAACAAAAAAAACAATAAACAACACAGTAACAGATAAAACGTCAGTTTGCTCCTACGTTGTGTACGAAGTGGAGGCCAAAACTGTCGACAAGTAGCTACTTGCACCGGAATTGTTGCAAGCGCCAGTGACCACGTGACCCTCCACTAGCCTAGAAAGTCAACAAGCCGCTTGCGTTTTTCATGATAGTCTTGAAACCACAAGCCACTCGTAGGCACTACAGGCTTGTTATTGTTATTCACTGTCCAGTTCTACTTACCTGGTAAGTGGGCGTTTACACTAGGAAAGTAGAGGGTATGTAGCAAGACGCTATTAACTAGCCTAGTGTAAACCTCCCTTTACAATTTGTGTTTCATGCAACTGTAGGTGCTCTTCTCTCTCGCTTGCCATCCATTATAAGTCATTGAATCTCTGTTTGTTGTTAGAAAACCAAGTTTTTGTGACTTATGTTTTATCAGGCTTGACCTGACGCGACATTGGGCTGGATGGCTGAAATTGTAGTGTACTCCATGAATAGAAAGGGGAAACTCTTAAGAAAAATTGTTAAGGATGGATGCTAAATAAAGTGCCACAAGTTCTGATTGTTCTTAGTTGTTAAAAACTTCATGTCCCTGACAGCGTCTTGGAAGCTAGTTACACAAGCTTTGGATCAGCTTAGCTATAAATTTATTTTGTAAACCCAGATTATAGATGGCATTTTAGCTTTAAAACACAAAGCACTTGTCTTATATCTCATCAAAAGAAGAATTTGGTACCTCTGACTAATGAGAGTTTTGTTTCTAGGTATAAAAACTACTCTTATATTTCCTGCAACAGATAAACACATTAAAAAATTTGAATCTCATCCCATTCATATCATTGAGGAAACTAAGGAATTTTATGAAAGTATAACTCTTCCACATTTTACTCAAGATCAGTTCAATTTGCAGGTAAGTGAGGATGTACATTTTTTTTTTCTAGTTACAAGTTACATTTTTTTACTTGGAACTTCCATACTATACTACTTACTTGGAACTTCCGTTGTATTATGCTATTAAATAAGGCTTGAGCATATAATTCAAACATTCTGTATTGAGCAAATTGACGAAACTAGGTAAGATAGTAGCATAAAGACGGAAAAACATGTACATACCAAAACAATACCATTACTCTTTGGTGAAAAAGTATTTCACACTTTTCTCTTGGTAATTTGGCCAAGCAGAAATCAAGGCAATAAATGAAGAAAACATTGCCACTAAGACAAACTGCAGCAAGTTTTTTAAGGTATTGTAAATTGACAGCAGAAGAAACTAAATTAATTTTATTCATCAATTAAATATGGAATTACGTTTTGAGGTGCTACTGAACTGATACAAAAATTTAAAAAAAAACAAAAGAAAATGTTAAGAATTATGACCACCTCACCACCTAGATATTTATCTAGAGAAATTTTCAGATGTTTAAATGTTCTTAAAGCCTCTAGCCTTTAATTTTTGAATTGCTATGTCATGTAAGCGATAAGAATCTTAAATTGTATTCACAAGAAAAAACTGGCATAATCATAATACTAGAAACAAATATCTTTTTATATACCTCCAACATTATCTCCACCTTAGAAAAAGTTATTTACACGTTTGGGAGAGTGAATAGGTTAGTATCTTACATGTATAGGTGGGTGGGTGGGTCATTACGTGTGTGGGGCAGTGCATTTCTTCTATATCTTTTTGTCTTCTTGAAAGTGCTGTTAAGTTGAGATGTATTGACCAATATTGTGAAATTTCTTCTTGGCAGATGCAAGATTATCGCTGTGCTTGGGAGCTATAAAAGTAAATAAATACTAGTTTATAAATGTTAGTACAAATATTTGTCTAAAGATCGCCAATTTTATACCAGGAATAATTATTGCAACATTAATGTCATCCATACATCAAGTACCACTTGGTAAAAAAAACCCTTTGTTTATTTTTTTCAGTGGGTATACAATATTCTGGATCACAAGTCTGAGGTAGAGCGTATTGTGGTTGAAGACCAAGACCCACAGATAGGGTTTGTTTTGTTACCAGATCTTAAATGGGATGGAAAGCAGGTTGAGAATCTGTATTTGTTGGCAATTGTGCGGCCAATCGGGATACGTAGCATCCGAGATCTAACCCACCAACATCTGCCTCTACTATTTAATGTTCGAGAAAAAGTTACTGTAAGTATGGAATCTTTAAGTTTTCTTATTTATATATTAAACTAAGATTTTAATTAGTCTCATTCGGTTAAAGGCTATTAGATTATATTTTTATAATCTACAATTGCTTAAAACCTCACAGCTGAGATTGGTGCTTAACGTTTTATTTTATCGAATAGTGCTCAAGTTTGAAAATTTTTATATTGAACTATTGCACTAACTATTGGCAAATAAAGATGTTTTAATATACAAATTATAAAACAGTTGATGCAGGATACCATGCAATACATCAAATGAATGACAGATGCACAAGAAACTAAGACTGGCATATCTCAGTACAGTTGTTGCTCTTCAAACCATCCTTAATTTAGATCATAATAGCAGATTTAATGTTATTTGCGCCATTATGATTAAATAATGGTCATGCCATGAGAGTGGTCAATGATTACTCCAAGATGTTTTGTTGAGGATACAGTTGATAATGGGGGGACCAGACACATCTTCCAAGAATAAGGAACACCCACGACAATGCTTTTATTAATCAAAACTTCAAATGGAAGAATAAGTTATAAAAATATCTACAACGTTTTGAAAGTTAGTGTCAAAATAGAGATAATATGATTGATTATAGGTCTATTTACTGTAAGCTTCTAGACATTAGATTAATCATTAATTAATTCCTTTCCTTTCATTTTCTACTGAAATCCTAGGCCTGGTTTAAAATTAACTTATCATTAACTTTAGAACTTAGGCTTAAGCGGCAAGTGTTATAACTAGAATCTATATTTTTAGGTGACAACCGCGTCAAGCTGCTATGTACATTATTTACAAAGTAACCAGACATATCACCAATACTGAGATGTGGCATCCTCAGTGATATCTCTGATACTGAATCTGAGAATGACCTTCCAGCTTTTATAACAGGTGGTGGGATGGGTACTAGTTTGGCAGGTACATTGGAGAGGGGCGGAATCAAAACCCACGTGACCTACGGCCATTGGCCGAAGAAAATCAATATGGCTGACTGCCATTTTATTTTAATTTACTTAAAATGGGTTCCCATGTCTTCGGAAGCTCTTCTTTTGTATATTTCTATAGCTTCCCTTACGATTCTCGGGAAGTAATGCGGGATGTTGGCAAGGACTTTAGTTTGGTCAAATAAAATTTCATAATTAGAATTTGCGCTATGTTCTGCAACTGCAGATTTTTTCCGTATCTTCATTCTTAGTATGTCTTACATGTTCTTTAATCTTTGTTGAAATTATCCTCTTGGTTTCTCCTATGTAGACTGACCCGCAACTACAAGGTATTTCATATACTCCAGGCATAGGTAATGGAATTTTATCTTTTATACTGGTTTCAGAAAATTCTTCAATTTGTTAGGTGGTTTGTAAATGGTTTTTATATTTTCTTTATTTAATAGTCTGCCAATCTTTTCCGTTGTTCCCTTTATGTAAGGTAGATATGCCTTTTTTGAGGTATCATCATCTTGTCTTGTACTTATCTAATTTTCTTGTTGTTTCCTCTTTAGTATAGCATTATTGATACTATACTTTCCAATAGTATTATTGATTTCTCTTCCTGAATACCCATTCTGTTTTAATGTTGACTGTAATATTTGCATTTCTTTCTTCCAACTATTTGGGTCCGAAATATGAATAGCTCGATTAACCAAAGTGTTTAAAACTGCATTCTTCTGAGCTGGTTGGTGATGGGGAAGCATCATTTAAAACATCTATTGGTATTCGTAGGTTTCCGATATACCGAGTCGGAATGGCAGAGTCAGCCATGTTGATTTTCTTTGGCCAATGGCCGTTGGTCACGTGGGTCTTGCCTCCGCCCCTCTCCAGCGTACCTGCCAAACCAGTCCCCACCCCACCACCTGTTATAAAGCTGGAAGGTAATTTGTCGATTCAATCTCAGAGATACCACTGAGGATGGCACATCACAGTATGGGTGAAACGTCTGGTTACTTTGTAAATAATTTACTATTATTTACATAAATACCTTGATGTGGTTGTCACCGGAAAATATAGATTCTATCATTAAGTAATTAATAATGCTAAGCTTCCCTCGAGTTGAAACTGAAAGGGATTGTTCTAGTATTAAATTTGAAACAATATCTTTTACATAGTTTTGCCATGTTTGTTTATAAAATAGTTTTATTTTACAGTTATTTGCTTTCAGATAAGTTTCCTCAAGTGGTCTTTCTTTCTGTCAACACCAATAGATAAAAGTATGCAGTTTTATGATTGTTATTATTATTATTTTATTTCTTTCAATTTTTTGGTGAGGAGGTGTTCCTTGTTGCTGTGGTTCAGTAAACGAATGTTTCATTTTATTATTCATAATAGGCTGTCTTTCCTACTGAATTGGCACACGGTCTGAAAAATTGTTTGTTAGTTAACCCAGCCAAACTTAAAATTTACATGAATAAATTTTTAACACAAGATCTGTGGTTTTAAGGTATGTATTTGAGGTATGATCAATATGATCAACCTCAACATGATGTAAATTTACTTTTGATACATGTATCAATTAGGTGTGTGCAATATATAGCATAGACCAAGAATTAAATAGAATATGTCAAACAACATTATGAAGATTAATTTAAAATAAATTATTCACCTGTAAACAGTGAGTCATCAAGAAACAAAATCTTGTGTTCCTTGATCAGTAAGAATAAGAATAAGAATAATTTATTCCTTTAAACATTGCATGGTAAAATGCATGCAATTGGAAACGTCAAAAAATTTGATTAAGACTACACTTAACCTAGCAAATTACAAGCAATTTGTAATTGAGTATCTTTCTTAACCTATATTATTAAAAAAGCTACTTACAGTAGTGTTCGGCAGGTCGAAAAACTCTTGGAATGAGTATAAAGGATTTGCCAATAATAGACCCACCACACCTCTTTTGAATTTAGAATCTGACAGGTTCCGAGCTGTACAAGGCAATTTGTTCATTAGTCTACAGCCAAGAATAGAAGGACCTCTCTGGGTATGTCTTAATCTAACATAAGGAATGTCGATCATGTGCCTCTGCCTAGTTCTGTGAGTGTGGATGTCACTTCTCAGTTCAAGATCAGTTAATTTAGCCTTTGTTTGTATGAGCAAATTTAACACAACAAGACAGTAAACTGTAAGACAAGACATTTTAATGAATATAGGTTTGCAGTGTTCATCCACCGCAGCACCCGTAACAACACGAATAGCTCGCTTTTGAAGCAGAAGCACACGACTGACACCTGGAGCACAGCCCCACAGTTCCAGGCCATAAAGTAAGACACTCTGGAAATAGGCCATATAGGCCATCCTTAAATAATCTTTTGGGACACAGTCTCTTAATCTCCTTAAAAGGTAAATTACCCTGGATAGTTTGCAACACACATAGTCAATATGAGCATTCCATGTAAGTCTAGAGTCAAAATGGACACCAAGTAATTTTACACTATTTACACTATGTACAATATGTCTCAAAGTAAAAATAATTTTATGTGTTTTATCTTCATTGAGCACAAAAGAATTAGCCCGGAACCATGTCGAGACATATTCCAAGGATCTTTCCATGGAGGCCTTGAGACTCTAGATTCTCTTCCAGACTAAACAGAGTGGTGTCATCTGCATAGCAAATCATACCAGAGTCAAGATTACATGAAATATCATTTGTCATTATTAAAAATAGAAGGGGACCAAGAATGGACCCCTGTGGCTCTCCATGCTTGATTGCAGTAGCCCGAGACCATTTACCACCAACATAGACTGCCTGCTCACGGTCACCCAGATATGATCTGAATAGATCAAGGTCAGAGCCACAAACACCATAGAATTTCATTTTTGACAAAAGAATACTGTGATCCACAGTATCGAAAGCCTTACTGAGGTCACATAGTGTCACCCCAGCCAGGCCACCACGCTCAAAACAATCCATTATTACATTACACAGTTTCTCAAGAGCATTATAAGTACCCAACTCAGCTCTAAACCCGTACTGAGAGGCCGCAAGCAGGCTGTTATTTTCAAAGTATTGATACAGTTGGTGCTTAAGAATACTCTCAAAAATCTTCGAGAAAGTAGGCAAAATAGCTACTGGTCGAAAGTTCTCAGGAAGATCCCAACTGCCCTTCTTATGAATAGGGATAATTTTAGCACATTTCAAGACATTTGGAAAAATAGATTCAGATATACAAGAATTTATACAGTAGGTAAGAGGCATCACAATATGATTGATTATTTGTTTAAGAAAGTTGGTTGATATGTCATAAATATCCTTACTGGCCGATTTTTTTAACTTGCTCACCACTTGCAAAACCTCATTACAAGAGACATGACTAATACCAAAAATACAATTTGGCCTTTCAACGTTCAACAGTAGATCCTCTGCGGCCACATGAGATGAACCACAATTCTGTCTTGCATAAATCACAGAGTCAATAAAGAATGAGCTCAGATCATCCGGGGACAGAGAAACCTTGCGTGGCCGAGAAGAGACACCCTTGGACCGTATAACCCTCCAAGCGGCAGCGCATCTGTTTGAGGAAGATTCAATAAATTGAGCATTTGCATTTCGCTTAGCCTGGTTTAACTTGACCCTATACTTCTTTTTCAAGGCAGTATATATTCTTTTGGCCTCAGCAGTTCTGTTTTGTCTGAATTGGTCATATGCTAGCAGCATCCATTTCCTTAATATATGTACTTCATCATTCAACCAAACCTTAACTGGTCTCTTTGTACAAGTGTTTATATTTTTAATGAGTTTGACAGGAAAATGTTGGTTAAATATATTTTGAAAAATGTTAAAAAATAAATTGAACTTGTAATCGGCATCACCATGATCCAGAAGGTCTTGCCATCCAATAGTATCGAGCTCCTCACAGAAAAGAGATATTCTCCATTTACTGATTAATCTCACAGATTTCTTTACAGAATCAGTACTGGTGTTGACAGTTTGAGGGTTAAATGAGAAACAGATCGCTTCATGGTCACTAATGCCATATGATTTTACACTTACCGAGAATTGATTTTTCGGAATATCGGTAGCAACATTATCAAGACAGGCATCAAACCGAGTGAGTTCCCAGACAGCACAGTAAAGGTCAAAAGATCTCATAAGGTTAAGAAAGTCAACAATCTTCCCGTCATCCCTTAAGTTTAGCACATCCAGATTGAAATCTCCGCCAATTATTATTTTAAAATCAGGCCTGTGTCTGTTCAAATGAGACATAAATTTTTCGAGAGCATCAAAGAAGAGAACTAAATTACCATTTGGGGAGCGGTAAACACCAATGATAATGATATTTATGTCTTTTAATAAAACACAGGAGAACTCGTGATCGATTTCTTTACAAAACGAGCCAACATCAATGATCTTGCTTTTGTCAAAAAGTTCATTCTCAACAAGAATCGCCACTCCTCCGTTTTTATGATTTTGTCTGCTAAAACCCCAGGCCAGCTTGAAACCTGATACACTTAACAAGTTAAGTTCATCCTCACAAAGCCAGTGTTCAGTGAGGCATAGGACCTTATAATTGTCAATTGATAAAATCGCTTCCAATTCAAGTGACTTATTTCTAAGACATGGAATATTTAAAAATAAGAAAGAAAAACAAACCAATGAAATATGCATTTTTCCAGGTACTATATCACTTACTGGTTTAGAATTTGTTTCCCTAAAAAAACTACTATTTACAAAGCTATCTTTACGCTTTTGAATAAATCTCTTAACTAAAGTCCCTATAGGCCAAAACTCTGCCCTTAATACTTCGTCACTATAGCATGCAGGTATAGCAATTTTAAAAGAGGAGTAAGAACCATACCTGGATGTCAGTTCTTCACATTCAACACAATTCATGATATTTGCTTGTTTAAAATATTCAATCACTTGCTCCTTAGATACAGTTAGATCAAGTCTAGAAATAAATAACACAACCCTTTTTTCAACTGATTTTAAAAGCACAGACTCACTATTTATCTTTGTACCTATGACAGGCTTGGTTGACCTATCTTTAAGGTTAGGCTTGATTTGTTTTGGTTTTGACTTTAGTTTAGCAGCATAGCTAGGCCTAGCAGACTTGTTTACATTTCCAATTGGTGAAGTGAGGTTATCCATCACTCGCAGACCCGTAGCAGAAGACAACACAGGTTTCACCATCAAAACATCAGAATTAATTCCAGGATTCGAATGTGACTGTCGACGCTCTACACCAGTACGTACAGTTGAACTATAAGATGAACGAGTTTCAGTTGAACTCGAATCCAAGGACGAACGAGTCTCCATTGGACGAATCCGAGGAAGAACAGGTAGCAGACGCCGAATTACGTTCCATCATCTCACGTAGCTGTAGCTTAATGGCTTTGTTTTCATTTCCGAGCTCAGACAACCTTTCCGACATTTCCAAACTGTTTTTACTGATTTGGCTTAGTTCTTGTACAATAATGTTCAACATTGCTGACTCATCTGAGATCATCTTCGTATCACTCCTTGGATCAGTCCTATCACACTTGATCCCAATACTCATAACACATGAAACACAGAACCATTTCAGACCCGTCATGTCGGCGATACACTTGAAATGGTCATAATATTATTTCGAAACCCCAGCACACGTAATATGCCACCATTTTTTACAAATTCCGTCACAGAAAATAGCATTGTGCCTATCCTGTACGATTTTTTTACAGGAGCCACAGAAACATTTCACTTGATCAGCCACCATCTTGCCGCCAAAAAAACGAAGAAAAAAGTAGAAATGAATGTATTGGTGTTCCTTGATCAGTAGAAATGTACTAGATTATGATGGCTTGTCTTACATGTGTGAAGTCTTATTTATTAGTTTTTTAATTAGCATAATATGTGTTGGTACATATACAGCACAAGTGAAGGTCACACAACACAAATATAATACAATATAAGTAAAAAATGTTCAAATATTATGGTGATAGATTTCTGTGAACCACATTCACCTTCCTCAGACCAGAGGGATTCACAAAAGAAACATTTTAGCCAATAGTAACAGCCAATAGGGATTAACCAACAATATCACAGCAGCCACCAACCAATGTCTGACGATTCCAACCAATGGGGTCACGTGATCATAGGCCTATAAATTGAGTTGTTGAACACCATTTTCCACTCTTTTGTGAATCTCACTGGTCTGAGGAAGGTGAGCGTGGTTCACCGAACTCGATCACCATAATATTTGTGCTTTTTGTACTTATATTCTAGTATATTTGTGCATTTTGTGCTTATATTGTAAAATATTTGTGTTGTATGACGTTCACTTGTACTGTCTTATTTAAACGTCTATTTTTTATAATTAGGGAAAATTGTTAATAAATTTTTTTTTCTGTTGTAAATAATAAGATCTTACTGTATCTTATGATGTCTTATTACAGAAAGCGATAGAGGAAAAGTATGGTTTGGATAAATCACAGTTACGAGTATTTTTCCACTACCAGCCATCGTTTTATCACCTCCATATACATTTCACCTACCTATCTTATGAAGCTCCAGGTAGTTATCATATTACTTTGCTTTCTTTGATAAATTAATTATTATTATTTATGTCAAGCTACATTTATTTAATTTACAATTTTCCATATTCTCGTTGTTGTTTTTCTTATTTATTATTTATTTATTTACTCCTAGTTATAATAATGTGTTTTTTTACTAATATTATTGCAATAAAACCTGTGATATCCGGCCTAGTTTGGCAGGAGAGCAGGCCAGATATGCAATTATTGTAAGAAGACTAGATTATATTATAAATGCATTGCAGGAATTGCTGTTACTTTTTTAAGGCATTATGTTACTATACATTCATTTAGTACTGAGCTGGAATTTTTGCCATGAAATATTCTGTAATAAGTTATAAAATTGCATATATTTATACTAACTCCTACAAAACTCATACTTATGCACTTGAAATGGTGACACATATATAGTAGTTACATTTATTATTTAGTTAAAACAAGATTGCTTTTAAAAATTGTTTGGCTTAATATGCCTATAGTAATTCCAAGGATTCTGTAGGAATATTTTAATTAAACCTTTTTTTCATATATCACTTGTTTTCTGAAATTACTTTTTTACTGAATATATAAAAGATTATGCATTTATTAGATATCATATAAAAATCTGTGTTTAGGTATATACACTGAGAAAGCCCACTTGCTGAGCACTGTCATCAGCAATATTGAGCTTAGAGCTGATTATTACCAAATAGCCACTCTTCCTTTTGCTCTGCGTGAGTCTGACACTTTGTTCTCAAGCTACGAGAGTAAAGGTAAATAAATTTTACTTAGGAGTAAACTCTTCTAATATGGTTTAAGTTTTGTATAATACTTTATAATATAACTTTAAAAGACTTGTCTTTAAAATTATTTAAAGCCACTTATTAGGCAAGTCAAGGAAGTAAAGATCCTTTTATTTTACTCGCGGTAACGTGCCACGTCAGAACTGTGCCGGTACACGCTGAACTTTTACCAGCTCTGAACTGACACATTAACGCAAGAAGAGTTATCCTGGAAAGACTTCCACGGTCAACACTACTTATACAAACTCATGGTCTTCAGGAAATGACCATTTCAGTACATCCCATGCACTACACACAGAAGTACCCAACATTTTTGGCCTCAGAGTGACATCATCAGGGGGCAGACAGTAGACTTGCCTAACCTAACTGCTGACACCACTAACTTCCCGAGAGTACCTTGTCCGGAGGTTATATAGGCTTGTTTTGTTTACAATCTTCAGATTTCTGAGACATGATTACACACAGGATGTTTCTAGGCTCCTTTGAAGGTCTCTTCGTTTTCCATATATCATGATTCCCAAACTCTCCTGAACATACTCAATTTTAATTTACTAAAAATTGAATTTTTCACCTATTCTGTTTTGCTCATTAATGAATCAAATTGATTACATCACATTTCAGTTTCCATGTCATTTAATAAACATGGGATCAAAGTCATGTACAAACAAATAATATAATATAAAAGTGGTTTTTACATACAATACTTTTATAGGGCTGGTTTTGAATTCAAGAGACCCCAAAGATTTGAAGAATATTTCCACAATATCTGTATAAGAGGATTTAAAAAATCAAATCCACTTGAAAGGAAGCCATATTAATCAAATAGTATTTGTTGTTTTTAACTGATGAGGTTTATTATACTTGTTACATAAATAACTATTTAACTATAAATAACATTCAGGTTTGTCATAAATGTAATGTGAATAGTTAAAAGTTAGAGCAGTTAAAAGATTCAATATGAAAAATTGAGCAATAGCAGAAAAATGTAAATAGGAACTACCAATGGTCTGGAATGTTGCCAGCAAGCAGTGGTATCCAGTTTGTTTTGTAAGTAGTGTGGGTAGGTGTTTTTTTTACGGGGGTCAAGTTTGGTTGTGGGAATCGTAGAACACTGTTGGCTCTTGGAAGGGGCCACTCAAAGGACAGCTGAGGGTTAATTAAGTTTAATGTTTTTTTTAAATATAAACCTTCCAGGCCACATTACAAGACTTCATTGAAGATACTCATAAGTTGGATACGTTGTGACTGTGTTTGTTGATAGGTCATTCACGATAATCGAAATAGTTGTTTTACTAGTGTACTTCTTTATTGCAATAATTAAAGTTCTAGTTTGTGTTAAGTTTGATATATTTGAGTTGTAGCTTGTTGTGAACATGGGTGTGTAGTTATATCCCAGAGTGGTGTTGAAACTCTTGAGGTTGATCCGAGGTTTCATCACAAGTTAACTAGCTTTGAAAACATTTCTGGCTTGAAAATCTGTATTACTTGTTGTTGATCGTTTTATAAAATCCAATAATGATTAAAATAAACAACTTCTTAATTGGCACACACTTTGAGAATAGTTTTATCATCATAACTACAATTGTAAATTGTGCAAATTTTATCAATTCTTGGATCTTATAAGGAATTTTAGTAGTTGGTTAGAGGATTCTGCATAAAAGTGTACGATAATAAGTTCATTTAATCCTACAAAGGGAGGGGGTGATTTTGTAGATTCTTGTGCAATACAAACCAACTTTTTGTGTTAACCTGTTTTTAGAAAATAGTTGTGCACACATTCTCTATGTAAGTTAAAATCTTAATGATAGTGGGATTCTTTTCATTTCTTATTTGTTAGGCTGTTATTTAATTAGCCCTTAAAAATAACAATTACATTGTGTAAACCATGTAGTAAATTTTCCCCTTTTCTCTTGATTAGCAAATTCATATATCCTTTCTCCCTTAATTTAGTTTGCACTGGCTTTGTAATACCATTAACTAGAAACAAACTGTCCAAGCTAATTCAGGTGCTATAAGACGCAAATGCTGCTGTTTAGTGGTGATTGGTGACGACTATTCGGCTACTATTAACCCTTTCCACTCAAGTGGCGGGGCAGCCCCGCCACGCAACTTACCGCACTAACTCCAATGTCGGGCCGGGCCCGACGTCTCTATAAAAACGTTCTATGATTGTATTTAGACTGACGTAGTTACATTATTGACCGCTAGGGTTGTTGTTTGATATGTGCTGCTATCTGTAGATTTTTTTCGGAACCGTTTGAGTTTAGTATCGGTAAACAAACCTCAGAAAATGTAATGTTTGTCGTCTGTGGCTGCTCTGTAAACAGCTGGCTGACTGCAACAGCTATCTGCACTCACTTTGTTCCGTCATATGTTATCGTTCGTAATTAGCTTATAAAACGCATTGTTGTTGCTAGGTTATCATTGTTGTTTTACTGTTTATTCATAATATTTTTATTTTTACGAAAATGAAAGAGCGTTGCAAGTAGGCTATTAGATTTTGTCTGTTTATATTTTTAGCTGATAACATGTTTTGAATTATTGAAAAAAGCTTTACTTACAAATTTGGTCTAAATTATGTACCTTTTGACTGTTGCTAAGCAATAAAATAAAATTTATGGAGCAATTTTTTACTAGTTGCAGTGAAAATAATTTTTTTGGTAAAAATGTTGTTTTTCAAAAAAATTCTGTTTTAGAATTATATATTTTTTTTATGTATAATTTAGTCCAAAATATTTGAAAATGACTTTTGTTTGTTTGTAAGGATACAAACAACAAAAAACAAACAACAAATACTATTCTTCCTATTTAAAATTTTTCAAAAATTCTTCTTGTATCCGTTTTTTTGTTAGAAATTCAATTTTCTTCCAATAAATATATATAATTAAAACATTTTGAAAATAAAAATATGTTTTATTTTATATTAATCTATACTTTAGTCATAGAAGAAACAAAGAAAAAATACATCAGCTTTTTGGAACTATCAGATATATGTTTTTCCCACTGAACAAATGTAGTAGGCAATCTTTGCTTAAAAGTAAACGGAGCTGATAGGGAAACTGGGTTCCCAGTAATTAGAGTGGAAAGGGTTAATTAGCTTAGCTATTACTGTACTTCATTGTGTGGGGGAGGGAGAGAGAGAGAGAGAGAGGGAGGGAGGGAGACGGCTGGCGCTACCTGTGAAAACCGGACATGAACTAATTTCATCAAACAGTAAAACCAGCTTCGTGTAATCTGCATGAGCAAAAAAGTAAATGTTTTCTGTTTTTATTGTCAATGGTAATACAAATCAAATCTCCATTTTATCCTACTCATGGACAGTCTATTTTGTACTTCTTTTCGGAATAGCAGCCCTCCTTTTTCCTGGCATTGGTGCAAAACATTACTTTCTTTATCCTTTCTTCTAACATCGTCAAGTATATTTTAAAAATAAACTTGCACTTTACTTTTTTCAAAGTTTTCCCTCTTCTAGATGGAAATGTTTAATTTATTTAATTAAAATAACATTTTTGACTTTATTTATTGTTTTAGGTATTGTAAAACGGTTAGAACCTCTAAAGAATAATGAAACAGCCAAGAATGATGATTGAAGTGCGACCTCGCCTGCAGAGTTGCCACATTTACTACCTGCCCAGCTGGCCCGCAAGGGATCAACTGTTCTCTGTAGATGTCAAGCCTTCTGCACTTGTTGTGAAGAGTGATTCATCGGAAGAAGTGTTTGAGTTTGAACATTTGAAGCTAAAACCCATAATTTTCGATGGACTAAAAGCTGATAACAGCAGTATCGTTACTTGGAGAGTGCAAAGTTCCGTTTCAATTAATGAAAGTGATCTTACTGACAATTGTTCAAAATTTATACCTAATGTAAGATGTCAACAGTCTGTTCAGATTATGTGCAGAGCCTGCCATTCCATATTTTTAAAACAAGCCGTTTCTTTTGATAGAATTCTACCGCTACCATCATCAGACTTTAATTCGGGTGATTTATTCTGCCATGAGTGTTGCGGTGGAAATTTTGAAGATAAACACAAAATTTTCCCCAAAAATAATGATTTACTCTACGGTAATTATTTTTTTAAGATTAACTGTAGCTTGTTAAGTGACTCTAAGACATTCCTTTCTAAAGACTGTGTGCATTGTCACCAGTGTAAAGCTTTCTTAGGATCAAAGGAAAGTGATGATGTTTCAATCAAATTCTGGAATTGTACAGTAACATTTAGTTCTGACGAAGATTCCCATGTAACTGCAGAAAAAGATTTTATCTCCGCTGTGAAAAGTATAGTCCATGATAATTCAGGACCAGTTTGCAGGATGGTTGTAAAACGAAAGTCAACACCTCCAGAATATCTGTTGTTATGTGTTATGGATCAACACCTCCCACTGCTAATAAGCAGTGATAGGTCCAACAAACTAGTTAAACTTGATGTAATGAAGTTGATGTATTCACACGAGGTAGGTACTTCACAAACAGTTTCTCAGTGGGAAAAAGACATCAACACTCATTCAGTTGATGTGGCAGAAATAATGTTTACCGAAGGATTTAATTATTTGGAACAATGTAATAAAATGTTCCCACTTATGTTCAGGCAAGCGAATAACATGAATATTAGCTACTTGGGAATTTAATTATGGTTTTCCTATTAACTCAAAAGCACGGAAATAAAATGTTTCAATGTTGATTAAACCTTAGAAAACATCTTAGCATTTGTAAATCAAAAATGAAAATAATTTTCTTTTAATTTTCAGATTATTAGGGAAACTAACTGCCTTGTTGTCATATTACGTGCATTTATTCTTGTAATGTTTTATTTTGAACCAGAATAAATTATTAAGAAACTCTGGACCTTTTTCATTACCAGTTTCAAAG
This sequence comes from Stictocephala bisonia, assembly GCA_035578905.1. Taxonomy (NCBI): domain Eukaryota; kingdom Metazoa; phylum Arthropoda; class Insecta; order Hemiptera; family Membracidae; genus Stictocephala; species Stictocephala bisonia. Next base: position 407,004 of record JAQJVL010000404.1, on the reverse strand, counting down.
TGTAGTGCAACTTTCTCAGCAGTAATTTATTATTTATAAAAGAGGATGTTTGTATATATATATATATATATATATATATATATATATGTTTGAAGTTTATGCGCTGCCAAACCATCCAACCGATCGCCATGAAACTTTAGGATGTTGTCCTGTATACTCCCGAGATGGTTTTTGTGAAGTTTGATGCAGATCCGTCCACAGGGTCCCGCCCCACAGGCTCCTAAAGATCCCATGTTATTCAAATGGAGAATCTGAATTGTTTACAAAAAACATATGACTGTGTGGTTTAATGTAGTTTCACAAGCCATAAGCAGATTGAAGTTCTCACAACAACAGTACTGTATATGTTTTGATTTATTGTAGTTCTACATTTCACCTTGAGAGTGTAGCACACACTACAAAAAACCTTTACACTTATACACCAAATAAGAAGACCAAAAATATTGTTTACCCTCTTGCACTCATTTAATAAATAATGGTTTTTTCTATAATTCTTTTTATTGCTTTATTTTGGTATGTCAATGAAAAATGAAAGGCGAGACAACGTTCGCCGGGTTTAGCTAGTTATTTATAAATAACTCCCGAAAGGGTGATTTAGAAGTGGTGCAATTTGAGGAAATGGTAGTAGATATAGTCTTTTGAAAGTTCACACACACACACATACACACAGAAAGTAGAAAACACAAAATGAAAAACAATCGCACTCATGGAGATAATTCAAAGCCACTGGTCTTATCTGCATGAGCGTTGATAGAAGACTTTTGAAGAGAAGAGAATCTGAAGGGCCAGTAGCCTTGAAATATGTCCTTGAGTGTTTTATATCACTGTATTTAACCATATCACCATGGATGTAATGGTTAAGGCTTCGGACTACAAAGTTCAAGTTTCGAATGCCCAACTGAGCTAACAATCCATACTTCACTTGTTGAGTAACATTTACGCATAAGGCTGTAGGCCCATGTGAACTAGCAAGTAAAGTTTAATAATTGAAAAATATTCTTTATATTTAGTGTTTTGCTATATGTGACTGTGAATGTCAAAGGACATAAATGTTTACCTGAGATTTGGCAGATATATTGACAAACTAAATGGATGTTATTCCACTTGAGGCAAGATATGTGGTTCATGCAAGATGGAGCGTCAGTTTATGTCAGATTGATGTCGGACATCTATTCAATCTGTTTGCTATTTGAAATGGATTGGACATAGTGGCGCTGTTAATTGGCCAGAAAGTCCTCATTTTTCAACACATCATGTTTCGTTTTGTAGAATCACCTAAGTCTCTAGTTTATGAAAATTTGACTCTAGATGTGAAAATGGGTGTACTAGCATTAGAAATTCTCATACTTGGGATTAACGATTAAAAATAATTAACGATTAAATTTAATCGTTACTTTTTCTATTAACTTTTTAACTTATTCGTTAGTTTTGGTAATGTTTAACTTCTAACTTTAACTAGTTGAAAATTTGGCTAACGGTTAAAGTAACTCAGTTAGTTTTTCAAATATGATAAAAGGTGCCATTTGGTCCGAGGAATGTGGACTGGGGAGAAAGTATCTAAAACTCAGGTCAAAGACCGATTGTTTTCCTCATCCCCCAATTGTCACCGACAATCAAGGTCACTGTTTTGAAGACGCTCCCCCTCCCCTTTACTCACATTTTACTGCCTTATAAATAAAAAAAATGCGGACCAAACGAGTATACCATTGTTGTGGGATTGACTTGTGTCCCACTTCACTTGACTAGTTTATGTTTAGGGATAAAGTTGAGATAGTCATTTAGTTATCTTGTTTTAAATCAACCTAAGCTTGTTTATCTTTCATAAACTCTAATACTGTAATTTTACCTGTTTACCCATTGTAGCCTTATTAAAGCTACTATTTATTTTTGATATGTTGAACAACTTAAATGAGAGATTAACATGAAACTTCTTCAATGATAAAAATTTTTCTTTATTTTTCTTCTTATAAATAACTTCAACAAATTAAACTGGTTTCTTCTTAAAATAATAATAAAAAACAAAAATAAAAAATCTCTTCTTTTATTGACTCAATGGAACATAAATAAATTAAAACAACTCTCCAAAATAATAAATTAAATATCTTCAGACCAGAACCTTTTTTATTAATTTAACTTTTTCAATAAATTTCTTTAAACTATTAAATCAAAAAATTTCAAAATTAAAAATTTTAATAAATTGCTTTAAAATTCTTTAAAATTTCTTTAAATTCAAAATTGTTTAAATTGCCTCCGGGAGATCTGGAACCAAAAGAAATAACCAGCTTTTAGTGACTTGAAACATTTTCCTTTTTACTTACAAAATTTTAAACAGAAATCAAAACACTCTAAAAACTGTCACTAGAAGAGTGACTTCAAACCAGAAACAAGTTTAACTGCGCATGCTTGGTGGATCTTACCATATCTACTAAAACCCTACTGGAAGACCTAACTAAAGAAAACTCGTAAAAATTACTTACGTAGCTGTCCTGGAGGTTTAAATCCAAAAGTGACCACAACAAAGCTCGACCGGCATACACCCTCTCACTCACACGCGAACTAAGAAAATTGCCGTAAACGGTAAAAGTAACACCGAACTGTTAAATCGCCGTGTTCTCCAAAGAGGAACGTACGTGGTCACACTCCGGAAGATATCGCAGAACTGCTCGAACGCACGCAAGCTTCGACCCACGGACTTACCCCCTCTTAACTCTGGAAGCAAAATCAACCAATTAGAACCCTCTAAACCAGGACAGGTAAGGCTCACCACATATGTTGCCTTCAGAAAACATGTAGCAGGAAATTAACAGACGTGAAAATACTGGTTATTTAGCTAATTTATATGGGAAAAAACTACTTTTTTATTTGAAAGGGGAAGATTCTGTATTTTTCTCAAAACTTGGAGAATTTATATCGAAAACTTTTGGGAAACAAACCAAACTCCTAAACCTCTCAGTTCTTACAATATTTAACATTTTCTAAATACAATTTTCTAATTTAATTATAATGAAACAATTAACAATTGTTACACCATCTATCTGTATAGTTAATTAGAAAAATCAGTTGCATTTTGACGTTAATACTGTCAATACTTGATTAATTGATCATTACATATCTAAATTGTCCTGTTCAAAAGTAGTTGGGAAAATCATTTAAATGGTTAATCAAACCAACATTTCCTCAAACATTTACTTTATTTTAAATTAGGCTTACTATGTAAAATCAATCCATGATACCACGCAACCGAATAAACTATCTTTAAGATTGCAGAACATATTATTCAAGTAACAATTGCTATATTTCGTTCTATTTTCATTATTTTGCTATCGGCACCATCGAAAAGAAAAGATAATGATAATACTATCTTTAATATTAATACTTATCAATGGTAATTAGTTTTGTATTTTTTTAATATTAATAATACTATCAATGGTAATTAGTTTTGTATTTTTTTAAATGACTTAGATAGGTTTCATTATTTTTAATTAACTTATTTCAGTTAGAATAAAACATGCACTCAGAACAGCAAATTCTTAAACATCTAATAAACGTAATTGCTTATCGAAAATAGTATGAATAGATCTGCTTTCACTCACTTATAGAGTGAGTATATTTTGTTCAGTTTTTGTTTACCACTAATCCCCATACTTTCTTATCAGTGACCCTTTCTTATCATCTCCAGCCTGATAAAAATCACCTGAAGTCAACATGCCACAATATTATTTGGCCTTTCTTATTATCTGCGCCAATTAAAAAATTGTTTTGCTATCATGAATTTCCTACAAGATAGTTATTGATTTTTTAAAGTATAGCTTAAAAATGTAAAACTTTAATTTCAAAGACTTATGTCAGTTTTTGTTAATAATTTTAAAAATTTAATTAAATATTTAATTTTTAAGATTTCGGGCAGTTATATAACAAAAATTACTGTATAAATTTCTATAATCTAATTAATAGTATTGTATAATAATGTATTATAAATAGCCCTATTTATCTAAGATATTATAAATAATAAAAGATAATACAGATTAAGTATTTGTTTATGTATATTTTACTGTACCAAAACTAAATTTTAACTTTCAATTTCAGTTAATTTTCTAATAATTTAATTTTAATCAGTTAGTTTCAATTTATTCTAACTTTTAACTTCAATTAGTTACTTTTTTAGAGTATTAACTTTAACTTTATTCAGTTAAAAAAAATCATTAACTTTCCCAAGTATGGAAATTCTGTAGGAATCTTTGAAGGTGTTGAAATTCCTTGCATCAGTGAGCTGAAACTTATATTGTTGTAGTAGGGTGACACTTTCAACGGTTATTACAAGTTTTTTTTTTTTTATGATTGTGTTTAAATTGTACTAAATAACAAGCTCGTGTGTAAATGAATTGTTTATCTCATAAATACAACACTTGTGAAAAAGGACCTCCTCAGAGATTTAATCGTAATACCATTAATTTTATAAACAGACAGATTTCTCATCCTACATAAAATGTTGTGCCTTAAATTATCTTCTGTTTTTATGGTCCATAGAGTGCTGGTGTAGTTATTGAACTATTAATAAATAATCCTTTCTGAGCTAAGTCGAACTCAGTAGTAACAATGACTACACTCGTTCATCTACACTATTTGAAATCAATATTCACCCATATATTGACCGTCGGTGTCTTAAAAATAAATAAAAGTAGACCCATGTAAATGAGATGCAGTTTAAATCAGCTGTTGTAACAGACGTCACTAACTAACCAAATTACTAACACAAATATTCTTATTACATGAGCTATTTATTTATAAGTAATTCAGGTTAATTTTAGGGCACTAGGCCTAGGATTTCAGTAGTAATAATATAATCAAATGTAATACTAACACAACCGGACAGTTAATTATAGTTTTAAGTTAAAGCTAAAAACCACTTAAAAGTTTAATGGTGTTTTTTTCTAACTGATGAAATACCTTTGTCAAAAGTTTTGTCAATGGATATAAAGAGATTTTCCTTTTAATAATGATCTTAATCTTTAAAATTATATTAATTTCTGGCTGTTATTTTACTGCCCAAGTTCTAAATATTACCTAAAATAATTCTAAATATACAAAGAGATCAATCATGTACTAGAAAGCCCATTGCATATTTGACACTGTTGTCTCAGTTAGTAAAAATTAATTTTGTTGCAGCCATACAGCACTTATTGCTGTGCATCACTGCTTACTCTAAAACACTATTGATATGTTTTACCTGTCTGTATTGAATTAATCAATATACTTAATTTTACAATAACTATAAACTCATTTATAACAATAAATTGTAAACCATTTATATTTATTATATACAGAAATATCATTACTTATATTTATGATATTCAAATGTTTTCTATATACACAGACATGATAAGTGCTAGCTAAATGTAAACTGTTATAACAATTATTTATATCGTTGAATAACCTGCTCAACTAAATCCAGTACACTAAATTAAAGCATATAAAACAAAACGCAGAATTAATGATTAATCCAGCTGTTATTTACTTGTTGCTGTTGGTCCTGGATAATGAATGACGAGATATGTCATCATCCGCAATGGATTAACAACATGGAATCCAGGTCAGCAATAAAACGTTTTACAGAAAAACACTTTTATTTGCAGTTAATTCGTAAACTGACAAAACAGATTACAAAATAGAAAGAGCAGAGTATACTTATTGGCATTTCAAATATTTATATACAGCAAATCATTAACCGTACATTACGGGATCAGCATTCATAAATTCTACCAAGCCTTAAACAGTGCTAAAAATCATAAATGTTTGGAAGTTATCCATACACCAATGCAAAACTTGCACACATTTAACCCTAAAATTTTTATTGCTGAATGTATTGTATAAACAATCTATAAAAAAGTAGAGCCTTGTTGAAAAAGATGCATGGAAAAAGGTGTGTATGATAAATTATTTTAGTGAAAGGATGAAACATGTATGATACATAAATAATATGATAAATAATTAATTATTTGAAAATAATATGACAAATTTTGAATTTGAGGGCTTAGATTACAAATATAAATACAATTAAGTTATAAATGTTGAAGGTATAAATTCTCAGAAAGTTCTCTCCATTTATGTCATTAATTTATAATACATCTTTAATATGCTGTATTATCCCACAAAATAGTGTGTTCGTTTTCACTCGTAATAATCTAGCTTCACATAAACTGTACAGGTGGACTGTAACTGTCTGGTGAATTTGAAGGAGATAATTTGGCTAATAGACTTTTGAGCTCTGCTATTTCCATTTCCCTTGCCAAAGCTTCTTCATGAAGACGCTGGATTGTTGCATCTTTTTCTGCAATGATTCTGGCACTGTTTGAATGGTCTTCATTCTCCAACAATTCTAGTAGTTCCCGTGCTGTTGGCCGCTTGTTTGGAGAGTGAAAAATGCACAAATTGATTAACCTCACCTGTAAACATAAAACTATTTATAACTTGTTCAATAAAAATGTTTTTTCATAAATTGAAGCCCTGAAAACACTGTTGAAATATTGTGGACATTTGTTAATGTGTCTTTATGTGATTATAGAAATAATACAGTGCTTCCAGTTTTTGAATCGGGCATTGTATTATAGAAGGAAAATAATAAACTTCTAAATCCACTCTGATACTATCTGTATTTTGTAAACATAAAAAATACATATTTTGTCTAGTCACCTTTTTTAGAGACAGAAACTTTCTTGAGACAAATGTTTGTAAACAGGGCTAAGCTTGATAAATTGACCTAGAACTGATGAGCTGAGTTTATAAAGTTATACCACCTCTAATCAATATTTGGTATTGCCACTGAGGTGCTAAAACTTGATCAACAATGAAAAGAACCTAAGGCTTCTTAATAATTTGACCCTTAATAATGACCCTATCTTAATAATTCCATTGTTCAGTTGAACATTTGAAAAGTACTTTTGTTTACTTAAGGAAGTATTTCAGAGACTCTTGTCCAAGGCTGAAAGAAGTTCTCTTAATGAGAACTGAAAAATCTTCCACTGACTTCACTAAGTATGGGTTGATTCTTAATTACAAAAGTCAGTTCCACAAATTCTCTACACTGCAATTTGAATCAAGAATTGATAACAAAAAGTTTATTCTCGCCGCCAACAGTTTTTCAGTAGAAAATAAGTTAAAAAATGAGTTCTTGACTTTTGAATACAACTTATTCAGTCCAGACTTACAGTGTTCCAAAAGTCTGGGGACGGTTGAATATTGTTTAGATCGTTACAGATAAAGGTATAAAACTTTGCACATTGCTGCTGGACATGAAAAGCTATTTTACCATGTATCCAGTGATCCACTACTTTAAGTCATTCTTGAACATTCACATAAGATTAGTATTGGAACTTTTGAGTGCCGCCATTTTGTTTGGAATTAACTTTTTGAGATCTAATTTGTGGCATGATGTTCTACTAATTAATACCTTTAAAATGGTTTGCATATCGACCTATGCTTACATTTAAGATTTTCTTTCGACTCCTAGTAGGCCGTCCTCGCTACGAAGGTGGTGGATCACTGGATACATGGTAAATAGCTTTTTATGTCCAGCAGTAATGTGCAAAGTTTTGTATCTTTTTCTGAAATGGTCTAAACAATATTCAACTGTCCCTGGACTTTTGGAACACCCTGTATATTGTTTTATATTATCTCAATTAAAAAATATTACTTTTCCATTCCATCATTAAAATTTTTTTAAAGAAAATCATTCAGATTTTCTGAAAGAAATATGGAATAGAATGGAAATATAGAAGACTTATAATGGACTTGTATTAAAATCAGAGGCAAAAGTGAAAATTAAGGATAAAACTCGGATGAAATTGGATTGGGAAGAGGTATTAAACAGAGATGCTGTTTGTCACCAACACTGTTTAATATGTATCTATAATAAATAATTGGAGATTGCTTCGATGGAAAAAGTTGAGTAGAAGAAGAGTGGAGTGTAATGGATTTGCGAATAAGGCACTGTTGGCGGGGAATGAAAAAGAATTAAGGGAAATTGTAAAAGATCTCGACAACACGTGTGCAAAATATGGCACGAAAATAAACCCAAAAAGCATGTATTTAAAGGGAGAGGAGGAGATAACAGAGATAACTTTGAAGGACGAACAAATAGAACAGAGAGAGGAATTCAGACACTTGGGAAGTTGGACCACAAGAGATACGTAATGCACAAAAGAAGTAAAAACAATAATTACAATGGCAAGGGAAGGTTTTAATTAAAAAGAAGAGAGCATTACATGGGCCACTGGAAAAAGAGCTTAGAAAAAATTAATAAAATGTTACACCTGAAGTGTGTTGCTTTACAGAGTAGAAACATACACTTGAAAGAAGACTAGAGGCAATGAAAATTGCTCTATTTTGGAAAGTGCTAGTTCCACCTACAATAATTAATTTGAATACAATAAAAGTAATTTTATTTCCATTTCTGTGGTGTGACATTGATCAAAATTTTAGTTGAATAGTTATGGACAAATGTAGGTATCAATGTGTTAGGCTTTGCAATCGTCCATATGGCCATTTAGTCATACACATGAATTGCATGTTTTAGCTTGACACTGTTGTAAGGTATCTTTGAGTTCAATTCCAAATGTGTTCTACAATATATGCCTTGAAGCATGCAAGTTTAACAAGAGTTTCAAAGATAACGTACTGAGCTGGTACAGGAATTTACAAAATAAACTTATTAGAGTTACTGGTTTTGTTTTCAAGTGACTTGTATGTTTATGAGATATCATCCAAAAATTTATATTGAAATCTGCAAATTAGTAGAGTTACAGATCTAGAGTTCATATCAAAGGATATTAGTGAATGGCAATTGAGAACAACTCTTTAGTTCTTCATTAAGATAACAGCATTAAAATTAAAAATGCAAAAATATTTATTGAATGTTACTAGGCATAATTATTGGGATCTAAAATATCGTATTGATAACCATTAAAAAGTAATTTAAATGAAAGGACTTACTAGAGCAGTGAATGAATTGCTCAGTTCTGGATTGATGAAGCCAGATTTTAGCCGGCTAATCACCTTGCTGCGCTCCATGTCCGTTTGGAATGGCTGAATTAGTTCCATCAACACTATGCCCAAGCTATAGATGTCGCTCTGGAAAAACCACCGAGTTGTAAACTTGTTTACAAGTTTAAAGCAATTTGTCATTTAAAATAAGTTTATTAGACAGTTAATAAATTGGTAAACTATGATCTCTCCAAAGGCCTTTAGTTGTATATAATCAATATCCTCTTGAATAAATTAATTAACATTATAAAAAATACAAACACTAATTAGTTGTTTATATTTTATGTTATAAGTTGAAAACAAATAATAAAACTTATGATTATTGATTAAAATGTGATTAAGAATCCTTACGTATAATACGTGAAGCCATTTTTTTGTCAACGCAACTCTTCCTTTATGTATTGACCAACAGTTGAGGTCTCAAAAGATTTGCCTCTGTTCATAGTTGTGCAATAAGGTCTTAATTCTTCTTCAATATTGTCACCCTGAAGGGTATAGGAAGCCCTCAAAATATGTTTTTTGGGCATAAGAATAACATAGAGAGGGATTTAAATGAATCAAAAAATAACAGTTGTTTAAATGTAAATGATTTCTAAAAAGTTTTAACAGCTGTTGGAATGTGAAAAATTGTGTTTGTAATATTTAGGAGGTTAGATCTTTAATAATGTTAAACCAGGGAAGGTTATAATCACGGTTTTGTTCACATTCGATTCTTCGATTCTAGGGCTCTGCTCTACTGGACTTGAAGGTTTCAATACAGTTATTTTATTAGTTTAATTAATCTTCAGTTGTTGAACAAAATAAACACGTTTGAAATAGGCTAAGTGATACAATTGGATTTTCATACTAATAAATAGATAATAACGCAGGTAATGTGAGTGAGATACTGTAAATAAATTTAATATTGTGATTGTACATTATTCTGTTAACGTACTATTATTTATATCAAAATTCACAGACCGAAGCTGAGGGCCGAGGTGTAAAGAGCGCAGCAAACAACAGAGTTGGCTTCACAATTAATAGAGAAGCAGCATCGCTCTACTAATTTTGTTGTTTAAATAATCACTCTACCAAAAGAATTACGCAAACAAACTCATCTTATGCAAAGGGCACAACAATCATGAGATTCAGTGGTTTGTTTTTAAATAATTACTATGTAAATTTGCAAATGGAATTTGGTTGTTCAAAATCTCATTTTAAACATGGAAAAATTACAATAAATAGTTTTATGGCACTAGGCAAGGAATTAATATTAAGAGGGAGAGATATTCAGCAAACTTGCCAGAGGAGATATGCCCACCAAAAAATAAACAATATGCACTTTCTCTGCAGTTTCAAGAGGATATCAGTTTCTTTATTGTTTATCTTATGATAAGTTCCCTGATGCCTATTTATCATAATATTAGTCCTTCAACAGATTTTGACATACTTGGTGCGTCATGCACTTTGTGCTTGAGAAAATATTTTGACGTACTTGGTACTTCACGGGACATGTCATTAGTTTTCAGATGGTTAAGAATGGTTTCAGATGGTTTGTTGTTGTTGTATATTTCTTTCTGTATTAGTAACAATGACAACAAAAGAAATCTAATAATGATACAAAACTAGAAACATTGGACCAAATCAAAAAAAGAAGTCCTTCCCAATAAAACAAATTTTAATTGTGACCGATTGTAACAATGTCTAAGGCTTCCTGAAATCCTTTTAAAAGAGAAATAAACTCCAAATGAAAATTAACTACCATACAAAATGTGTGGGTATACAGTGTCATTTTTAAAATATTGGTTGATCATGGAGCTATTTTGAACATGAATTTAACTTAAGATCCATGGCTCCAAGCAAGGCATCTCATTTGCTAATTTGAACTTAAATGTAATGTAAATTTTATAAATTTGTTTACAAATTAAGTATCTTGCTTTGAAACAAAGATCTAGAGGAATTATAAATTTCAAATTGTAAATTACAAATCCTACACACTTGCAGAAAATGAAATAAGCTAGATACTCTTGATACACAAAGCGCATACTAGAAAAAAAACCACAATGAAAATATTTTAAATGATAAATTAGAGTTTAAATCCCATTTTATTTTTAATAGTATTTTAAATCAGAAAACAACACCAAAGAAACAAAAGCCAGCTGATAACACCACTACACCTAGAATAATTGCATTGTTATGACAAACACATCTTTCTACATATTTTTAAATGTCAATTTATATAGTCTTTGTTTTATAAAGTTCATTGATGCCTTTTTTGGCATTGTATCTGAAGATGGCATTAAGATGCTGAAACGATCGTAATACACATCACAACAAATTTAGAACTGTTGACAGGGGTAATTTATTTTATATAATCTTAAAACAGTTCAGGGGCTATATAAACAGTTTTTTTATATTTATCTCTGTTCGAATTAGGAACCCGCCATTATTCATCATTATATGATAAAGAAATGATTTCTTGCACCACGAAATCTTGCAAAACTTAAGACTGTTCTTGATCAGTTCTATTACATTTTGGTGGAGTTCTTTTCAACGAAGACAACTATGTAAATGACACATTTAGATCTTGACCAGTTTTTTTTTATTCCTCATGTGTTGCGAATGTAGTCTTTGTTACAATCACTATTCCTCAGAAAGTTTAAATATATAATATCCCGACAACAAGTGAACAGCTGGTGGTTATCAGCTGATCCCATTCAAAATTTGTTATGCCTCTGATTGGGTCAAATTGAGAGCATTTAACATATGAAGCTAAGCAAGCTATCACACACTATGCCACTGACCAATTTATTGATTAGTTTAATTTACATCATCGCTTCTACAAAATAATCCAACGACTTAAAATATTACACCAGTTTAACAAATACTAGTCAGTGATAAGTTCCGAGATATGTAACACTGGTACCACCTTGGCAGTGCAAAGGCCATTAAGTTGTTCTGGTGCTGCGTACAGTCTTGTGCCTCTGTGACTGTGACAACCATGAGATGAAGGTAGCACAGCAACCCCAGGGTTGTGGGTCAACAGAGAACATGCCAAACCAAAGTCACCCACCTGCACGCAGCGCAGGTCTCCACTCACAAAGATGTTACTTGGCTGTAAATAAGAACCATCCATCTAAGCAACACTTAAAATCATTGAATAAGCTTTAATAATAATTCTTCTGAATAGTGACCAATTTTAGCATATGGATACAAGGTTGAAAAATACATTTTAACTACTAGTGAAAACAAAGTTGGCACAACTGAAAATCACAATGTATGGTCAAACTTCCCTAAACAATCATGCCTTTAGTGATTGGGTCCCTTGTTGACTAATAGATAAAATGTTTTCTAGCTTACCTCCACTATTTGCTTCAATGCTTGGTTACCAGTTAAGCCTTGGTCAATAATTCTCCTATCAATATGTTCAGTTCATATTTTCTGTGTATTATTCCAGGACTTATTCCATTCCCATTCACTATTATGTTAATTGTTTAAAACACATGATATACAAGTATATTACTTAATTCATTTTATCAAATTAGCTATTGTAGCTATTTTATCAAACCACCAAATCCAAAAACATCCAGCTGCTTATCAACTTTACTTGATCTATAAATTTCATTTATAACAATATAAACAAAGAACATAATACAAATTCACCAACCGATAGTGTGAAGAACCTAATCTGAGGGTGTTAATAAACAAAAGACGTTATCAGCTGAGTGCCTTTTGATTGGTCAGTTAAGAATAGTAATTAGTCATATGGAGCATGTTTTCAGTTTAATACTGTTGTATGCGACTTTGATACACTCTATCAAACTATAGTAAACTAAAATTGGGGGGGGGGGAAGAAAGCCTGTGGGAATTCAAACAATCACCAAGAAAATTACATTTACTATGGTTTTCCACTGATTCTTGGTCCTAAAATCGAAACAGTTAAAACACCTAAAATCGTTGCACAACTCAATAAGATTTGAATGATGTTCATGATAAATTTATGATAAAAACTTGCTAACTGTGAATACATATTAAACTTCATAGATAGCATATTCAACATATTCAATGATAGCACGTTGATCAAGTAAAATGTTAGACAAGTTCCTCCTCAAACCTTGAGCTTTATAATGTGAGGAATTAAACTTATATTTTTATACTAATCTAAATAGTGTATTGTTCTTGCTAAACAGTATGTGAAAGATAATAAAAGAGTGGAAATCCTTGCATTAACCCTTCAAAGTCAAACTTCTGATTTATCATATGAAACTTCAGTTTTAGAAAATATGAAGAATTTCCAATATATCAGAAAGTAGGGAATAATTTTTTCTTGTGACATATTTTGATTGAATTCTCGTGAAATGTCGTAGATAAATAACTAAGGTAATGAAATATAATCGTTTTCAAAATTATATGTAACATGAAATTTGTATTCTCTGTCCATTAAATTGTGTGTTGCGTCAGACACAAAACAGAGCTATACAGGGTGTAACTGAAATACAATGACATTCTTCAGGAGGGTATTCCTGGGGCAAAAACATACCAAAAGCTACTTGTAAGCATATTACCTAAAATAAATCGTTGTCTGTCTATGTGTCTGTTTATGAGTTTTAAAATATATATTTTTAACATAAAGGGATTGGAATTTTTTTTCCATTTTCCAAGCAGGAGAAATGAAATTCTTGAGAGCAGTGAAAGGAAAGGCAAGACATGATCGAAATGTTGAAATAAGAGAAGGATTGGTCGAGGAGAATTTGAGGGAACGGTTGGGGAAGGTTAAACTGAGGTGGTTTGGACATCTGAGAAGAATGGATAAGGAAAGAATCCCACAAAAAATGGATAAAATTATTCTGAACAGGAAGAGACCACGAGGAAGACCAAGAAAAAAGTGGTTACAAGATGTTAAGAAAGAAGTGGAAGTGAGAGGAGTGTGCTATGATGTGGTACAAAGAGAGGAATGGTGGATGGATAGAAGAAGATGGGGAGGTTTAATGGGCGCCCAGATCCGGCGGTGACGCTGGACCAGAAGAAGATATATATGTATTTATGTATTTTTTTTCAAGGTCTGTAAAAACTTTCAAAACAGCCTGACATTTCTTGCTTAACCTTTTTTATTATCGGCTGGTCTCTAAAGGGTTAAGTTACCTTGATATCATGATGCACTATGCCCTGAGAGTGTATATATTCTACACCCTGAACGATCTGTTTGAACAGTGAAAGACACTGGGCTTCACTGACAGGCTCTGCGGAGAGGTTCCTGTTATCAAGCCACTGGCGCAATGTCACTTCACACAGTTGCATCTGGATATACAGGCAGGCCCACTCCTATAAAACCAGTTGTTAGTTGATAATTGGTAGTTCATATTTTCACTGATTTTTTTAGACAAATTGACATTTCTACAGAAGTGCAAACTAAGGGTTTTTGTTTGAGCCAAGGTCAGGTTCTAAAAAAGCCAGTAATCTCGAGTTGGACATTGTGTATTATTTTAATACACTTCAGATCCAAAACCGAGTACAATTCAAGCAGTGCACTAAATATTAATAGTGAATAAATCCAACATATCATCAGTGTTGAAATGGACGAGCATATTAAGATGTTATGCTGTGTTCAGGTGCAAAATCAAGGATGTGAGTTTGAATCCTGCTGCATTTATGGATTTTAGTTATATTTGAAACACTAAATCCTTCTAAAAACATTAGCACTTTGAATGGCACAGTCTCTCACAAAGTCTTTTTCCGTCTAGTTTTTTCATAAATACAAAATCGTTTGGGAAAATAAATGAAAAAACTGTTGGGTCAATCTTTATAAGTACTGTTTTACAAAATTGTATGTTGATATGGTAATTTTTATCATATTAGAAAGGAAAATTTGGCTTGAAACAAAAAACAATCCTCATTTTAAGAAAACTTTTTTAAAACCTTATTTTTAGCACGTTGACTGTCACGGCCACCGGTGGGCCACACAACAATTTTAGCTTATGCCATGAGGGCTACCGGTAGCCCTTACTATAGTTCAGCCTGGTGCCACAGCTGTTTGTACGGTAAAGTTAATTTTCATTGTTCCGAGTTCTGTGTTCCATGCGACCGGAAATGACCCTCTCAGTACAGAAATAGCCGACATTCTTTTGCTGCCATTTCATGAAGTTATTGATGAGGTACACCGATGGGCCTCATGGTGGGGGAGGGGCAGAACTTTACATATACCAGATGCTATTATGTTTCAGCTGTTTTGTTGTGTTGTTTATATTTCTTCCCGCGCACTGATCAGCTTTTGAGATTAGGTGTTTAGTAAGTGACATTGATTCTTTTTGTGACAGAAACTAGTCTGTCTAAAATGTAGTAAAAACTAGTTTGAACATATAAAAACTTATTTAGGATTGCTTTATTTAAAAACCAGAGGACTATTTTGTAGTACATTTTACGAGCTTTCAGAATAAACCACTAAAAATTTTGTAATAGTAAAAATGGAGCTCCAATTCGATACTAAGGCCACCGGTGGCTCACACGGCTCACAGCAGCAAGTATGACGTGAACTCCCGGTAGGCTTCATGGCGTCAGGTGGACATAGAGTTTTACCACAGCAGCATCAGAATGACACAACAAATTATCTACACTGGCAGTCAACGTTTTACTAAACATTATTATTTTAAGTTATGGCAAATAAAAGACCAGAAAATAAGGAACAGATTTCATCTCAGGTTATTTTTTTAGAGAAAAACAAACACATCAACAGAAATAAGAATGACCTTATGAAAAGAACATTATTACACTTTTGGGGAAAACCTTAATGATAATATATTATTTCTTTTTTTTTTTTAACAAATAGTAAAATTATTTTACTGTAACTACTCGAAAAATTGTCAACAAACAGTTCACGTATATTTACAAATAGCAAAATGTAACTTAAACAATATTTTCATTGAAACTAAATAAATTCACAAATATTTCACAAAATAAATAAATAGTTGTTTGTAATGAAAATAGTCCACTTACATGTAAGAAAGCAAAAACAACAACACAATGGCACACAGAGAGTGATGGATAGTACAACTTAATTGTTGTTACAAATAGCGGACAGCAAATTTAAACTAGGTATACTGATGATTCGGAACATTTAGATTACAACAAAGTGATCAAGTAACTTTAGCGATGATGTACTACTAGAAATATTAATTAAATATGAATTGTCTACCATGTAGATGCTGTGGCACTCATAGGGTTAAATGTACCACTCACTATGACATTATATATTACATATTTTGAGCTGCATTACTTCTTATGTTTATCTATGCATTCTATACCTTTGAAATTTGGCTCAATTTATTGTTTCCAGTTTTGATATTTGTTTTAAACATATGATTTTAAAGTGACAACACTATATTAATCAACAATTACAAGTACATATTTTGTTTATTACTTTTCATGTTTGTTATAGAATTCAATTTTCTGAAAACAAATTCCAAATTGTTTACATTAAGTAGATCTGTATGAAATTGTATGTATGGTCAAGGACAAAAAATCAGCTTTGGCATACTCTATAGAGACTTTTACTAAAGATACAAACTTTTACTAAAGATACTAAAGCTATACAAACCTGAGAGTATCGGGAGAAGGATGTGTTATCCCAAGTTTCAACAAAATCTTTTGTTTTGATTACTGCCAAATTCTCTTTGTCTTCAATACTGTTCTCAACATCAGAGGTCTCAAAAACTATGCTTCCTGAACTATCCTGCTGGTCACTGTAAGCAAACTGCTGTTCAATATACTGATTGTTCAATTGTTATTCATTTTTAACGCAATAATACTGTTTTGTAACTAGTAATTTATTTGTAATTGCTCAATATACTGATTATTCAATTGTTACTCATTTTTAAGGCAATAATACTGTTTTGTAACTAATAATTTATTTGTAATTCAAGACTATAATGAAATTGCATTTTTATTAAGTTAGGCAATTTAATTAGAGAACACAGGATTGAATTTAAATAAGAAAAATACAAAATCATCATGCATTACTAAAGATGAGTACGTCAAATAACTACATCTTGTTGACAAACTAGATTGGCATTCACATGCCTACCAGGACTGCAGGGTGTCCAGTAAATTTTCTTAACCCTACCAGTACCAACGACGTCTCAGGCGTCGATCGGCACCTGCTTGCCGATACCGTCGACGCCTCTGACGTCGATGTGCATGCCTTTCGTAATTTGCCGTTATTGAGTCATCTATTGGTATGGAACGGTTGTTATAGTAATCAAAATGTGCAGAAAGAAGCATACTTTAATTTGGTACTCTATGACAACAATTTGAGTGAAGCAGCTATTTTATTTCTTTGCTACAACATCAACAGTATTTTTCGTCAGCTGATTTGTGTTATTGTTTGTGTTTACTGCTTGCAATATTTTGAGAATATTCATTGAATAAAGTATATCATATTATACGTATTTTTGAAGTAGATAAACTGTTCTATAGAAAAAACATAACGATTACCATGGAAACATTTGTTTATTATCACATTTCAGGGGTAAAACGAAAAAAAAAATTCAAAAATTTCGCAATTTTTGTCTTTTTTATTTTTGTTTAATTTTTGAACAGTTAAAAAAATGTGATGTTATTTTATTTTTATTTCTCGTTAAATTCTGAAAATAATGATATATAACAACATATAGTTTGATATTTATTAGTAGGTGAAAAAAAAATAATCCCAAGACTTACAAAGTGACACAAATCTGGTGTGTATTGCTGGTAAAACCAGACAGTACAGCTAGGGTTAAACAAATTCCCTGACTTTTCCCTGATTGCATGAAAAAATTTTCCAACCCCGAATCGATGTAATTACATAACTCGTATTCAGTTTAGTCAGTAGTATTATTTGCAATCATGTATATAAATGTTAATAATTTACAATACAGTTTTAATTATATTAATAGTTAAATTCAAAGCTACTACAATTATTGTTTTCAAACTAGTTTACAAAATATAAGGTTGAATTAAAATAGTAAAATTAGCCTTGAGTAAAAATAAATATACCATTTATTCCATTGTCACGTTATTGGCAATTTAGAATCTACATTTTTCGGTGAGAACCGCGTCAAGGTACTATCTACAATATTTATAAGATGACCAGACGTTTCGCCCATACTGTGATGTGGCATCCTCTGAGGTAAATCTCCTGTGATGTGGCACTCTGGTCATCTTGTAAATATTGTAGATAGTACCTTGACGCGGTTGTCACCGGAAAATGTAGATTCTATTCTAGTTATGACACCGGCCGCTTAAGCCTAAGTTCTAAGATTATTGGCAATTTTCACAATTTACAGTGACTTGAAAAAGGTAAAATATTACAATTTCACCAAAACAATACTGAGATAATTGTAGGTCTACAATATTTAACGCGTACTGATCAGACAATTACTTCAATTAAAAGACTGCAAACATAAAAAAAGTTATTTAATAACTTTTTCTTGATTAGATTATTAAATGACATGTTAAATCAAAGTTTGGTAGGAAAAAGAATTCTTTGTAAAGCACTTAAGAATATTGTGACCATTACAAATTTCAACAAACAGGTGTTCTTGTTAGTATTTTCCAGATTTTATTTCAAATTCCCCGATTTTTCCTGAATTTTCCAGGTTAATTCAAATTCCCTGACTTTCCCAGGTTTTCCCTATTTTCTCTGTTGCTGGACACCCTGAGGACGTATACAAGCTAACTATTTTTTGTCCAAACTGAAATTCAATGTATATGAAGATACTTACTTATTTACTTTGCTATAAGTATATATAATACTATATGTGCTAAAGGTTCTCAGTTCGATCCCAATCAGAGTCAATAGATTTTGAGAAGGATCAGCCGATAACCACCGGCTGTTCATTTGTCATTGGGCTATTAATTGATGACACTTTCTAAGGAATAGTCGGCCTTAGTTTGTAACAATGACTACATTCGCTCATCTACACTCATCACACTAATTCGAAATCCATATTCGCCCATATCTTGATGATCGGCGTCTTATGAATAAATAAAAAATAAAATAAATATGACCTAATTTTCCTTTTTCCACTCATTTATTATATGGTGATATGTTATGGGGCAATTCAGTGGGATCACAAAATGTCTTCTGGAGCCAAAAGCGCACAGTCAATTTAATGACAGGAAAAACAAGAGAGCTTTAAGTCTCATTCTATTGAGCAATTAATATCAATCGTGTCTAGCTTATTTATTCAAGCAAATCTATTATATATGAAAATCCAGAGAGGATTTTAATCTACGCAATACAGAACTAGAAATTATGCTCCATTAGAACTGCCGGCATTAAAGACTTGGTAAATTTTTTAAGGATCTATGCAGATAAGATATTTTGCTAGCTCCTATAGAGGATCTTGATCTTAAACATTTTAAAAGAGCAATTATAAGTTTACAATAAAAAAAGCTGTTTTTATTCATTAGAGGAATTTTTTAATGTACACTAAATGCTTAAATAATTTTGTAAATATTTTTCAAACTGTAGATTAGTGAGTTGTTTTAAGTTTAACAGCAATAAACATATTTTGAATGATTCATCCGATAAAAATCCCGTCACACAATTCTAACAAGTGTCAATATTCCTTTAAGAAAATGTATGTAGTTTTTACTCTACGTACTTCTATTTTTCATCGGACTTCTCCTTTGGTAAAATTTGCTGATCTCCCCTACTAGGTGTATTCATATTATGTTAATACAAAGTGTGTTACATTTTAACAATTAATTGCTACTAGTAGACACCCCTGCCTGCTTCCCATGCCAACCCCGTCACTTGTTGCACTTGTAACACCTCAGCCATCAGCCTTTGTCTTTTACTATTGAACATAAATATTATTTGCTAACTACACTATATCAATTTAAACAATGACATGTAAATTTATTTACAGTAGTTAATTCACTGCACTTTCAATACATTATTATAGTGCACAACTCATGTAAAGTGTTGAGGCCACAGGGCTTCATTTTAGGTTCCGGACATGAAATGAAATGAAAAACGACTTTATTTTTAAGGCGAGGTTAGGACTGGACAGTCCTCTCTACCACCTAACCTTATCACAAATAACAAAACTAATAATAACAATAACACAAAACATTACTATTAATACAATATAAACCAAGTGCAACATTTCCGTAATCAACAATAAAAAACAAAACTCGACATATCAAACATAAAAAATAACTAGATAACTAACAAATGAATATGTTTGAGTTCAGTGAATTTTTCTTTTCTACTATTTTTACTGAGACTCTATATCATCTACATGATAGGCTCTGTACAGATAAATAAATTCAAAACCAGTACAATATACGGGTGTATCTGAAGTGCATGGACATATTCAGGAACTGATTTTATGGGACAAAATGAAGAAAAGATATCCTGTAAAGATATGACCTAAAATGCTTCTTTTCCTAGACATCCAGAATTTTTTGTAATAAATAATTTATAACTGCAGCATGACTCAACCGACTGAGTTGAAATGTGGTATATTACTTATTCATATGAAGGTCATTGTCATAAAAAAAAAAATATTTAAACTATTCCGTTTAAAAACGACGGCCACATCAAGTTTTTTAAGAGAAATAACTCAAAAATGCAAATTTTTCTACAATATATTCCCATTGAATATCCTATCCAAAAGTGTAATATTCAAAATATTATTTTAACTTTTATCAAAACATTTCGTTTTCTCAAAACTGAAATTTTAAAAAGGCAATGCTAAAACCTGCATAAATCCCAAATCATACAAAACTCATATTGGTGTAGCAATAGCAACAGATGTTACCAGCTCACCAAGGTCATTGTTTCTTAAAATAGTGCAGACAATGCCCATTTAATGGCAAAACCTCTTACTCTTCTTGGAGTAAAAGCTGAAAAATTTACATTCTTTTGTCTTATGCTAGTTTGTCTTTTCTTTTGCCAGTTATATAGGTTTCGGACATCAAAAGGCTGGATATAACAGGTTTTACTCTATCTCCTTTTCTCTCTGGATTGAATAAGTTGTTAAAGAAAAAATTAATGCTGAATTTGGTTTAGAAAGATAATTCAAAAATAGATTCTTATCCACAGCTTAATGAGCAAAATTAACATTAGTAATCTATGACAATAAGTTTAATAATGAAAAGAGTACCATGGGGGAGGGGGGTTATAGATACTGTGAATACATCTAAAAGATAAAAATGTTGAGTAACAGAGTTACTGTAACCACTAATACTAACCTTGCTTCTGTTGTCAGCCACTGATCCATTTGGGAGAAGAGGTGTTTCTTTTCTTTCGTTGGAGCTACAGGTTCAAGCCACGCAGCTTTATAAGCAACTATATTGGGATGATGTAATCGTGCCAGCAGTTTTACCTCTGCTAGATTTTGCATGAATCCCTCTGCATTATTGTACCTAACAATGCATAGTTTATCAATTTCAACAATATTTCACAGCAAATTGATGAAATAATGAAAAATTTATTAGGTAATATTATAACAGTTGTACACCAGAAGGTAAACTAAGAAATTCATTAATCACCCTTATTTAAAGATGAATTCCTCTTTGTTTTTTAAAACTGTAATAAAAAAGTTATTTTGTTGCATATTTATTTATAATCTTACTTTACATATTATACCAAAAATATACTGTGTATAGTTCATAAAATATGTGTTTTAAAAGATTTACATATAAATGACATTTTCAATCTACGAATGGCTAAAGCTATTACTACAAAAATAAAAAGTTACTTGTGATAATAATGAACGTCTGCAACATTGCTAAAACAGCCTGGTGCTTGTGACAAATATAGTTGCTGCTACCAGGATTAAACATGACGAAACGAGAAAATCTCCAAGAGTGAGTTTATCAATATGACTCATGTTTAATATGCAGAAAAAAAATTTACTTGCTAGTGGATATTTTAACTACCCTATTGTTATTCTCTATCTAATTAAAGATTTAATTTGTATGTATTTGCCATGCACCCAGTAATGATGTTATATTGGATGAAATTAAGGATCTAACCTTTTTTTACAGGATCCAACATGCAGATTCACCAAACAGAGATTCACAGATATAATTCCCAACAAAAGTGTACATATTTGCAAACCTCTGACTTGTCCTAGGATGACGATGATAGGTTAATTTTAGAGGAGATCTTGACTTCCTTAGTGACCAAGGTATATTTAGGGGTGTATAAGACGCCTAAGAGGATAATATGCTATAGTACTTCAATCCGTCCACCAGGTTTTAATTGTTGGATGGAAATACCACGCATATGATGTAAATAAAGCTCCCTAAACACAGATAAACTAAACATACATCTTAGTCCTAACTAATAAAATTGAAATAATTTATCTAAAGCTCAACATATTATTGAAATAATAAGCTACAAGCATAACACGGTTTATTATATAAATATTTACTATTACTACACATTTCTATAACAATTATGCATAAGGGTTTAAATCTATAAAATAACAACCATTTTCATATCTGTAATATGTATCAAATTGAGATATAGTACCGGGAGACCAAGCTTCGCCCAGTTAAATTTTGCAAACTGAAGAGGTAGCATCCATATCTCCCAAGGATCGTTTGTTGTTGCTTTACTTGTAGGTTATTAATAAAATTTCGTTTCATAGGTTTTCCACATTTCATTGCTAGGTTTTCAAACATATAGTTAGGGCAAACAACTCTTTTTTATAAGGGTTAACCTTATTTTCTGCAAAATGTAAAATAAATAAACTTATAGAGCTAAGAGAAAACCCTACTGTCCGTCACCCTATTTTCCGCCAGCTTCTGTTATCCGTCAGTGTTTGGGTTCATCATGCCACGATATGACAGTTGCCGTATGACTCATCTGTCTAGAGGATGACAATTCCCCCTCCAGCCGTCTAGCCCACATAAGCCTAGTTCCAACGGGCTGCCATCCATAAGGCCTCATCTGCCGTCTAACAGATAACAAGTCGTTGGAACAGCTCGCCTGACGTACGGACAGGCCGTCCAGGGCTGCCTGAACAGGTCTTGTAGAACATGGGGAAAGAGGCGGCACTACAAAGGCCTGTGGTCGGAGATTAAATTTTAAGCCGCGACGTCTACACAGGTCACGGGCCGTTAAAAACGGTCCTGTCTGATGATACACAGACGAGTCGCGGCAACACACTACCCATGTACCAACATCGGGCTTGTGTTGCGAAAACACTAGCCGTGGGAACTAGGCTTTAATACGCGTATATTACTCTGTACTGCAGTATAGTGTTAATAATGTTGATAATTAATTTGTCTGCTTATTACATAATGTACAAGCTTATGTTTTACAATAAAACTAGGCCTACTGTATTAAAAGGGTAGTTGTGACCTGCAGTATATACATTCTGAAAATGTTTTTTTTCTAACCTTTTCATTCTCATTTTGTTAATAAATATGTACTAAACAGCATTTAAATTTAAAGTGCATAAGCAATAATAATAATTTTCTAGCGATATAAGTGTGTTTGGGTGAATTCTCTATGATCCGTCTATTCTCCAATCCGTCATGGCCGCAGACCCGAGCCCTGACGGAAAATAAGGTTTCTACTGTAATAGCAACTCACACAAAAATTACAGTCTTGGAACAACTTCGCACTAACAGTGTTTGACAAGGTAAACCTATACAAAAATAAAACTAACTAAAAAGGAAAATCTGCACGAAAATAATAAAAACAAAAAAAATACTTGTTGATACAGGTTGTCCTTTCATCATATCAGCTGTAACGGACATTTTTTCTGCTATTACTCGATAATGGTTCCATATTGTTTTTTCTGCTAAAAGTCGATAAAACACGTGATGTCTAGGAGCCTCTGGGGCAAAAATCAAAATTTTCCCAGCTTTGAGACCGATGCCAATTGATTTCTTGTGGTCAAAAACCCCCACAACATTTTTAAATTAAAAATCCTTGGAGCCAAAAAACATTTTGTCCAGATGCTGTTTATTTTAGATAAGAGGAAAGAGATCATCGTAAGTTTATATGTACTTGGATGGGTAATACAGATAAGTGAAACCTAACGCAACACTAGTACGATAGAAAATGTCTACCATTCTCAGGATAAAAGTTCACAAAGGTTGAATAGTTACAGCATAACTTATCCAATCCAGAAACATAATCAACTGTTTAAACCATTTTATCACCCATATATGCATTCTCAGTGCTTGGGAGTCAGTTTAGATCGATCTCTCTGTTTTAAGTCACCGACAGAAAACAGCAGGTATAGTGTGAAATTTAAATATCTTATGACTGATTTCTTACTTTAGCTGCTGTTATTTGTAGATAACTTTTAAAACAGAAAGATCAATCTAAATTGAGTTCCAAGTACTATGGATTGTGTTTCAGCCTAACACCACTGAAAAATTTTTTATTAGCTAGTCTATTACTCGAATGAAAGCATATTACTTCTGCCTTTGTTTGATTGGGCTTTAGCTTCCAGGTTCTAAAATCATTATTAAGGGTGGCTAGATCAAGTGTAATTGGAGTTCTTTCTGTTTTTGATATGTCACAGTATTGAGTTGAAAGAGCAATATCATCTGCATATAAGAATTTTCTGGACAGTGCGGCAGGAATGTTGGCAGTGTATTTATTGAATAAAAGAGGAGCAAGAACAAATCCTTGTGGCAATTCTTCAGGTGCCTAAAAGAACTCTCTCTGATATATTTTAATTAATCTGTTGCTGAATGTGGAATTCAGAAATTTAAACTATCGAGGGCACAGATTAAAGTTGTAAAATTTTAATAACAGGCCCTTTCTCCAGACTGAGTCATAGGCTGCTGAAAGATTTACAAATGCTGCTGATTTTTTTCTTTTCAAACCCATTCTCAATGAAAGATGTCAAAGAAAGTACCTGACCGCAACAATTTTGACCAGGTCTGAACAGAAACCAGCTTGTCCAACAAGGATGCTGTCATTGAGAATAGGTGATATTCTGTTGTAAATGAACCTCTCCAGCAACTTATAGTAGACACTTAAAAGAGCTATAGGGCGGTAGCTTTTTGCACACTGTGGTTCTTTACCAGGCTTCAAAACAGCTATTGTTTTAAATCGTTTAAAAGTTTTGGCATATTGCCACTTGCCAATATGGCAATGAATTATGTTTTACTTCTGTACAAGCATGTTTTAGAAATTCCGGGAGGTTGTCATCCTTTCCGGCTGCCTTCCCAACTGACAGAGTTGTGACAGCCTCTCACTCTTGGATATTGAGGGACTAGAAACTGAATGGCGGTGATGTAGGCAGTGTATACATTGAATAAAAGATGAGCAAGAACAGAACCTTGTGGCAGTCCATCATTCAGTTCTAAAAACATTTTCTCTGGGACCCCGGCACACTTTAATTATCCTGTGGCTGAGGGTGGAATTCAGAAATCGCAACAATAATGTAGAGAATTTCCACTTATCTCACAACACTCATTATCTTCAAAATTATTTCAGCAGAAAGTTTATTGTTAATGGTATGTCATGTTAAATTTTATAAAATTATTTATTTTTATTTTGTTGAATTCTATTCCAATGTTCTAATTTGTATGTTATACACACAGACTTGAATAACATAAGGCAGGAAAATTATTTTTCTTTAGCTTGGACAAATGCATTGTTGAAACAAATATAAATAATTTAGTGAAAATGGGTAATTTATTTAAATCATTCATTTTAAATAAATAATAAATTAGGAACAGTTTAGTAAAAGAATTATACAAATATCTTCATCAGAATAAATTCTATATGTAAAGTTTAGAAATTTGTAAGTCTGGCTTTTTTTCATCCTGAATATTATTTTATGTTTTCCTTTTGTTATGTGTTGCAGTTTTTAAAAAAATATTATTTTTAAGTGCACTACTTGAGAATACTAATAATAATGTGCACACAATCATTTTAACTTGTGTATCAATACTCAAAATATTACATCATTAATAACTAAACATATGTAAGAGCTGACCTTAGGTAAATTTTTTTCATAGCATAAATTTCTTCATCCAATTTGTGGCGTGCCCTGAACACTTGTCCAAAGCCACCTTGAGCAATAAATTCCATTTCTTCATACTCAGTTGAATATCTTGACCATTCCAGTAATGATTCGGACTTCAAACAAATTTGGTTGCTACAACAAAAACCAAATAAGCACAATTATATATATTGTTATGGATCACATCAGCCACTATCAGTATCAGGGATGAAGTCATTGCGCTTCATCCCTGCATGGGTAACTGCTCACAGGGCCAATCCAGGTCTTCCAAGAAGGACTAGAATGGCAAACCATTCGCCGGTAGGTGAATCGAGGCCCTTTCTTTGGAATAGAGAATTTCTAGATTCTTCTCCAAGTTCACCATCGCCAGTTCCAGAATCTTCTGAGCTTCCACCTCTGCTCATATAAAGACACCCTTTGGTCGACCTGACAGTCAGTGACAGGCAGTCAAGAGTCAGTGTGTGAAGAGTTAGTGAGAGTCAGTACAGCCAGTGAAGAGTAAGTGAGTGACAGAGTCAGCCCTAGTGAAGAGTAAGTGAGTGACAGAGTCAGCCCTAGTGGATGTAAAAGTGACAGTGCAGTGACAGTATACCGAGCAGTGTCGGACACTAGGTGGACAGTGTGACAAGTAGTACAAACTGTTGTAAATATTAGTGAGTAATTTTAGTGTCTAAGTAATAATTTAAGTTTGTAAACATTTCATAGTGTGTAATATAGTGATTTAGAACTTGTAAATAAAAGTAACAATTAGTAGCCAGAAGTGGAATCGTCTTATTTATTTAGGACCATGTTGGACTGTAGCAATATTTACATCAAACATACTAAATTTGTAAACTCTCAACAAAAAACTGTAAGATAGTTTAAATGTACAAACAAATTTTTTTAATTAAATTTTGAAAAATGTTATCATGGAACCTGTAATTCTACCTTGCAACAAGATTGTATTTGTTGGCTTAGCAGTCTCTGGCACTGTAAAGCGTTACTTTTACATGAAAGAAGTGTACACTACAGTAATACTTACTTTGCTTTTTTCAACACTGCTCTCTTGTCTGTTTTGGCAGAATTTCTTGCAACAGTGACCAGCTGATAAAGGGCCTTCTGATAGTAACTTCTCATTGACTCAAACTCTTCCAATTCATAACTCTCGTCAATCAGCTTCATTTGGTGTAGTTTTTTACATACTTCTGCAAAACATAAAAGGTTTTACAATGACATTAAAAATGAAATAAACTTCTTATTTAATGTTGTACATCACCTACATTACTATTCTCCGCGAGTCACAGTTGGCTCCTGAGCCAGTATTCAGTGCACCTGTGTATCTAGGCAGCATCATCTGACTCATCTAAATAACAAGCATAGGTAATTCGATAAGGTGCCTCACCACCAATTTTTTTCATACTGCAGATTCTTATAATTTATATATAATTAAGTATAAAATAAAGAATATTGAATGTCAAAAACGTGTTTAAAACTTAC
The DNA here is from genome assembly GCA_035578905.1 of Stictocephala bisonia. NCBI lineage: Eukaryota > Metazoa > Arthropoda > Insecta > Hemiptera > Membracidae > Stictocephala > Stictocephala bisonia. Next base: position 379,519 of record JAQJVL010000404.1, on the reverse strand, counting down.
TTTATTCGTCACTTAAAGATTGAGAACTGGAATTATCTGAACTAGAAGCATCACTGTCTGCAAGTGGTTGTTGCACTTTCTCCTTGTTTAGGTCTGCAATTAGAGTCCACAAATGATGCATACAGGTTTTACACATGGTTCATCACAAAACCGTAGCATACAACTCATAATGAACCACTGAATTACCACCAGAGACTGGCGCACACTGGACTTGCTGAGAACGGTGAACGCTTATCGCATTATCTGATTCCTTCTCTTACTAAGTAGTTATAACTGTATTACTGGCATTCTGACTTTCCATTTCTTTTTTTTTTCTACTATTTTTTCACCACATAGAATGTTATTGTGGAGTAAGAAAAATATTGGTGGTGAGGCACCGTAATTAAACAATTACCTAAGCATATATTATTTTATTTTTTTTTACAAAATGTTATGCTTTTTATCCTTACGCTGTGAAAAGCTCATTTAATTTAATCACAATATTATTAGTGTTTTAAAAATTGGGTTTAATTTGTTTGAAATTAAAACTTTTATTATGTACCACAGCAAAAATTAGTTGTATAAATATTGTAATTGTATCAAGAAAATAACATGATTTTAATAAAAACTAAAATCATATGAAGTCTGTTAGAAAATATTACCATTGAACTTTCAGTCCAATAGAACCTGTAGCGAGGAGGATGATGCCTTCAATTAACAAATAAGCCTTATGGACAGAGGCCTACTCATGACTCGATAAGAGTATTTATACAAATTACTCTAATGTTGCAGTAACACCTTAATAAATATCTTGAACACACATTATACAGCTTTTACAGCCAAAAAATTCAGAATAAAGCCATTTAAAAATAAAATTAGTTGCCTATCTTGCACCACAGATCTATGGTTAGGATAGATCTGTAGAATAATGGTAAAATGCAAATCATACATATTCTGTATAATAATATAAAAACATACCTTCAGTTGAGACTGTTACTGTTTAAATCTGTAAGGTTGCGTTGGGTTTTAAAAATAAAAGTTTGTCTAGGGAAATAGCAAGGAGTATTATTCCAAATTGTCTTAACTCAAATGAAAACCACTACCAAATTATGCATTGTAGGGTAATGCACTGTACCTATATTGATTTTCTCAAAAAACTACCTTTACTAGATCTATCCTTACATTCAGTACAAGTGGGCTTTTCCATTGCTGAAATTAAAAAAATTAATATATATGAAATGATCATTTGGTAAATTAAGAGTAAAAGACTTACTGCTGTAACACACATCAAAGTTGGATAGAAAGGGTGACATTAAAGAACTGTTAGACATGAAAATGTCTTTAGAAGTTTCTTACATCAAAAATATTTCTCTTTGACTTACTTAAATAAAGCTGTTTTTGGTGAACAGGGTCCTTCTCGATGAGTTTACAGAGTTGTCCGATGAGAGACTCAACGAGCAAACTGGAAGGGCTGAATTGTTGAACTTCATCATTTTCATCACAGTCAAATGTGCTTGTAATTCCTTAAACATAAAAATGCAATATCCAGAGTGACATTCAATAAAATAATACACGAATATTAAAATAATTAAAGGAAAGCAGCATACCTGGAAACTGTAGATAGAAACACATCCACATCAATAAAACAGAACTAGTTAGTGCTCCTAAGCCACACATAGCTTTGTGAGCATAGAAATGGCCATGTCTAAGAAGAATTTCTCATCCATTAGAAACCAGAATAATCATGGTTGTAATCCTGAACTGGTGCTGGAGGAGATTAGGTCTACCAATCGTAACAAGCGGCGCATAATATACATGGAGATTCTGAGAGCAGTAGCAAAACTACCAAAACAAGAATTGTGTTTGATTGTGATCTTATTTTTACTAGGATGGATGCTCTGTTTTGAGATAATATTGCTCGCCCGTTTGGATGTTGAAGTATTGGCATGATCTCAAATTAAGAACCCAGGCCCTCCGCTGCACTGGTCCCAAGCCCGGGGTCTCATCTTTCCCATAACCGATGAGAAAGGAGGAGGGTACCTTCCCACAGCTCTCAGTGTGATCCCGATACTGAGAGCACTCCTATCCCATTAATTCCTTATCCTACCAAACATCCGCTCTCCCGTGCCGTACCGTGTCCGGGGTAGGCTTTCAAGCCAACAAAGACTTGCCTGCATGTGCATGACAGGGGCCTTTAGGCGACCCCTTTAATTGCCCTGGAGATTCTTCTTAACCTGGAGGCTCGGGCGGCGGCTTACAGGCTTCAACTGACTGACCACTGGAGGGGGTCTTGTATAGGTCACTCCTCAGTGGTCAATCTAGTAAACGATAAGGTACTCTCAATGAAGTTTGACTTCATTGGGACTAAGTATCTTTTTACCAGACCCTATACTGTGGATTTCAGGTTGAGGGAGTACTGGGACGCTGTTAGTAGCCCGGTTTCTTCTCACGACCGAATTGTATGGTTCACAGACGGGTCAAGAATGGGCAACAGAGCTGGATTTGGTGTCTATACTGGCGACCCCAGGACCAACGCTAGCGTGAGCCTGGGAGCGTATGGCACCATTTTCCAAGCTGAAGTCGCCATACGTTCAGCGCAAACTATGATAGGGGTTTGCGGGAAACATATCCACATCCTCTCAGACAGTCAGGAGGCCTTAGGGGCTCTTGACTCCTGGAAGGTTTCGTCTGGTCTAGTCTGGGAATGTGTGGAGTCCCTCAGCATCCTGGGCTCAAGAAATCAGGTCTTGCTGGAATGGATCCCTAGGACATAGGGGATTAGAAGGCAAAGAGCAGGCCGATGCCTTGACTAGCGAAGGTGCTATCAAGCCCTTCATTGGTCCTGAGCCGGCCTGCGGCGTTTCGGCTTCAGCTGTCAAAACAGCAATCAAAAACTGGGTCAGCGCCAGACATCTTGAAAGATGGCGGCGGTTCCCAGGGCAAAGACTCGGCAAGGTTCTTGTCAGAAATCCTTCCCAGAAGTTAACAAAGCCACTTCTTGGGTTTAGTAAATTGCACGTCAAGCTGGTGGTGGGACTCATCACCGGTCACGGCAAATTCCGGAGGCATCCAAGAACAGTGGGACTCTTTACGGAGGATCCCATCTGTCGCCTCTGTGGGGAGGACGACTCGTCGGCAGAATATATTGTCCTGGAGTGTGAGGCTCTTGGTGCCAGGAGAAGAGTATTTTTTGAAGGCTCACCTCTGGGACAGTCGGAAATTACTAATCTAGTGAAGAAGCTCCTTGACCTGGTCAAGGATTACCAGCTTTACGACGATTAGGCACCGGGATTGGCACAAAAAGCCCCAGGCTTCGTTGCAAGGGTTGGTTGGACCAACTGTACATCCCCTTTCAATCTAAATCTAAATGAACCCAGGCCTCTGACAACTAATTCCAGGACCGCGAGGACGCTTTATTTTTCTTTAATAAATCTGATAAAATAACTATTAAAGACTTAAACCTATATATTCTACTGTGTGTTACGGTTTACAAGTTTATCAAGTATGCTGCTTTCTTTTCATTTCATTTTTCACTAAAATTCTATTCCTATTGCCTTAAAATTAACCTTTAAATATTAATATGGTAAATTTAAGTAGTTTATAAATGAACACTTTTTAACCCTTCCGACACAAAACTGCAAACTTGCAGGTTAACAAAATTAGTTTCTCACCCTAGAGTTAACTTCAAAGTTAAATTATTTATTCAATAAATGGATAAAAATAAATTTGTTCACAGTACTCGATGAAACACTGAGGATATATGCTCTAGCTACATTTCAGGTGGGCCATTGGAACTGGAAAAGTTACGCTGCAATGCTCCACGGTTGGTACTGTCTCAGAACCGTTGCAACTGTCAGGTCCAGGACGCCACACTCAACAATAATTACATAGACTGGTACGATAACAAATGAAACAATACTGTTTGTGCGTTGCAACGTTCACTCCCCTCATCTACCATACAAGTTTTAACAGATCTGTTTTATTGTTAGCAAAATCTTTTCACTGTATGATTTAACTATTTCAAAATAATCTTAAAACTTTCAACCATATTGTATTTTACATTTACACTATTTCATTTGTATGACTATGATTAAAAGAATTATTTTCCTTTATATTTAACAAAAATAAACAAGTTATATCTTTTCTTCCTATTCAAATATTGTAAGCAGTATCAAATTACAAGTTTTATGATCTATGATGGCTTCTCATTTTTCTACATAAATTTCTCAATACTTACAATAATTATTTGGTTTGTAATGTGTACATTACAACTCATGTAAGTCAAGTTGGGGTTTTTTAGTTTATAAGAGACTTAAAAATTTTATTTTCTTTTTTTAAACAGCTAAATATATTTATTCTTCCTATTTTTGCACAGTTCCAAGACACAGTGTGAGGTTTCAAAGTGTTCCATTGCAACGTAGGGCAAAAAAGTAGCGAGGGTATTGTTACATAAGAAATGTTTAGTTGAACCATCCTAACGTTGTCTCGGAACCTTTGTAACGGCTTGGAACTACTTTGCCCTCCTCTAAGCCAAATAGTGTGCAGTGGCTAAACGACAAATTCCAAATTCAAATTCCATTATTTGTCACCAACAATTATAGCATTGATAAAGTCATATGTACAGCACATCTATGATAGTCAATAGATTCTTAAGAATATAAATTCAAAACATGAATAGATAGAAATAATAATAATAAGTTGATTGATTATGAGCAATTAGATACCTTTACAGTTTATTAAATTAATTAAATAAAAAATAGGAATAAATAAAAAAAGTTGATTAAAACAAAAAGGGTGCTTTAGAAGCTAATTTTATAAGTTTATCAAGTAGAATGAATCAAAAAGCAATATTAAGAATATTAAAAAATTCTTAAATAGAATAAAATGGGTTCTTTAGGAGCCAGTTAAAAAATGTACTACATAAAGATTTTTCTGAATACTTGTCAATCAAGTAGGTTAATTTATTATAAACTCTTAAGTGAAACTATATTATGGCTGTTTGAAGTTTTATGTAATCTAACAAAATTAATAGTAGCTTGATCTTTATTCCTAGTTTTATACTGATGAGCACTTTTTTTAATTATCCCAGGAGTTCTTAAAATATATGAAATCAAATCACAGATGTAAATATTTATAACAGTTAGAATATGCAATTTAACAAATATGGGTTTACAATGTTATATGGGACCTACATTTAAAATTGCTCTTATAGCCCTTTTCTGCAGAAGTAAATTTCCCCTATCCTACTGCAATTCCCATAAAAGATTATTCCATATCTAAATATTGACAGGAAGTACGCAAAATAAGCCAATCTAATATAATTTTGATGCACACAGTAAGTTAATCGTTTTAACAAATGAATGACTCTGGATAATTTGCCACTAATATAATCTACATGTGGTCCCCTAGATAGAGTTTTGTCTATAAAAATTCCTAAAAATGTAACACTGTCAGTTGAATTATCACTTAAATTGTTTTCACTGACCGATCTTAAAGAAAATGTTACTTCTTTAATTTTATCTTCATTTAAGAGAAATCCATTTGATTGTAACCATTCAAATGCTTTTTTTAGTGTGCTTTCACATAGCGATTTAAGTTGTTTAATGTTTGAATTTGAATTAAAAAAGCTTCAATCGTTAACATAAAGATAAGTTTTAACATTTACAAAATTTAGAAGGTCATTTATGCTAATTACAAACAATAGGGGTCCCAGGACAACAACAAACAAATGCGGAACACCATTTGTGACTTCTATCTCCTGTGACCACTCACCGTCCACAAAAACATTTTGTTTACGTTTAAAGAAATAGGATTTAAAAAACTTGAGTTGAGTATTTTTAATACCGTAGTAGTTTAATTTCATTAATAATTCAGAATGATTTACGCAGTCAAAAGCTTTGCTCAAGTCACAGAAGGTTGCCTGGGCAAAAGCTTTTCCTTCAAAAGCTGATAGCACTTCGTGCACCAGCATATCTACAGCATCAATTGTGCATTTTCCCTTTCTAAATCCGAATTGTGAATCACTTAAAAATTTATTATTTTCCTAAATAGGCGCTTAGTTGTTCACAGATTAAAATTTCAAATAATTTTGATAATGATGGATTTATAGAAATTGGACGATAGCTCTGCAGCTTGTCCCTTGAGCCTTTTTTAAGAATTGGGCATATTCGCAACACCTTTAACTCATCAGGAAATACTCCCTCCATGAGACAGAAACTAAAGCAGTAGGATAGAGAAGTGGTGATAGTTTTATTTTTTTTTTTTTTTTTTTAACAAATGGTTAACAAATACTACTGATAAAATGTCATTCTTTACCCATGACATTTAAAAACAATGTCCCACCCGCCCACCCATAAACTTACAGTGGTATTGACCCACCCATACACGTACAGTGATATTGACCCACCCATACACGTACAGTGGTATTGACCCACCCATACACGTACAGTGATATTGACCCACCCGCCCACCCATACACGTACAGTGGTATTGACCCACCCATACACGTACAGTGGTATTGACCCACCCGCCCACCCATAAACGTACAGTGGTATTGACCCACCCACCCATACACGTACGGTGGTATTGATCCACCCGCCGACCCATACACGTACAGTGGTATTGAATAAGATGAACAAGTGGTATTAGAAATAAAGGTAAACATCGCAATTATCAGAATTTTTTAATTTGCCGGTTGTAGTAACTATATCTTCTGGAGTTATCTGTTTCCATGAAAAATTTTGAGAATTCACTGAAACAAGTTGAATGAGCTCCTCTGAACTATATCTAGGGTTACTTACTTTAGTTTTAATTTCATCAACAGAGTTTACAACAAAATTATTAAATGTGTCAGGTGAAATTCCAGGGTTTGTTTTACTATATGTACTTTGCTTACTACCATATTTTATCACTTTCCAAGCAGTTTTACACTTATTACTACTCCTTTCAATCAGATTAGTATTATGTAATATTTTAGCATCTTTAATCGATTTCCTATATTGGTTTTTCAGGTTTAAAAATTGTTGCCTAATTTTTATGTGTTTTTTTATATATATAATGTTATCCAATAATAATAATTTGTTTTTCATATTAGCTAGATCATTAGAATACCCAATCATGTTTCAATTTTGGCCAATGATTTGTTTTGATTCTTTTTATTTTTGCATAAAAGTTTATGTTATCAACTAATTTTTGAACAAAATTTTTAAAGGTATTAATACAATTCAAATAATACCTTTCAAAATTGTGCAGTGGAATTTGTTGAGTTCAGTATATTACTCCATTGATAGCAGCTCAGTTTATGTGCCAAAGCACCTACTGAGGTTTTTGGCAAAACCATTTTAAAGTAATTGCTTGACTCTAGATTGAATAAATTGTCTTCTTCAGATTGTATTTTTGTCATATAACCCATGCTGAAGGGGGCATTTATAGTGAGACCATCCTGGTCAGAAAGGGAAAATTTAAAATATCATATTCTATAGCTAAACCTTTTTTCCAATTGACTAAAATATTGTCTAAACAATGTGAACCTCGAGATGGTTTAGTATTTAAGTAATAAAAGTCATATTGGCGCAATGTATTGATAAACTGCTTGGATAAATTATGTTGTTTTGTAACATCAAAATTAGAATTAAAATCACCTCCTATTATGGAGATGTAGTTTGGGCAGCTAGTTAAGTATGAAATCAACTTCTCAAGTGAATCTAGAAAAACATGTGGATGAATGGTAGAGTGAAACGAATATTATTTTTAAACTGTTAATAAAAGTTGCTGAGACTTCAAAGTTCATTTCTGAACAAAGGTGCTTGATATCACAAGCCCTGGTGTGAATGTCATTTCGGGCAAAAATTAAGGATACCACGGTTAGTTTTTTTAAGGAACTAATGTGGTTAGTTCTACTAAAAGCACTGACAAAGGAATACCCTTCGGGTGTTGCTGAGTCAGTTTCTTCTCCTGTAAACCAGTGTTCAGATAAACCTACAGCAAAAACATTTTTTTTTTAATTAAAAAGCTCTCTAAAACAGATTATTTTTTTGCTGAGACTTCAAAGTACATTTCTGAACAAAGGTGCTTGATATCACAAGCTCTGGTGTGAATGTCATTTCGGGCAAAAATTAAGGATACCACGGTTAGTTTTTTAAAGGAATTAATGTGGTTAGTTCTACAAAAAGCACTGACACAGGAATACACTTCGGGTGTTGCTGAGTCAGTTTCTTCTCCTGTAAGCCAGTGTTCAGATAAACCTACAGCAAAAACATTTTTTTGAATTAAAAAGCTCTTTAAAACAGATAATGTTTATCCCTGAATATTAGGGAATAACAACCTGGAATTCAACCCATCAAAACAAACATTTTTAGCTTGGCTAACCATAAAGATCATCAGAAATCGGACATATGAAGACAAAACCAGACTATCCATAACTAAATTACTTGAACATGGATCTTGAGACACCTGGTCACTCAGATTGACACTAATCAATCATTTGATGCTGAGATGCAACTTCCGTGAGCTGATCAGACACCCCTTCTTCAGCTGAAGGGGATGGTAAAGGAAAGTTCTGTCCAGTGTGAGGTACTACAGATGGTGTCAGCGGTTGTTGGTCAGGTTTATGGCATTTAACTAGGCGGGAAGTGATGAGTTGGCGCAGACATCTCACAAATTCACAATGGGACATACCATTCCGCAGAACCCTAGTAGATTGTTCATCGTGGGTAGCAATCAAAACTTGTGCATTAGTTCTTAAGTGGAATTTTATCAGTTTGTCAATGAAGTGGTCAGGAGGTAGACAATTCCTAATGCAACCCATTGTGGAACATATTAGCTGCTTCAATTCTTTATTCTTGAAGTGTTTGCACATTTGATTAAAGGCAAGATTGTAGTCAAATGACAAGATTGTAGGCAAGGTTTATTATTATACTCCGGTTTTGTTACTAGGCCGTACACCATGGCACAGTCTTCATTTTGCTGAAAGACAATATGTGATTCAACAAGGTTGGTTGGTTGAGGTTTACCAAACTTCTCTTTAAATACTATGGCAACACCTGCACTCAATATATCTTGGGCTGGTAATATCAGCTGAGATGCAGTGTGCAAAATCAGTGTGCTTGATATTCATCAATTAGACAGCTCATATTCTGTTCCAAAACAATTATAGGATCCTGGGCTTTAAGGGGACTGGAGGTGGTGTAGATGATACATGAGGTCTGGATGGAGTCAAATGATCGAGGTTTAGCGTTACAGGTTCTGGCTGATAAGAACTGTTTTCTTCAATCTTCTGTAAGAACTGTAACTCCAGTATCGTCTTCTTAATCATACCTGTAACTGCAGCCTTTCCTTTTATTCATGTGAAGACCATGGGCAGTGAAGAGGTGGAGTGGAAGGAGATGAAGAGGTAATAGATGAAAGCCAGGAGTAGACCGAGAAGCAATTTCCTCCAATTCTCTATTTATTTTGGCAATTTTTAAATCTAGTTTAGGAATGTAATAATTCTCTATTTATTTTGGCAATTTTTAAATTAGTTTATGAATGTAATATCTCATTGGTAAACTGGCTAGAATTAAATTAGTGTGGTTGGAGCTCTTAATCAGTTTGTGGGCTTCATCTATGTGTTTAATGCCTGTAAATTCCACGTTGTTGGTCCCACCAATGACAAAGAGGAAATCATCTTTTGTTAGTGAGCTACTCAACACATCAATCTCTTCGATCACACTATTAAGTCTTGAACCAGGCCAAACACAGGCAGAAACATTAAAAGATGTTCTTTGATGGATGAGGTGACTCAGGTTCTTATCGTGGCTGTCTGCTAAGATCAAGAGTTGATTATTGCCTTTGTTTTGGGTATTTTTAGTGTTCGTTTTAAAATTAGTTATAGATTTTCTTTTTTAACTGGTTGAGTTTTTATTTAATGTTACAAGTGGGTCTATGTTATCAGACAAGGATTGTTCAGAGAATCTACTTCTGCATTACAAATTAAATTTATGTTTATTACGGTAGTTTTTACTTTTCATCACAGGACTTTTGTTCAGCAATTGATTTTTGTTCATTAAGGGCGGAAAGCTTAGTACATTGTTGGTTTAGATTTAGAAGTGCCTGGTTTTGGTTTTAGATTCATAACTTCAGTTTTAGAGTTTTTCAATTCTTGTTTTAATATTTTGGTAGAAGTCTTCATGTTCCTTACTTTCTTTAGAATTAATTATTTGATTTTCTTCTAGTTTAGTGATTAAGGAATTTTCTTCACTTAGTTTATTTTCAAGTTGTATGCACTTATCTGTCAATGCATTGATCTTATCATTGAGGTCCAAATAAGGTGGGGTATTTACTCCAACTTCTGTTGTATTTACAACAACATCATTTTCTGGTATCAAACATTGATTTTTTTATTTAGAGGTGGGAGTGAATGCAGATGAAACATTTAAAGAAATATTTGCACTAGAAGAATTTCTCATGTTATTTATTGATTTCCTGTTAGTTTTTACTTGATTTCTAGATTTTAGTCCCTCTTCAATTTCTTTCATTGCTACAGCAAGATTTTCATTTGTAATTTTCTTTCCATTAAAAATTTTATTTTTGTTTTCAGCATAGTTACTCAGTTCACTAGGCCTACATTTTCAAAAAATAGACTTATTAAAACTACAAAAGAATCAGGAGCAACAAAATACAAGACTTATTCGCTCCCAATAAATAATACAACATGCCACTCCAAACCGTTATTATTTAGTCGAAACTTCCCCAACAACAGTTATTTAATAATAAAGCTGACCTCAATGCAGTACAAATGTATTGTCAAGTGCTCATTCTAATTCGCTCAGTTAGGATTTAATATAAACTTCCAATTTATTTATTTCTCAAAAAACCATTCATTGAATAGTTTTATTAGTTCTGTTTTGAGTTTGCTACGTGGGAAGGGCTATTTTTTAAATAGTAATTTAAAATATTGGTTCTTCAGTACCAATAATTTTTCTGTAGAAGGCAGGTCTACATTTATTTTTTAGTAATTTTTCCTAATGCTACATTTCATACAACATCAGCCAAATTGTATTTATAGTCAGAAGTTTCTTTAGACAGAATAGTGAAAACCATTAAAATTAATTTACCAAGCTACACTTTTGTTACAAAGTAAATTCTAACTACACTTTTTAGGTCAACTAACATGATTTGTTTTTGTTAAATGCCGATTAAATCGAAATTATGAAGCTCTAATGTGAATAGAATTGAGACCAATTTTACTTGACTTACCCTGGTCAAATGAAGACACAGTCTGCAGACCAGACCACCACTCTGAATCTTCTTCCCTCATCATAGGAGTGCATTTATTTGTGGTTGTGTCCTTACTTCCTGGTCCACTAAGAAGAGTCTGGAATAATGTATGCAAGAAATATATAATGAATTTATTGTCTTGACAGCCAACTACATTCTTAAATTGATACATATTTAATTAAATTGATACATACATATACATACATACATGATTGGTCGGTAGCGTAGTTGGTTCAATCCCAGCTTCATGTGCTAAAGGTTGTCAGTTCGATCCCAATCAGAGTCAATACATTTTGAGAAGGATCAGCTGATAACCACCGGCTGTTCATTTGTCATTGGGCTATTAATTAATGACACTTTCTAAGGAATAGTCGGCCTTAGTTTGTAACAATGACTACATTCGCTCATCTACACTCATCACACTCAATCGAAATCCATATTCGCCCATATCTTGACGATCGGCGTCTTATGAATAAAATAAAAAAAAATAATAGTCTTGAAGTCTTAAATACAAAAACTCTTAAAACCACTTTAAACAACAAAAATAAGGTCGTGCAACAAGTACCGGTATTGCTCAGGAGTGTATATGGTCTTATAAAATTCTTTGAGACATACCTCTTTGTGTATTAGCTCCTGAGAAACTATAATGATCAGCACTGGAAGCCAAGATAGAAGTTGAGTAAATAAATAGATAATTCTTTATTTACCTCAAAACATATGTGAGATACACAGTCAAAAAGTTCCCGGAATCGATGTCCAAAGACACACAACGTGGTTGCCAGTGGGAATTTCGTTGTCTATCAGCTATTACTACTTCTGGAGAAGAGATATAGGTAGCACGAGTATCGCTCAGCCGCCATTATTCCCCCATAGAGAGAATTTTCGTGTATTTGCATGTTTACACTTTTCGGGAGGTCAATATAGCTGTAAGTGTATGGGTAGGCAAGTGGGCTAGGCAGTTAAATTTGTGAGAGGAAATGGGTAAAATTGTTAGGTGTAAGATGGGACTTCATAGTCCTAACCTTGTCATTTGTATAAAAAGAATTATACAATAAAAACATATTTCATTTTGATTTTCTGAACAATGTAAGACAATATTCATCATTGTTCTCCTTCGGCTCTATCGCATAACTTTCTTATTCAGAAACCCCTAAACATCAACATTCTGTCTCACTAATCCCTGCCTGATTCCATGTTTCATGACCACTCACTCACATACAATGGCCACCCTCCTTTGCATATAAACATGCACAACATCTTACAGTACAAGTAAACGTCAACACAAATATATTGTAATACATTTGTATTGTGTGACGTTTACTTGTACTGCACAGTGCACATGTACCAACACATATTATGCTAATTAAAAAACTACTACAACATCTTATGCAAGCCACTTACTCATAAACACAGGCTCACTCACTCATTCTCACTACACCACTTTTTTCCATTGTTGAAAAACACACACCTGACTGACTCGCAAGCATATGCTACCTTCCTCCCTCACTATGCACTCACTCTCATGATCAACGCCTTCCTTGCTTGCATTTAACTCCCCCCCCCCCCCGTATCAAATGTGTGCATACACACATAACACATGAAACATATCCAAACAAAACGCAACACAAAATAAGGTTGCAAACAGCAAACCACTCACTCCACACTGTCTTACTACCAACTCACTCACCCATTATTCAATTAAACTTCTATAAGAAATCAATGACCATTATTGAACCAACCAACCATTCAAGTGACATACCCATATTGTAGTAGTATATAGAAAGGATTTCTACCTACTGTATTTCTGATAAACCAAGTCACCTTCGGATTTCTACTTACAAACCTTATTGACATGTGCACTATTAAATACACAGACATGCAATAACCATGATTACACATGTAATCGAAAAAAGTCAATACAAGTTCATTATACAATATAACCTAACCTGACCGTAACAGCTGCAGCGCGATCTAAATAGATTGCCTCCGTGTACTCTTAAAAATTGCTTATTCCTCACTGAAAATGATTTGGGACACCTAATTTTTACTAAATGTTGTTAGTTAATTCCCAAAAATTTACTATAAAAGTATGAAAAGATTTGAAATTGGCTAAGTATTAGTAAAAAGTTACCACCACAAGAATGATAGAAAGAAAATGATAAGTAGGGCTATTAGGTTGGGAGAAGGGCAGAAGTTCTCAACCAGTGCTGTGTATCGACAGCCACACTAAACTCGACTCGTCTGCTATAGGAAGTTTGACTATTTTCCTAGCCTATCTCTTTTCGCTTTTTATTTATGTTTATTCATTGCCGATACTCAGCAGTGAAATAAATAATGGTTAAAATAAGGTGGTATGCAACACAAACTTTTTCACTGGCTTTCTCAGATGATCCAGTCAGATGCTATAAACTATGTCAAGCCTTTGATAGTATATTCGGATTGAGAATTTGTTGTATTCAAAACAAAACCACTATAACAAAAATGAACCATAATCAACTTGTTTGTTTCTTTTTTTCTTTTAATACTCTATGATTAAGACTAATCCATTCATGAATAAACATCTTACAAAGCTTACTCCAGAATTATTCTTTAATTTTCTATCTCAATATTCCTTCTACTTTGTTTCATGCAGTACCGGTCTAGACTGTAGGGCCTACTTAAAATATAAGCAGCTCATCTTCAAAATCAGCCATATAATCAAATTTATATGTTTCCACCAAAACAAATATAGGTACTTAACTGTAATAAACCACCACAGCAAATAATCATCCTATAACAAGAAGCGAATTACAGTACAACTGAATAATTGGCCATAAGCATTAACGGTTGCAAACCTCAGTAGTGGAGAAGAGTGATGCAGTTTAGTTGGTTCAATCTGTGGCAATGAACAGATTTTTAATTGATATAATTTATCAGCTGCAAGTAAGCACACGCTCATAGGCTATGAACCTACGCTGAATAGAACTAAAACTAGGCCTATTAAGTTGCTTTTGTCAGCTAAAATATCAACTTTGAGCGCTAGGTCGAAGTTTTCAAATTTGATACTGACTTAGGGTTTTAGAGCTGGTCAAGCTAGAGTAAGGTGGATGGTTAAGTTTTACATATGCTGTATAAGGCTAAATAGCCTAGTTTGAAAATGAGTAAAATGAGATTAGTGCAAAAAATTAGATATTTCTTGAGATTGCAATTACACTCTAGGACTTCACTACTAGTTCATAAAATGTATGTCTGACAATGTACAACCTTAGTACATAAGGAGATATAATCTTATACAAATTTTCAGCGAAGTACTTTATCCCTATTTTTTGCATTCAATGCAACCATAAATTAATGTGTATAATTAATTATGCTTTGAGTAAACATAGCAATAAGTAATAATTGCTTCTATTACTTTTTAAGATTAAAATCCTAACCTTCAATAACACTAAGTTGACGTCAGCTAGGTCTATCAGCACTTTCAGCAGTTATATATCAACTAACTAACCTTCAAAATTAGGTCTACTCAAAACAACTGATGGATATAATAATATTTTGGTACAACGAGGTCAGAATTTACTTCGTCCACAAACTACAACACAAATCCGATATACATATAACGTACGCTCAACTATAGTCCAGCCGTTCTAACTTTACCTCTATGGGGAGCAGTGTTTCCATTAAGAAGTACAAATTATCCCTCCCTGGAGGCCAAACAATCTCGAGTTATCCCTTAATATAGTGAAAAAATCCCCGCGTCAATAAGTCACCTCTCTTCAAATAAAAGCGTACTTAAATAGCTTTCTTATGAATAATGACCAAAACTAATTGATAATGGATATAATATTAAACAAAAGTATAACACATGGATAATAACAATTATTTGATTCGTGTAACAATTCTTGAAAATGGACATTATTATTTTCTAACTATTTTCTAAACTAAAAATAACTAATTAGTGTTCATTAACATAGGTGGATTAAATTAAAATGTTTAAGATGGATTGGGTGGCAATAGCATTTTACAACTATTACTTGGGGGCAGTTTTTCCTTATTAATCGTGCTATAAAGTTACGAGATCCTATCATTACTGATGTATCTGAACAAAAACCTACCCAATTATGAGAAGGGATTTTTTTCATTCAGTGACTTCATTATTAAATTGAAGATGCCCATTACAGAGGAATCAGCTAGCTCAACGACATCCATAACATCAAATTTAGTACCGTGGTCGTCAAGGTTGTAGAATGAGACAACAATAACTAGCTGAGTCTTGTCAGTGCATTCATCAATAAAGACTGAAAAAATTTATCTGAACTCTGAAGTACACTGCTTAATAATTGCTGATTACAATATGGGTAAAATCCGTTTGTTCCTTTTAGTTTGCCTAGTTGTAGTTTACCACAGCACTGTAATGGGAGTGTCGCTACTGGGTGTTTTATACTGTGGTTGTAGTAGATATTTGGCAAGAAGCTATGATTATCCCTATAAATAAGAAAGGGGACGATTTTGACTGTAAGAACTACATAAGAATTTTCTTTCTAAGCATACTTATAAAATCTTCTCTAAACTAATACTGAAAAGATTAGAAGAACTTGGAAAAGAAAAGAAAAGAAAAGGAGAACACCTGGTCAAAGACCAACTACAGACCAAATATTCATTTTAAAAGAAGTAACATCCAATTACTGAGAGTACCACGACAAGGATCTATACAAACTGTTCATATATTTTGCAAAAGCACATGACAGTATTGCTAGACAAAAAATTTGAGATCTAATGAGAAAATACCATATTTCCCAAAAACTAATAAACCTAACAAGAATGTGCACAGTAAAGACCAAAGCAAAAGTTAAAGTAAAAATGAATACTCTTAGAGTTTTAATATTAATTCAAGGTTAAGACATGGAGATGCATTCTCTTCCTTACTATTTAATAAAGTCATAGAAAAGTCATTAAGTCATAGAAAAAACCATATGTAGTCTCAGTTGGGCTACCAAAAACAAACGTCTACCAAGTCCGCTCTTATCATCTTTATTAACTCTTGCATAGACTCCTTGGATGGCGATGAGACGGCCATTGGTTGTTTCATCGACCTGCCCAGAGCGTTTGATTGTTTAGCACCCTCAGTTCGTTTAGATAAGTTAGCGTGAATTGGCATCAAAGGCAAAGCTTTAAGTTGGATTCTGTTATATCTTTCTGAGAGATCTCATGTAACTAAAGTTGACTTTTTGATGAAAACAGGATCAGAAAATCTTCCTACTCAAAACAGGTTCTTCCGCAGAGAGTAGAAACTCAATCTTTGGTGTTCCGCAGGGATCCATTCTTGAACCCATTTTATTATTTTCTTTTCTTTGTACATAATTGACATCTCTGACTAACTTCCAAGTAAACTCCTTACTATATTTAAGGATGATACCTCTCCCATGAAACTTTTAGTAGCTTGGAACAAAAAAACTTCTTCAATCTTAATGCCATTTCACAATACTTCCTGAGTATCAATCTTCACATTAATCCGTATAAAACACAATTTCTTCATTTTATGACCGATCAAAAAAGAAACACTTTCACCAGACTAGGCTTACATTTTCCCTCTGTTGTACTTGATGATAATGTCATTGAAGAATCACCGTTTGTTGATTACGTGGTAGTCTCAGGTCGAACGATCACGTTAATAAATTGGCGAAACAACTTTCTGCCAAGATATTTGTTTTGAGAAACATTTCTTCTCTGAACAACATTGCTTTGTTGAAGCTAGTTTATTTTGGCTTGATAGGGAGCTTGATAAGGTATTCAATTGTACTTTGGGGATTATCTAGTGATAACAACTTAAACTGAACTAGTGGCTTGTTGGGGCAAAAGCCCTTATACAAATAAAATTAAATGGTGCTGTTAAATATTTAATGTATAACATTTAATTATTGATAGTTTTATATAGCTCATTATCATATATCCAGATTAATCAGGTGTTATTGTTGTGTTAAAACTTCTCTGTACAGTTTATTTTTTGCGTAAGGATTGTTTATTTCGTTGGATTAGTCGACTGTATTTTCAATAAACAATTTTAATTATGTCTGGGGAATTTACTCTACTAAATTCAAGGTTTGTCCAGGTAAACACCAGCTTCTTGAAGGTTTGGCCTTGTGCCTTGTTAACTTAAGTATAAAACATTAACACCTGAAACATTTAATTTATCTTATTGACAGCTGGACTCAATAAATCAAAACAAAAGTTAAAAACCCTCTTCACACTTATGTGTTAAAAACCTTTTCAGTCTCAGAGGAACCACTGAGGATGCCACATCACAGTATGGGCGAAACGTCTGGTCATCTTGTAAATATTGTAGATAGTACACCCGCCCACCCATAGACGTACAGTGATACTGACAGACCCGCCCACCTACAGTCGTACAGTGGTACTGTCCCACCCGCCTCCCCATAGACGTACAGTGGTACAGACCCACCCTCCCACCCATAGACGTACAGTGGTTCTGACCCACCCGCACACCCATAGACGTACAGTGGTACTGATTGAAATTGATACAATACCCGCCCACCCATACACGTACAGTGTATTGACCCACCCGCCCACCCATACACGTACCGTGTGTTGACCCACCCGCCCCCCATACACGTACAGTGTATTGACCCACCCGCCCGCCCATACACGTACAGTGTATTGACCCACCCGCTCGCCCATACACGTACATTGTATTGATCTTTATACAAATTAGCATATTTGATATTGGGCTAAATATGTATGAACTTGGGGACTTTGAAGGCCAATGGGGCGGTACCCTAAAGGCGAATTGCAAAGCTTTGGTTTTTCCCGGCATCTACAATATCAAAGCTTTAAAATCACCATTTCCAAAGGCCGTATGTAGAGTGTAGCGCTTGGAATTGTGACGCAACCGATTCACCTTACTAAATTAAATATATTGATATTTGTTCTTTAAAAAGAGCTGTAAGATGTATATTAAAACTTAAACCTGCTGCATCTTGTGTAGCTCATTTTAAGGAGCTGGGCTTATTAACAGCAACCTCTACTTATATTTTTGAAGTTATTTCACATGTTACAGACCAACGCCTTGTAAAGGCCCATCAGCATTCCTACAACGCTAGAAATAAAAATTTCAATCCTTCCATTTCTCATAAATTAAAATTTTTTGAAAGTAAACCTGAGTATGTTGGCCTCAAGCTGTGCTCCCAATTACCACATGGACTGGCCGATATTGTTGACTTAAAAAAATTTAAACATGAGCTCAACAAGTTCTTAATTGAGCAGTGCTATTATCGAATACCTGCCTACCTAACCTAGCCTTTTAAATCCTATTGACTGGTCCCATGCCGCAGTGTGGTCAACTCGGGACGAAGTGGGAGTAAGTAAGTAAGGACAGAGGCAATATATTTTAATAATAAAGGAACACAATCCTGCTTCTAACTTTTTGAACAGTTCTGTTTGTGGAACTAAAACTTTATTACTTGGCTGTTGATTTTTGGCTAGAAGATTTTTAATATGAGTTTTTGCGTTACCATGTCTTTTTATTCGGATTCTCCCCCTTTTATTATTGTATTACAGAAAAAACTGCACATTTTCCAGATGTCCCATCCTATTTGGCAATATTGGGCCAATTTTTATATTCACCTAATCCAATAAACCTTTATTTATACGCTACTTTATGGTTTTTTCTTGCCATTTTCTCCTCATCTGTTAAATGACCATTTGTTTCTGACTCCATTGTTCAGTTTTTAATCTATTAAACTTACAATTTAATTGAAAATATATAAAAAAAATGGTAGATTATTTATGTAAATAAATTATAGAAATTTTTTTTTAAATTCTAATAATAAATAGTAAATAAATGAGGATGTTGCGGCAATAAACCAGACCAACACTAAAACATATCAACGAACACTCAACACTATTATCAATTTACTATAGCACAGGTTGTGAATAAGATAAAATATGAGTAAAGAATAACTGATATCAGTATGACTACGACAGTTCATTAGGAAAAGGCCTGATCTAAATATGTACATGTTTACCGGAAGACCCCAAAAGTAAACTGGAACTTTTATTCTCATGCTATTCTCAAAAGCACTGGAAGCGTTGGGATTAGATTTATTCTTTATTTTAACTCTAGTATACAAGAAAACATTATTGTAATTCACATGGTTACATTATTTATTATATTTATTTAATAAGACAAAACATTGTGTCTGTTTGATTTAATAAAGTTTTAATAAAACATCTTAATATTGATGTTTAGTATTAGATGCGAGTCATCCATAGTTTGAATTTGGGAGCTCTACCTCCTCCCCTCCTAACCGCTAGACTTTTATCACGCAGATCGCCGTTTGGTGCTTTATCGACTGAATTATCCCTAGTTATCCCTCAATCCCTTTTTCATCACTCGCAGGTCAAAATATCCCTTAAAAGTGATAAAAATCCCTTAATTGGAAACACTGGTGGAGAGCACAACATAGCAACATTGTATATCTTGAGCGCATGGCTCCTTCCTGTCCCACGGCTAATTGATTTCCGGTCTAGATGAATCACAACTAGTGCCTGATAGTTTATATAAGTTAAAATTGTCCGATTGACTTCGTTTTTTGATATTTGTAAAAAGTAAAAAAAAGTACTTCTCAGTTAAACACTAAAACTATTTCAATTCCCATTTTAAAAAAATTGTACCTTCCTACATTATTACCAATTGTGAGTCAGTGGACGGAAATTTTAGAGGAGGGCTGCAGGGGTCTGGATGCGACGTTGCCTATGTCGATTTTTAGTTTAGCCCGAAAATCTCATTGGTAAAGTTAGAATGGCTGGACTACAGTTAAATCCAAGACAAACTACTTTGTTTAACAAAACAAACGAACTAACAATTCGTATTCGTAACTTGATATGAATTATGAGTAATAGTAATCGATTTATATTTATGAATTTTCTTCCAACCAGTTTGATGTTGAGGAGACTGACAGTCAGTCAGTGTCAGTAGTCAGTATCAACTTCAACTTTTCAACGTAGACAAGATACTATAGCACAGTCTAATAGTAATAATATTAACTATTTTAATATTAACTATATATTGCATTGATCATCTGCATCAATTAATTGAAAATTGTATGGTGATTTAGTAAATAAATACATAGTCTATATACTAAAGTTTTACGTTCACACTTTCATCTAGGTACCTCACAAGTAAATATTCATATTATCATTCATTCAAATTTGTTCCCTTTATTCCTTGGTATGTCATCCAGTTCTAATCACTTGTCGTCCTCTAGTAGTTTGCAACTTGCCTGTGCTATAGCTGTAAAATGCTTCTGCATCTGCAATCAGTATTGTTTTCAGGTCAGTTTTAATTCTTTAAACATAGGGATTTTTTGACTGAATTTAGTAATCTGTTGAGGAATTTAACTTCTGTCTGCAGGGAAAGCGTTTATGAACAGCCATCTGTGTATTTCGGATCTACAGTTATACTTGCTCCCAGTTGCATAAGAGTGAATTTCACTTACTCTCATAATATTGCATTTTGAACGATTGAAGAAAGAACATTTTACCAGTATATAGAACAAAGTAGTGTCAACAGTTCCATTATTTAATGCCAGGCTAGATGAATACTCTTTCTCTGTCAAAGCTTTGCACTCATTCTGTATTTTTAGTTGACTGAGGTGAGTTCTAATCAGTTGATGAATCAATGCCACTCGTTTTATGGCCTCAAAAAGAAGTTTAATGATTTTGGGCAGTCTTGAAAGTTCCACATAGGTTATCAACGTTCAGTAATTTGTTTTTGTATTGTTGAAATTAAAAAAACAACTAATATATATACTCTAGAATGACTAAAGAGTATGGTGAATGTTGTATGTGCCGTGGGCATTTTTACAAGTGGATAGAACAGTTCCAAAGTAGTCGAGAATCAGTGATAGACGAACACCGTTTTAGCAGGCTTTGTGAAGATTTAACTTCGTTACCGGAATAAAAAATACGGTGAAAAAAAATGGGAAAAACTTGTCAGGTAAGGTATGATTTTAAACAATGAGAAAGAAACGTCGAACGTCTTAGAGGAGAGTTAAATGAGAGGTCTGATTCCCGAACAAGACAACATTCAATAAGCATATAAATATACTATTGCCTAATTGGTATGGTATATTTGTACTATAATTATTATTTTAATTATTACTGTAGTAACAGAAATTCTGAATAATTATTACGCGCATAATTATTGATCAAGTTTGTTAGGTTTTGCTAACTGTACAGTTGAACACCGGGCGAGCTGGTGGCCGAGTGGTCTAAGGCGTCAGGACTTTGAGCTTGAGTTAGAGTTAGCGCTGCTTCGAATCCGGCCTAGACTGAAAGATTTATCAGTAATATTCACCTTCTACTGTACTGGTTCGCCCTCTTACTCTGTCTGATTAAGTTCATCGCACAGATCAATAGTCTATGAGGAATGGACACAGTAAGGTTAAGGAGGAGATCGGCATAAAAAAAAGAATTTAATGAAAGAGTAGGTCAATAAACATAATTGTTAATGTGTATAATTTATCATTCTGAAGCGTATAAATGATGATTTAGGTTACTACAAAGTGTAACGTTGTATTTTATGTTAAATTATTTTATTTTATTTGTTTTACTTTACCTATACAGCAAACAATTACACAATAACAAAATATTATCTTATATATATGAGAGTGACAGCAGCGACAATCTGGGTTGTATGGTGCGTGTTTTCACTGATTTGGACTTCGTCTTTATCCACTATTTACAAAAACGGTTAATTTAACCATTGATTATATAAACCTACAACAGATAAACCATCTAATATGAATATATGTAGCAGTAATTTTGTTATTTTGTGTGGCCCCCAACCACAGCTGGTTTAAACTGCATTACATTTACATGAGACTACACTAGCGCTCTACAATAGACCACAAAAACAGCTGATATTTTGAGACTCAAAATTTAACATTGGATGGGAAATCAGTTTGTGTATAAAAGCAATGCTTTAACTGATTCTAGTTTCCAAAAACATCAACTTTTATTCTTTTACAAAAACTTGAAAAACAAAAATGTCACTAATGAACTTCTTCTGACTAAACAGAACGCAAGTTGGCTGCAGGTTTATAATATTTATTATTGTGTTCTGTAAGTAGTATATATTTAAATGAAACATTTTTACTAATTCCACAGTTTTTAATTTTATATTAATGCATTTTCGCCAGTTACGGCATCTTCAGGTCATAATAACCAAATTGTACAAAAATATAAAACATATCTGAAGATGCCGTAACTGGCGAAAATGCATTAATAAAAAATGCATTAATAAAAAATTAAAAAATGTGGAATTAATAAAAATGTTTCATTTAAATCCATCGAAATTCCACCAAGTACCAAATAAAGAAAGTAGTATAAAAAATAATATCAGTGTACGTACTATAGTTCCAAACATAATAATAATATTAAATCGTTTATTTCCGCAATTATGTACAATGTGAACAAAACAATATTTTCTTGGAAAAAGTAAATAACTACCAACATCCAGTAACCGGTAGTTATAATACAAATAATAGATAAAATAAAGTCACTCTTAGGTGAGTCTTCTTATAAGACACTTCACTGAAGCGTCCACTGTGAAGCGTGTGTAAAATAATACGAAAGTAACCCACTTAAATAAGCTATTAAAAGTACACACACACACACACACACACACACACACACCCACACACACACACACACACACACACACACACACACACACACACACCCACACCCACACAAACGCACGCACGCACGCACGCACGCACGCACGCACGCACGCACGCACGCACGCACGCACGCACGCACGCACGCACACACACACACACACACACACACACACACACACACACACACACACACACACACACACACAAATACATATACATTATAAGTCCCATTGCAAAGTAAATTAACAAACTATAGATGTAAGTGTGCTGATATCTGTATTATCAATTAACCCCTTTTTTAGCATTTTTGAAAATAAATTAAACCTGTTTAATTGTTTAATTTCTTGTGGCAACAAGTTGAAACACTTTGGGCCTAAAAACAAAAATGTTTTAGAGAAAAATACTTTATTGACCCGAGGTCTGATAAAACGTTTGTGTTCTACTTCCTGTTTGATAGAATAAATTGACTGTACCAGTGTTACCACTCATCTTGTAAAACGTTTGAAGAACTTTGAAAATAAACAGATTTTTTACTGGTAATATTTTAAGTTGCTTAAATAGTTGTTCAGTGTGATCTTTTGGTTTTCTAAATAAAATTATACGAAAAAAATACTTTTGTGTAACAAAAATCTTATTTAATAAATAATCATGAGTTCCACCCCAAAACTCGATTCCATATCGCAAACGAGAATCTACAAGACAAGTGTAAAATATAACGTCCTTAAAAAGGAAGCATCGCATATATTCCTCAGAAAATAAAATGTTCTACTAGATTTTCTTAACTCTGCATGAAGTTTACTTATATGAACTTTCCAACTCACTTTACTATCCAGCCAAATCCCCAAATATTTTACTTCGTCTACTTGCTCAATTTTTTCACAATTACAGTGGTTTACGTCTAAGCATGAAAATAAATGATATTTATAATTATAGTCAAAAGAAAAGCCAAATAAATCAAAATTTAGAATTTTAGTCTTTGAAAAATTGACGGTCATTGCATTACTGTTACACCATGTCCTCAACAAAAATAAATCATGTTTAATGGAGGTTTTAATTTCTTATTAAATTTAAGAACTATCTTAATTTCCAACTATCAAATGAATAAAAAAAAGCTACGTCATCCGCAAAAGCTGTTATTTGTCCATAAAAAGGTTGCCCTAAAAGATCATTTATAAATAAAGAGAACAGATCAGCTGACAGTACCGATCCCTGCGGAAACCCAATACTATTGCAGCTTTCATCGCTTAGACAATTTTTTTTACTTTAACTTGTCTTCTACCATTTAGAAAGGACCTAAACCAGTCGGCAGCCACACCACGAAAACCAGCAGCTTCCAGCTTCGCCAACAGCAGGTCATGTCTGACCAAGTCGAAGGCTTTTTTGAAATCAATGAACAGTCCTGATACTTTTCTATTACAATTTAAATTATTGTAAACACTAGTCCAGTGGCGGCTACTCCATAAGAGCACATGAGCACGTGAACCCCCTGTGAGATTTGAAAAAGAAAATGAACCACATTTAAAGTTTAGGCTAAATTATTTACACATTGAAATTACGAAATATGTGATTTTAAACGTAAGAAAACTCAAAGAGGCGCCTTCAGCTAGGTTCCGCTAATCTCGCAGTACTGTCGCACAGTCCCGGTTCACAGTAACTAGAATAATACGGTAGGGTTCACGCGCATGGTGCGCAGTAAATCTTGGTGTCAATGACGTCACATAGACGTATCAGCTGGTTCATCTGTTACACCGAATGTAGAAATAATCAGTAAAAACGTTTCTTAAATCACTGTTTTCATTAACAACAAGCATAATACCCGTTAATAACTATTATTAAGGCTATACAAATACTTTCAATGGTAGTATTATTAATTTGAGTACATTATATTGATTTTTGTTTAACTGTTGGTTAATATTAAAAGGTGGTTGTTTGGTTTTGATTTGGAAATGTATAAATAAATAACAGATGTGAAGTACTGAAACAGCTGTTTATATTGAGCATAATATTAATAATGAAGTCTTGAATTATTACAGTTATCATGCTTTTTTTTAAATAAAAAAGAGAGTTCTGTTGCCTGAAAATGTTCTCGTTTTATTTATTTTTTTCCAAATTTCCATAATAATAATAATTCAGTAGTATTAGTATTGTCTTAGTAATAGTTATTAACCGGTTAAAGCCTAATTGTTAGTGAAAATAGTGATTTTGGAAGAGCAGTGTACATTCAGTGTAATAGGTGAACCAGCTGACACGTCTGTGTGACGTCATTGACACCAAGATTTACTGCACTCATGCACGTGAACCCTACCGTATTATTCTAGTTACCGTGGTCCCGGTTGTGCTCCATAGCGTATACGCAAGGCCTAATCAGCTGTTCTGTCTGGAAGGCGGTGGTGGGGCCGTCTTGTAATAGAAGCCAGTGGTGCACACTTGCCGTGTGCTCCACTCCGACTTCTTTTAAAATCTGTTGTTTGGTTAAGTATGGTTTTTAACTACGTTAAAATATCTTGTAAAATATTTTAAAATGCATGTTTAAGCGTATAATTTTAGAACATTTTAATTGTGCGCTTTTACTTGTGGGGTACTCCGTACACCCCAAAACCCCCGGTGTGTGAACCCCCACTTTACTAGGTCAAAAGCCGCCACTGCACTAGTCATAAAATCCATGACTGCATCCTCAGTACTTTTACCTTTTTTGAAACCAAATTGTCTATCAGAAAGAGATTTATTAGTTTCACAGTAATTTAAAACTCTGCTACGCATCAACGTTTCAAATAATTTAGAAAATACTGAAGTTAGAGTAATTGGCCTGAAGTGCTCAACTAATTCAGAGCTGCCATGTTTATGTACAGGAACAACAATGTTTGTTTTTAAAATAGAAGGAAATATCCCCTTCTCAAAACTTAAATTAATTATCTTAACAAGAGGATCAGCAATGACATCTATAATTTGCTTCAAAAACAATACATTAAAGCTATCAAAGCCGGATGACTTTTTATTTGCCATATATTTATCAATATTTATTACTTCATAAACATTTGTTGGTTGGATAAAAATTGTATCGGGTACAGTTAAAAGGTTTAGGTCATTTACTGAAGTTATTATACTATCATTCAAGGTGGAACTACTTAAAAAGTAACGATTGAACTCATTAGCAATTTTCTTAGCATCCTGAACTACCTGTCCATTATTAAGAGTTATTTTATCAATGATTTCATATTTATTCCCCATAATGTTATTAATCAGACGCCATTTCTCAGCAGGATTTTTACCACAGTTTAGAAAAAGACTTTTGTAATATTGGTTTTTTTGGAGATCTAAGTCAGCAGTTAATTTTCTTTTGAACCGCATATAATAATCCCGAAAAGGACCGTCATACGGCCTTTTCTTAAGAATTTTATATAATTTATTTATTTTTTTAATTCTTTGGAATAAAGAATCACTTAGCCATGGGCTAGTTTGTTTTGCTTTATGAAATTTTATATTAACCACGGTAAAGCTAGTATTTTGATTTACATAAAATGTTAAATTTCCATGAAAAATCTTAAACATTCCTTCTACATCGTCACCTTCTAGTAGTGAATTCCAGTCAATTGACCCAAGATCAGCTTTTAATTTGGTGTAATTAATAAATTTCGGATTAGCTTGATCTTTGTCGTCTAACTGCTTGTTTACAATCCCCTGATACTTAAAAGTCACACCAACTGCATGATGGTCAGTCAAATCAAGATCAAATATTCCCGTTTTAAAAGTATTTAAATATTTATATCTCACAAGAATGTGATCTAAACAGGTTTTGGATGTTACAGTCACTCTGGTCGGTACATTAACAAGGGAAACAAAACCATTATTACAGAAGAGTGATAAAAAATTGTCCTTTTCAGGGTTCTTAGATTCGTCTAAAATATCCACAGTCGTATCTCCAGTTACAATAGCATTTGTCTCTAATAAAAATAAAACAAGTGGAATCTCATTAAGAAATTATTTAGTACTAAAAGAGTGAAGTCTGTAAACAGCAAGGAGTGAGAAAAGGGTTTGATTGACCTTGAACTTGATAAGCGTGCAGTCTGCTGATAAGAGCTTACAATCTATCTGTACAGCATTGATGTTGTTTCTGACATATCCCATTGACCCACCTGATCGATAAGTCTCATTACAGCATGAATAGCATGTATAACCAGGGATTTGATACATTTGTACCTCAGATTTAGAAATCCAGGTTTCACTTATTACTATAAAGGTTGGCCCACCACTATCAAGTAAATCTTTAGATACTGCCATAAACAAGTTAAAATTCTTTCTCAGGCTACGTATGTTAACATGCAGAAGATTTAATTCATTAGGTGTACAGCTAAAAATACTATTTTCTAGGGTGTGGAAATAAACATTATCAACTTGTATGCTATTATACATACATATACCTAATTAATCTTGCAGGACTATAAGTGAGATAAATTAATGTAACAATTTAAAAACTATTGTAATTGAAATATATTAGCTATTTCTCATTGGCAGAAATGTTACACATAATCCTGTAGATATATTAGATGTTATTGGAAAACAGCCTGATGCCATAGTTATTAGTTTTCCATCACCACTTAACAACAATTTAAAATCTCTTTGGACCACTGAACGTGAACTAAAAGATCAAAATTTTTTTAGAACTCAAACAAAGGTTGAAGTCTGAGAAATGGTGTGAAGTCTATAAGACACAGGATGTAAATGCCATGTACAATAACTTTTTGGAGACATTTCTATATTACTATAACATCTCTTGTCCACCAAAAAGAGTGAAAATTAAAAACTCCCTAAAACAAAAATGGGTGACTCTAGAGGTCATCCAAGCAAAATCAGAAATGTTTGAAGCTTTCAGTAACTACAAAACATCTAAGTTACCAGTAAAGATTGTCTATCAAAACGCCAGAAATTACATAAATTCTATCCACCAAGCTAAGGCAAATTGGATTGGGGATTCTTTAGCTAATGCCAGCAATAAATCAAAACAAACTTGGAAAGTTATAAATCAGTTTAGACAAAATAGCCCTCACTTAGTAAAAAACTTAGTTTTGAAAATAGAAAACACAATTATCAAGAACCCACATGTCACTAGCAATGCTATTAACAACTTTTTTGTTAATATTTCGGAGAAATTAAAACCTGATACTGTAATAACCTCAAGTAACCCTCTGCCCTCCATTGATCATTGTCTCTTTTCAAAATTTAAAAACATCTCTGAAATTGACACCTTAAAATTCTCTCCAAGTTTTCTCCAAAAAATTCAACAGGATTTGATGAAACTCATTAAAATTTGCCAGCTTGAAATTGTCAAGCCAATTACCCATGTCATCAATGCCTCATTGAATAACGGGGTGTTGCCAGATGGTTGTAAGGTTGGCAAAATAAAACCCCTTTTCAAAAAAGGAGATGATTTGGACATGGGGAACTATCGTCCGATCTCACTCCTGCCAACAATTTCTAAACTTTTTGAAAGAGTGGTTAGTGAGCAGCTTACTCACTATCTTGAAAGCAATGAACTCATTTGCAGAAAGCAATATGGGTTCAGAAAAAACAAATCAACCAAATTAGCTCTCATTGAATTTGTGAACCAGTGCATCGATGCGATGGAGGCCGGCGAATCTGTAATAAGTTGCTTTGCAGATCTGTCAAAGGCCTGTTGATCACAAGATCATGATAAGCAAGCTGGAGGCACTGGGAATCAGGGGATGCGTCTTAAAATGGTTCACATCATTCCTGTCTGACCGCCTCCCGTTTGTTGAAATTAAACATCAATCAAAATTTAAAATTCACAAAATCCACTCAGAAAAACAATCAATCAAAAATGGCGTTCCTCAAGGCTCAATTCTGGGCCCGATACTGTTCCTTATGTATATAAACGATATGGCAGAGACGGTCTCAGACCAGAACCTCTTCATTTTTGCAGATGATACCACTCTTTTCACAAAAACAAAAATCTGGAAAATTTGGAAATTGAAACAAATGTCATAATTAACACCCTTGCACAATTCTTTGCCAGCAACAAACTCAAATTAAACACAGACAAAACTGGGTATCTCTGCTTAAATACTGCCCAAAAGAAGAGAGCCACCGAAGTAGATAAAGTAAGTGTTGTTATTGGAGAGGATATGCTGGATCCCTCTGATTCAATTGATTTTCTCGGAGTGAGGTTGGACGATGGTTTAACATGGAAATGAAATGAAATGAAATTCGTCTTTATTTAACCAGGCGAAGTTGGGATTAGAAAGTCCCTTCTTACACTTAACCTGAAAATGGATTGACCAGATTGAAAAAATTGAAAAGAAATTGGCATCTGGGTTGTTTGTGTTAAGAAGAGTAAATAAATTGTATAGCATTAATGTATCTAGAATAGTTTATTTTAGTCTACTAGAATCTCACATTATGTATTCCATACCCTTGTGGGGTGGATACAAATCACTTGTGGATAAAATATTTATTTGGCAAAAAAGGGCTGTTAGAAAAATGTTTGATCTTCCACCTTGGGAACATTGCGGGAGATACTTCTCCAGACTTGGTATTTTAACTGCTCCATCACTATATTTTTTTGAACTAGTTACCTACATTAGAACCCAAAACCTAACAGATCATTGTAAAAAAATCACACTCACGATACCTGGTTTAAGGCTAAATTTTCCATCACCCATAGACTGGCGGTTTTTGAAAAAAAAACCACTTTATGCTGGTCTTAAATTCTATCAATCACTTCCAAAATTTGTGTCCGAAATAACTGACAATAGAAAATTTAAAGCATATTTGAAAACATTTCTAATAGCTCACTGTTTTTATTCTGTGGAAGACCTCACAAACCATCTAAACATTTGTAATCCAACCTGCAACTTCCTTAACCCACCCCAACCAAATAGTGGCTAATCTAGAGTTGGCACTTCGACCTATCCAACGCTTAAGGGCCTATGGATGGAAATAACAAGAACAAGAAGAAGAACTGACGTCGTTCGTGTGTGTGTTTGTGTGTGCGTGCGTGCGTTGTTAACTATCGGATGACTATTTGTTACTATATAAACAGACTTGATACAGGTCCAAGTTATGTGACCATTGTTTTAAGTGTCCCTTTAATTCTGAGTAATATAGATTTATAATGTTTAATCTGACCGTTTTGTCATAAACCTTCTATTAGATTTTAGAGGTATAATATTTTAGATATTCTATGGTTTTGTCTACCCACGTCTCTGACCCAAGTTCCTTGTTGAACTAGTTCTGTTTGTACTGATTTGAAATCTTCTTAGAAAAAGACTGTCATATGATTTTGAAGGTTGCAATGTTTTCTGCTCGTAAAACAAAAATAAATAATCTTGCCACTATTAATGCATATTTAATATTCACTGACAACAGATAAACCTATTGTTGTCAGCACTTTTTCGTTTTACTTGTGTTATGGTTGTCTAACATTATGTAACTTGTGTCTATGATCCTATGATATAGCCGGTAATATATTATCTAGTTTTTATTGAGTTATTTAATGACTGCCACTATTGTAAGATATATAAAAAATAGACATTAAAAAATAGTTATTGTTTTGGAATTATTATGGATGTTTTAACATTTGCTGTTCCTCAGTTGCATGGTAAGTACAATTAATTTTCTGTTTATATAATAGTAACATAATATATTTTCATTCTTCATTTTAAAAAGATTAAATTGATAGACTATTTATCAGCTCTTTATTTTACTCTTGATTTAGAATCGTATTCTAAGGGGATTTTTTTTAATATTGAACATAATACAAATATTTGGGAGATAATTGTTGTAAACATTGTACTTTTTCTGTTCAAATTAGGACTAAGGCCTAGCCAGGAGTGCTCATATTTTATACACATTATAGGCCCAGATTTAATTTTATGAAATTAATACTATCATTGATCTTTCCACCTCCCTGAATTCACACAGCCTATTCTCAACTAACCTAGCCAATTGGGATGTTATCAAATACTTTGACGTATCATAATGCCTTGATGTTAGGCCCTACTTGAACAATTATTGTGTCTGGTATTAAGTAAATGTATATTTGAAAACATTTACACTAATTTATGTAATACTAACTTAGGCTCAATCCATATGAAGTGGTCCAGAAATAATTTAATTGGCTGCTGCAACATTTTTCATATTTTTATAGCCTATCTAAAAGTACCACACATCAGAAGTACAAAAAGTGTGTTATTTAATTTTTAACATTTTTATTTTACCGATGACATCCGTTTTGGCTTCAGCAAAACACCTCTTTTAAGTGAATTTCGAATATTGCGGAGAAGCACATATCTCTTCTTCTATTCATCCTAGAACATTCAAACAAAACCCAATCTCTTCAGATTCTAAAGAGTCTGAACTTTAATTTAAGTCCTTACAGGTATGTCCTTAAACTTAAGTATAAGAGCCCAAATATATCTCCAAAGTTTATCATGAATTTTTTTCAAAAATCAATTTTCACACATTTATGTTTGAAAAAATTCATAATAAACTTTGGAGATATATTTGGGCTCTTATACTTAAGTAGAAGGACATACCTGTAAGGACTTAAATTAAAGTTCAGACTCTTCTGAAGGGATTGGTTTTTTTTAATGTTCTAGGATGAATAGAAGAGGAGATGTGTGATTTTTCGCAAAGTTGGAAATTCACTTAAAACAAGCGTTTTGCCGAAGCCAAAATGGCCGCCATCAGTAAAATAAAAATGTTAAAAATTAAATAACATACATTTTGTACTTCTGATGAGTGGTATTTTTAGGTATTAAAATATGAACAAAATGTTGTTTCAACCGCTGCTGGACCACTACATATGGATTGACCCCTTACATAATGAGAGTTTTTGTATTGTGGAATGCAATACAAACACATTAAATTTTTTTAACTCATATTTTTGTAGTATCTCATTCATAAATAGAAAAAGTGTTCTTATAAAGGTGATTGCAATCATGATATGTAACAATGTTCATAAGTAGTTAAGTATTATAAAGACCTATGTAGCAGTCTCGGTAGTTAATTTATTCATTTAATTGAAGTCCAAGTAGCATGGAGATCTGTTGTGGGTCAAACTGACACAGCTGCCTCACCACATTCCAGGCTGTTGGAAATTGGGCAGTCAGTTTTTAGGGGGTCGTAGATCAGAGAGTCGAGGAATGGACAATGACTGGGTGGTAGCAGTGTTAAGTAATGTAGTACAATATTTTATCGGGTTGATTTCCACGACTTCAGTTAGGTTAAGGTGAACATGGCTGACTTGAGTTGAACGTCTTGAAACCCTTACTTAAAAGTTGACTTTATGGCTATAGGCTGTTAATTATTAACAGATAACACAGCCTAATAATAGTCCTAACATATGGAGAAGAATGAAGAACGCACTTCAGAAATCTTCCTCTCGGAAAGAGACTTATTAAACATATTACATAGTGGTTTGGCCAATATATCAAGGCATTGCATCAACATAACATTGGTGAGTTAATTTGCGCATATCGAGGCAAAACAAACCTCTGGTTACACTATCTTGATTAACTGGGCATATTAAAACCATGTAAAAGCACTTGGGGGCTAAAGAAAGGTGCACTCTGGCTCCCCCAGAAAATACAGAAGGGAAAACATTTGCAAATATATTGCACATATCGGAAATATAAGAAGTAGATAAATACCATCATAGGAGACAGTACTTGTGTAGTCTGTTATCAATTTAATGAAGCTTCAAAAAACCTTGGAGTTATGAAGTATTGTGTCTGAAATAAAGTAAATGTAAATTGTGAAAACATTCATATGCTAAGCGTTTACACTTGTGTATCATATTTTAAAAAACATGCTAGTCTCAATTAGAAAGATTCTGCAGTGTCTTCTTTTGGAATACAAGATGTTTGAGTTGGGCTTTGAACTATTGTGGAAACTTGGGGTTGATTATTACTTTCGGCAACAGTGATGTTCATCATTTCCACTCCATTATTGGATGTATATTTTTAACAGATTTGGAAAAATCTAATATCAAATGCTGTGAAGCCAGAATATGTGATATAAGAGGAAGATCAGCTCTTATGTAATCATAAACTGAAGTTGTGGTTTCAGACAATTTGGAGCCTAGTAATCAGAGACCATTTCAGTGCAGGATGATAATAATTCTAAGGAAGTAATAGTTGTTCCCTATAAGGCACAGGAGCATCCATTAAGTGTGTGATGACAAGATCAAAGTTTACTCCGTTTGCTTTGAGTATTTGGCTCTTCTATTAAAGGTAAAAAATAGACATTATCAAATTGAACAAGGTTCTTGCTGCAGAGGAAGGAAAGTCTTGGTTAAAGAGGGACTAGAACCATGTTAAACTTTTTTTCACACTGAGAATGCAGTACGGCACGATAAGCCCATAAGCAATGCTAATCGAATTTGAGTTTTAAAGCTACAGCACTATATAAAATCGTTGGCATGCAAATAAAAAGTTCAAAATTAAAAATTCAAATTGTTGTGAAGAAAGTGATGGAGGAAATGTTTATTGCATTTATTCAAAGAAGTACTCTAAGAAATAAATTAATATAATTTAAACAATGAACATACATGCCTTAAAAATGTAACAGCCTATATAAATTTAATTTTAGAAGGTCATAACTCAATTTCACTGCATTTTAAATTTGTAAATGTTGATTGAAAATATTGAAATTTAATGTAAACCTGTACAAAAGGAGTGGGTGCTAACTGTTGTTGTATAAATTAATTATATAATAAAACAAATTTGCTTTATGACAAAAATTAAAACTAGTTTGTACTCTTGTTACATTATATCAAAAAGTCAACTTCTGAAGAAAGTTTTTTTATTAGTAGAAGAAGAAATATACATTACTGTCAAGGATGTTGGTGAGCTGGCTACACTCCGACATCCGCCATTCCATTGCTGATGAAATGATTGATCGTGAACCATGGAAAAACAACATTCATTTAATATAAAACATTTTACGATGTTATAAAAAAATATACTGCAAAAGATGCATCTATTATTTTATGCAATTCATAATTATACACATAAAAAGCCAGTTTTTCTCATTTCTTTAACGATGCATCAAATAATTTACAACAGGTCCTATACATATGTGTCACATTTTAGTTATCCATCAATTCCAAGATTATAAGAAGTTTAGTAAAATGTTGACCTTAACTTATTGCTGTTTAGTAATCCTCTTTGAAAATGTTTATAAATAAAATTTTTAAGCATACAGTTTTTCCATAACAGTTTTATGGAGCCTGAACAAAAGGTAATATTTTAGGTTGAAATGAAGAGTTTTGAAAATAAAATTTACTTTAGCATCATCATACCCATTTATAGTGAAACAGAAAGGGTTTTGCACAGATGATTTGGCATGGAACAAGATAATGTTGTGATTTCTACCATATTTCTCATTCACAATGTCTTTAGGGGTGGTGGCTACAGTGCAGATTGCATTGTCTGAAAAGCCTATCAAGCTTGGCGATCTTTTTATTTTCACTTTATCCAAACAGGTCAATTTCGTTAATTTTCTCCTTGTATTACTTCAGACTAAGTCTTCAATACTGGTACATATCTAGTTAATTTCTTATTTTAAAGCAATTGTAGAAAACTTCTTTAGAATCAAACATTATTTTGTTTAGATCATCAAAAGGGCTGACAATTATGAAGATATACACAACCCTGA
Source organism: Stictocephala bisonia (assembly GCA_035578905.1). Lineage (NCBI taxonomy): Eukaryota > Metazoa > Arthropoda > Insecta > Hemiptera > Membracidae > Stictocephala > Stictocephala bisonia. The sequence continues at coordinate 344,930 of JAQJVL010000404.1, read as the reverse complement.
CTGCATTTACATACTTTACTAATCCTATTCATGATTTTTTTGAAATTTGCCAATGAGTTTGACACATTCAGCATGGGACCATTGTGAGCATTGAGCGAACACCATCCCTCTATTAATACTATGAACAAGGTGTTTTTGTAAGAATCTGTTTATTTGATGTGAGTGATCCTTCATAGTATCAATTCAATTGTTTTTTTATTTTGAAAAAAAGAGGTCAAAAATGTAGGCACAACAGGAAATCTGTTTTATTTTGAAACATATTTCAATTTCAAATGGATAAAAATGTTAATATACTGTAATATGCCTTCAAATAAGCACTGTACAAACTTTTTAGAACTGTATAAATTGCTTTTTTAAGTTGTATGGAAATAAAGGAAGGTTCTTACCTCACACTACAACACACTAGATGTAAAAAACAATTTTACCATTGACAAGTGCAAACTTGATCTTCTAAAAAAATCAGTTTATAATTTTGGTCTTAAATATTTTAATCTTCTCCCTCCAAATATTTAAACAATAAATAGTTTATCTTTGCTGAAAAGCCATTTGCGGAGATATTTGTTCGGGAGGATTTTCTACACTCGATGAAGCTCATACAGCTTTAAGTGGTGATGTTAGCTGTTTTATTTTTATTAAATTATTCTTTTAAAATCCTTTTCATATTGTAACAGCTAAAAAATAATATAAATACCAAGATCTACTTAAGTGTAGGTCATATTGAAGAATTGTTTTAGCATTAGGGGAATTGAGTTATGGTGTTATTTTTGTATTATTGTATGATGTTGATTTATAATGTTGTTTTTGTATTATGACTTGCATAGAAAACTGTAATAGTTCATACTGTGCAGACAAATGAATCTTGATTCTTTATTTTCACCAAATTAACATACAACAAAAGTAAATTTAATATTATGAAAATTACTCCCCCCCCTCCACACACACACGCACGAACGAACGCACGCACGCACGCACGCGCACACACACACACATGGACCATAGTGGTATCTGCATGGGTGGGAAGGGGGTGTCAGTGGTATTTATCTATATTTATATAAAATCCAATGTATGTTTGTTTGTCTCGCTACCAAACCGTCCAGCCGATCGCCATGAAACTTGGGGAAGTTGTTCTATATACCCCAGGGAAGGTTTCTGTCCTATTCCCGTTTCTTTAATCCCTCAGGGCTCCATCCCTTGGACTTCTAAAATTTCGATGTTAATCAAATAGCAGGATGCATGAAGGTATAATAAGTCAAATTTAAAAAGAATATCAGCTGTGGGTTTTTTATATATGTCAAAATTATACAGTTTATATTTTTATGTTTTGATTTCTTGTGATTAATTGATTGATTTGATTAACAGCTGTTAAATAAAAACAAATATAATAAAATTGTGGTAGGCAAAACTTTCAAAATTAAAAATAATTGAGTACAGTAGTAAACTACACAAAACATCAGCTGTTGTAAATTGGATACTATGTAAACTGAAAGGTTGCTGCACATTTCAATGATACAATCAAAACTCAATATTATGACCGGCAAAGCAGGCGGGTACAACTAGTAATCTATATTTATAAAAGAGGATGTTTGTATATATGTATGTTTGAAGTTTATGCGCTGCCAAACCATCCAACCGATCGCCATGAAACTTTAGGATGTTGTCCTGTATATTCCCGAGATGGTTTCTGTGAAGTTTGATGCAGATCCGTTCACAGGGTCCCGCCCCACGGGCTCCTAAAGATCCCATGTTATTCAAATGGAGAATCTGAATTGTTTACAAAAAACATATGACTGTGTGGTTTAATGTAGTTTCACATGCCATAAGCAGATTGAAGTTCTCACAACAACAGTACTGTATATGTTTTGATTTATTGTAGTTCTACATTTCACCTTGAGAGTGTAGCACACACTACTTCAAGTATTTCCCACCAAGAGGAGATCAAGAATTAGACCTTCGTTGTATTTACATTTTGTTCCCAGTTCAAATAATACATTATATTCATTCGACTGACGGGGTGCGTAGGCCTGCACCCGGTTGGCCTTAATTATTATATATCCATTATTATATATAATTCCATAGTAGTAAATTATATATTACATTAGCTGTTCTAAATTGGATATTAGATTAAATAATGATTTTAATAATAGTGGAAAAAAACAGTGTAAAGTGAAAGCTTGCTACACATTTTGATTATATAATAAAACTAAATATTATGGCCAGCGAAGCGGACGGGTACAGCTAGTTTGTTATATATTTTAATTTTGATGGATGGCATGAAGGCCCAAAGGTGGTCAGTTATTTGTGGTTTAGACGTAACTCACCAGAGTGTCAGAACTCTCGGAACCAGACCGAGAAGCCAAGCAGTCCGCTTATGCTTGTATGCTTTGACCGGGTCACGCACTTATTTTATCTCAGCTAAAAAGTTGTGATACATATGTTCGATGAGAACAATAATTTTGTTAAGTGTACGAATTTCATTATAAGAGGTATTCAAATTCCAACGTTAGAAAAACCTGTGGAATAGTTAAGTTTTGGATTAATCGTTTTATGACTTAGTCTTTATTATAGAAAATATATAGTAAACAGATTTTTATTTATAGTTGTTCAATAAAAAATAAATGAGATTCTCTGTATAAAAAAATAATAATTTCAGTGGAGACCAGCTTGCAGGATGGCTTCTTGTAATTGTAATGAGTCAATTAAGCATGTAAAATGCTCATCCCTAAGCCATTATTATACTATAAAGCACTGATTGCTCATAAACGTATATGTAACAATAATGTCTTTATTGGTCAGAATAAAACCCAGTTGATTAAAGACAAAGATGGACTTGCACACTGCAATTTGAGCATTTGGCCATTTTACGATTCATAAATTTATGTTTTTTGTCGTATCATTTATTTGGGTGTTTATCTTTAAATTTACTATTAACAATATTTAATAATATTGAGTTTGGTAAAACTTAGAATGGTAGTCCATTTAATTTACATCAATAATTGATCCATTATTGTTGTTTAGAAAAAACTCATTCTGGTGAGCAAGCGCTGTAATCTAACAAAAATTTAACAATTTAAAGCAGGTAGTATTTTTTACCCAACAGTAGTGGCTGTAAGGTTGAATCTATACCTTGTGTATTCGTAGATGCATATTTCGATAAAATATTTTCGGTAAGATGTTTACAAATGATTTTAAATTTAGTAATCCCTAAATTACATGATGCCTGAAAGGGGGAGCAGGGTTTTTGACAGAGTTATGCAATGTTACGAAGGAGGGTGGGGGGGGGGGGTTCTACACAGCGTTACTTAACTATTAAACATCAGCAATTTGTTTAAATTATTGTTTTTTGCCAAAATACAAGATTTGTTTGAAAAGATGTGAAAGTTAGATATATATTCTCCCCTTTCCCCCCCAATTATAAAACAAACAGAACAAAGTCTAAACAATGACTTTATCATAAATAAAATATGCATGAAAGGCGATGGCAACAATTAGAGAGAGGGGGTTGGTGATAGTGTTACGTGATTTTAGAGGGGAGTTTGGTGTTACCGTTACAAGTCTGTTACACTAACATGGATGGGGGTCTGAAAAGGCCAATTTTAGCGTTATGTAATTAGAGATGGCCCCTTATGTGCTTTATGTGTTTACATCTGTCCATAGAAACCTGGAGCATGCTACAAAAACATGCATATTGCTTATTTCGCCGAGGAAAGTTAATAGGAAACATTTATTTTTGAGCAAATGTTCCCCCTTTGTGCAGATTACATCGCTTGCAGGAATTTAAAAGTTGTTTAAAAATCTAAAGGAGTGCAATCTTTTTAATTGTTTAATCTTTATAGCATTTTTTGTGATAATGTACTAAAAATGTAGTACTGTAATGCCGAAACTTTTCACTTGGATGACCTTTAACATGATGAGATAAATCAAGAAATCTCTTATGGTGGGTCATCAAAGTAATAGCTTAGTTTTTAAAGTGTAAACTAATTTTATTTCAGAACACATCTTGACATTACAACATTTTTGTACAAACAACGATAGCTGAAAAATCACAACATAAATTCATGCTGAAAATTAGCATTTATTCCACTCTCCCATCCACCTATATATGTACGGTGGTGATGCATACACTGCGGAATATGTTTAGTGTAGACCTGCCCTAAAATTGACAACCATTTTGTAACTGTAGTGATATAAAATAAAGAAAACATCAATTACAAATAAAGATATCCATTAACTCTATTTCTAAATTTCCAAGTGTTTTATGTTTAACTCAATTTACATCTACAATTACCAACCGATTGGTTTGCAGGCATAAATTTCATGATACTCTGAGTTCAAAACATTTGGTTTGGTTATCAAAAGAGTATATTAACAGCAAAATTATTTTATATACTTTTATAAAGAAGAATATTTACCTGCCTATTTCCTTTATGGAAATATATAAACATCTGTTATCTTGAAACAACACTTAGTGTATTAAAATTACATTTAAATATTTAGGCTACTAACTTGCACATAATATATTTAAAATACTGTACATCCTAAATCTGGCAGTTTAAATATGTCCTAGCTGTAATCAATATATTGCTTGACTTGTTTTGAACCCATGCAATTCTCTATGATTTAAATAATTGGCCTAAGTAGTGATTAAACAGAACATGTCTGGTATGTACTAAGCAATATAGCACAGGTTAGTCAAACAATGACAGGTTTTCATGCAGCCACCAGTAAGTTTGTGGTTAGTGTATGATTGAAAGTAAACTAGATTATCTTGTGGACTACGCTCATATAACAGAGCCATTGTTTGTCTTAAACCAGCCAAACTTAATAGATTTTTCTAATATTTATCAGTTTTTTCTTTCTGTCTAAAATGCTTAGTAATTTGAACTATTTAGTTACTATAACTTCTATGAGAACTATATTGGTACCATACTTAGAAAGTGAGTATATATAAAGTATAGTATTTATTTTATTTCTTATTTCATAGTTTATATTACTATTGAGTAATAATTGTTGGGATTCTCAGTTGAATTCTTGATTTTTTAAAGATATTATTTACTTTCAAGAGGTATCATGCAATTTTACTTAGTTATAATTTGTAACCTATAGGACAATAAACCAAGGTGCTATATCTGGAATGTTTGGATTATGAATCTGTATCTTTACTCTGTGTCTTCATTTTAATTAAGAGTATTAGTATCGTTATACTTACTGTAATAACAAAGCCGATTTGCTGATTGGATACTTGAATACTGAATAGATCCTAAAAAACTTAATATTTAGTCTGTAAAAAGCTACAAATGCTGCATTGAATCTGTAGATATATGGATGAAGTGTGAGGTGATTTCTAAAAAGTTATTTCCCGTGAACAGTTTTTTGTCTTAACCCTACTAATGGCAGTCATTTTTACTCTGTAGTGGCAGGAAATTTTGAGATCTCGCACAATGGTTTTTTATACAGTTCTAAAAAATATCTATAACACTTCAGGTCTATAGTGTTATACAGTATATGTGAACACTCAAAATTAGTTACAGAATAGGAAAAACCACAAAAATAATATATATTAATATTATAAAAACCAACAACAAAATTATTTGTAAATTTTTAGTTTTTATTTATATAAAAATGGTGGGACCATGTTTTTGAAATATATATTTATTCTGAATCAGAAAAACCAAATACGAATTATTCTCATGATTTGTTGTTGTGACAAATAAAAAAAAAAAGACTACGTCACCTGACGACTAACGAATAGCGATAAATCAAATCTCAGTATCAATTACAATCTCCTTAATATATTGATACCTAAATCATACCAATTCGTTAGTGATTTAGTACATTTATAAGCGAAATACGTAGCACATATAATTCATCTAGAAAATAGATAGTGCCACCATAGAAAGGGGTGAATTCGGCTAGAAAGAGATGATTTGCCAATAGTAGGGTTAAAATCATTTTTAGTTTGTTTGTTTTTTCTTTTTTTATAGCCTACTTAAAAATGCAATACTTTTATTTTGGGTGATGTTTGAATATGAAATGTTAACACCATAGCTTGTCTAGGTATTTTTAAATTTTATAGTTTTAAATTTTGTTTACTCTAGTTCCTGCTATTTTTAACCAGCGCTTGTATATAAGTAAACAAATTATACTCTCACTGTGAGTGTAATTTTGAAAGACCATTCATAGTCTACTAGAGAGGTCTGCAAAAATAGGAATTTCAAAGGCCCTATCACAAAAAAATTTGTAAAACTATACAATTAAAATAAAAAATTTAGATCTTCAAAAATATTAAAAATTATTCTTATAACAACTGTTATAAGTAATTGCTTCTAGTATGATTAATTAATAATTTGTAATATTCTATCGTTATTTTTAAGAAAAGAAAATAGTTTTGGTAACATCAAAGCATATTTTAAAGAGTGAGCTTACATTTTGTTACAGTGGCAATAAATTGTTTACTGGAAGCAGCAGGAGATAAAGATGAAGCGGTTCGCAAGAATGTGTCATCCTCTCTACGCAGAATTGCCAAGAAGTACGCCGTTCATGTCCTTCAAAATGCAGTGGCATATCGCCAAAAGAATCCAAAAGTACTTGCTAAAATTAAATTTCACTTGCGTAAGGTTATAGTTAGGTTTAGGATAGCAAAATATACTTTATAATCACTTGGTTGGTGTTTTCCACATCTATGATTGGGCAAATATATGAACAATTTTGTTTTATTTTCTCAAAAATGCCCACAAAATAGTTGAATTTTGAAGAGTAAAAAATCATGTTTTTAAGGAGAATTGATTTTTCCCCAAAAAAATTCCCCTTAAGAGTAATTAAAACCTTAATTCTAAAAAACAAAAATTAATACTTGAAAATGTTTACCAAATTCATTATATCATGTTTCAGAAAACAATTTACAATTTAAAACTCAATATTACTGCATTGAAAGAATTCATTAATTAAGAGCCAGTTGAAGAAATGGTTACAAAATAGCTATTCAGGATATTTGTTATTTAAATCTTAAGTTTTTGAAAGGCCCTAAGTGCCATAAAAGTATGACTGCTCAAGGCACAATCTTTTGAAGCTAATAGTGGTATTTTTTTTTCTCTTGTGTTATATCCATGTTTATTTAGTATGTTCAATAATTTCAGGATTTTTAAAAACATTGAATAATACCAAATATATAAACATTAACATTAAATCTTAAACATAGTAAGAATATTAAGTTTGACAAATATAGATCTACGGTGCTCTAGGAGACCAACACCTCGGATTAATCACAGTGCCTTTTTTTGAAGGATCCTACTGCTTTTACCGTACAAAACTATTCCACATTGAAATATGGACTGGAAAAAGCAAAGTAAGCTGATCTTATATAATTATGAGGCACACAATTAGTTAGTTTTTTACTCTTGATGGTTGGCCACTTATGCTATCAATTCAATCAATATGTGGCTCCCATGTTTTTATTAATGACAATACCCAAACATTGTACATCCAACCCGAGTTATCATATAGAAAATCATCACTAATGATTCTTAAAAAAAACACATTTTTTGGGTTTTTTTTTTATTAAAAAAACACAAATTTTTTTTATTTGATGTGAACCAATCAAATGCATCCTGCAATGAAGTTTTACATAAAATTTTGAGTCCATTAAGATCTTGATTAGAATTAAAAAGTGCTGTATCATCAGAAAATATATATTATTCACCTTTCAAACAGCTCGGGAGATCATGATACTAATTAGGAACAGTAAGGGAGCCAGGACAGTTTCCTGTGGAACTACATACTAGACTTCAAGTTCCTGGGTAGGGTTATGTTTTCCTCTGGTATTATACATGTGGAAATCACAGTTTTGTTTAATTTGATTTTCCTAGTTTTTCATATTTACCATAGAGTATAATATTGAATTGAATGGAATGTAATTATACTGTTGCGGGTAATAAGAAATTAATAAAAATGTGCTCAAAGCTGCGTATCAGGTAGGTCCTTTAAAAGTGGCTAGGTTTAAATTTTCCTTAAAATTATTTCTTCTAATTAATTATTACGAAATTGTTTTGACAGTTAAGTGTCAGCCATCTGACCACCGTTTTGACAGTAATGGAACACATTTGTGAGGAGCAAGGAGACCAGCTGGACGACATAGTCACCAAGCAACTGTCCACGTATTGTGTAGACGAGATGACAAAGTGTGCCGAGTACCTGCCAGCCATCCAGTTCCCTGTGTCTAACACGCTCGTGGCATTGGGCCAAAGGAACTGCTCCATTGTAAGTGGTTATTTTAGTAACGACAAGTTATCAAATAGTATGTTATAAAATCTTCTGTGTTTTGTATTTGTATTAACCCTAGATCGTGAGTAATGGTGATCCATTAGTGGTCCCCACTTCTAGGTCCTTTTTTCGGCGCTTTTTTCAATACTACTGTACGTGTATGGGTGGGCGGTTGGGTCAATACTACTGTACATGTATGGGTGGGCGGTTGGGTCAATACCATTGTACGTGTATGGGTGGGCGGTTGGGTCAGTACTAATGTACGTGTATGGGTGGGCGGGTGGGTCTTCACCACTGCATGTGTATGGGTGAGCAAGCGGGTCTTCACCACTGCACGTGTATGGGTAGGCGAGCGGGTCATCACCACTATACCTGTATGGGTGGGCAGGGGGGTCATCACCACTGCACGTGTATGGGTGGGCGAGCGGGTCTTCACCACTGCACGTGTATGGGTGGGCGGGTGGGTCTTCACCACTGCACGTGTATGGGTGGGCAAGCGGGTCATCACCACTGTACCTGTATGGGTGGGCAAGCGGGTCATCACCACTGCATGTGTATGGATGGGCGGGTGGGTCTTCACCACTGCACGTGTATGGGTGGGCGAGTGGGTCTTCACCACTGCACGTGTATGGGTGGGCGAGCGGGTCTTCACCACTATACCTGTATGGATGGGCAGGCCTTTTTTGTAAAAATCATGAAAAATACTAAATATGCTCCAAATGTAAATGTTATCATATCGTTTTACTTCTAAATAACTGTAAATTTACATACTACCATCAAAACTTACAAATAAATTTAGTAAATAATTATTGTCAAGAAAAGATTGAACAAATTTGAAAAAATTTTATTTAATCTAAGTTATAGCCCTCCTTAGGAGCACTAAAGATTTTTCGTAAATAATTCCAAGATAGCCAAATAGTTATTTATTTTGTGCACTATAATAATATGTTGTTTTATTTGAGATAAACTAGTAGGCTTTTTTGGGGAATGTTTTGTTTTCATAAAACACAAAAATGAAAAATTGTGCAAAGTAACAATTCCACTTTAGTCCTAGCTCTAATAGGGGAACCGAGCTTCAGGATAGGGCGGGTCGCAGGTGGCGGATGGCGAACGCTCCATCAGATATGGTGGACAGCTGCGAATAAGGGGTAACCCGAATAAGCAGTCCCGGACCGAGGCGGCAGCACCAGAGGGCGTGGGAGGGTGATCTGTGGCAGGGTCACAATCAACAAATCCACATGGATTTTCATTGGGATGATAGTGCTGTGTCATGGCGAGGAAGTGCCGCCATTAAATAAGCACTGCCCGTACTGCCTTGTACGACAGGGTTTGGGTACCCAAAGGCTAGGAGAAGGATACTCCGATGTAACACCGAGGTCAGGTTAGGATCTTGGAGCTGCAGTGGAAGCCACTAACCTAGGAGAAGGTGACTCCGAAATCAAAACCCTGGTCCCCCAGGTTGGGGGTTGGGCGTTGGGCCGACAACCCTACCTTGGAAAAATCATTTGTTCAGCAACGCCAACAAAATGCCTCGGACCATGATGGAACACCTGGGAAACGACCCCTGCTCAGAAATAAGGACTTGAGACTTGGAACTTGGAACGTAAGGACCCTGGCTGTGCCTGGAAAAATAAATATTTTGAGTGAAGAGCTAAAAGAATATAACATTAGCCTTACAAGAGACAAAGTGGCCATTTTGTGGCAAACTTAATACAGAAAGTTACCAAATACTATATAGTGGCTGTGACGATGGCAGACACTACGCAGGCGTAGGTTTCGCCATAAGAAGACAGTTACTAGAATCTGTGACATGTTATAAAGCTATAAATGAAAGAATTTGTTACATTAGGTTAAGAGGAAAATTTAATAATTTATCTGTGATTAGTTACTATGCGCCAACGGAAGAAAGCAATGATGAAGATAAAGACATTTTTTATACACAATTAGAAGAATTAGTTACCGATATTTCAGATTATGATACGCTTATAATGTTAGGAGATGCAAATGCCAAAATAGGTAGAGAAGATATATGGAGAAGTGTAGCTGGAAAAGAAAGCTTACATGAAGAAAGTAATGAAAATGGTGTAAGGTTACTAAGTTTTGCTTGCTCCACAGACTTATTTATAGCAAGTACTAAATTTCCTAGAAAAATAT